>ML804677.1:67500-92035 GCA_009831015.1 Picea engelmannii | reverse complement strand
TGGTTGTTTCGGGTATTTTTTGGATTTTTTGGCTTCATAACCTCTTGTCTCAGAAGGAGGCCTCCCCTCCACTCTTAGTTCACTGGATGACCTAGCACTGGGTTGGATCTCACAGGCAGAAGGGGGTTTTCTTCGCTCTTCATCCTCTGCTAGCCCAAACCACTGTTATCATAGAAATTTCGTCTGCAACATCGCATGCAAATGGTTACAAGAATACAACATCTCCAAACACCTATTAGTTCACCTGCAACACTAAGAAAGTATTTCAAAGAGGCAAAAAATATACATCTGGTCAAAAAATTGACATGTGCTAAAACACTAAAGGAAGCTCGCACACAGTGTGCAGGCCAAATAAGCCCATAGAGAGCACAATGCACCATATGCGTGACTGTGTACGAGAAAATCCACGCACACCTATGAAGGACGCATATATGGTTCTTGTTGGCCCCCCACCCACTTCTGGACCAACTCCCAACTTGATTTGACCCTCAAATTCGAGATGAATCTGAGTGAGGGGTTGGTCAAAGACCTAAGGGTGCCCTTTGTTTACACTAAAGACAGGTTGGATATTACGTCAAAGGAAAGCTATAAAAGGATTCCATGGGTGAACTAAGAATTTAAGAATCTCATTGTATTGTTATGTTGCCTCTATTCTCCTACAAGAAACCTCTTTTCTTCTTTGAGCATACTAGCAACATCTCATTAAGCTATTCACCTCACCTCTTGAGGGAATTAGCTTTGATTTATTCACCATTTTCTTTCTAGTTTACCATTTGTAAGAAGAGCTCTCACATAGGGGACTCAAGAGACCTCCAAAGGAGGAAGAGGGGATCCATAAGTCCCCCTTCTCTATGGTGTTTTCCCACTAATATACATCTCCATTTGTGGCATGATTATTGGTCATTTGTTTGATTAGTTTTGGTTCTAATTCCCTCATGCATTTTAGTTTTATTTCTTTAGTTGTTGTTATCTTAGTTGTTTGTTTATTTCATGTGATTGAATTGTTTGATTCAGACACTAACCCCTGTCCTGTCTAGCAGACCCAACTAGACTTGCAAGTTCCCCTCTTTTTCTCATTCAAGTGACGAAAGGGACACAACAGTTTGGTGACCATACCGGGGAGAAGGTATCGATTTCCTCCCTATTTGGGTTGTTTGAGAACTTATTTTTGACCCATTTATCTTGCATGGATCATAATTGGCCTAGAATTACCCGCAAAGAGCTAAGTTTGGAGCTAGAAGAGGAGAATTCTACTTAAGATTTCCCCCCTCGACGCGTATCAGAACGTGCGTGGGTATTTCAGCCCACAGACGTGCATTCAGAGCATTGTGCGCTCACAACACTTCTGTTCTCTCACATTTTGTGCACAGTGAACCCAAAGGTCCTCGATTCTCTGCGCATTATGCGCCCACTGAGCCTTTGTCTGAACTGTAACCTGCACACCTGTCCAGAATTCCAACATTGTAAGAGTTTTTGTGATGTTTTGAAGTCCGCTAACCTTCAAAATATTTCTTTTATACAATTTGTAAATGCACCACACTTAGATTCCCTCTCCACATGAAGGGTTAGTCAAAACATAAACACTTAGGGGGTTAAAAAGAACCATATTTATCCTCTTTTACCTTGAGTTTCCACATGGATGGCTTGTTCTGATTGTAAAAGTTAAAATCATTTACTATCACATATATAAACACTTGCATTGGGACCAGAAATCGAACTTTAATCATTAACTATGCTCTTCTCTCGCACCATAGAGCGATCTTGAGAATCAGAAACGTGATTAAAGGAGACATTTCATCTCCCTTAAAATCTGTAGGAGAGGACAAAGCCCCCGTAGGGCTCCTCTTAGTTTCTTTTCAAAACATCTTAAACTTGTAAGGGCCCATACATGCCCACATGTTGCAAAGATAGGATCGTTTTTTGAAGCTACTTTCTTAGTTTACATCACTAGGGGATTTTAAAGATTATAGTAATGGGCCCATACATGCCCACATGCTTGCAATCTAGGATAGTTGTTCAAAAGCTTTCTTATATTAAATCAAATTAGGGAGTTTAAAGGATTGGTAAGGACCCACATGTCCTCATGCTAGTTATTTAGGGACTTTAAAATTTCTCAAGGTTGTACTAATGGCATCTAGCAAGATAGGTAATCAAGATTTGTAAGGACCACAAGTAGTCCACATGCTGCAAATTGACACCTATTAAAAAATTGTCACATTTTCTCACTTGCTCACACACAAAGTCACTACTCACTCACATAATTTTGTCTTGAATCATGGAGGTTGAAGTAAGTTTCCTCCAAAGGGATTCTGAAACGTCCCACTATTTCTTGAAGAAATTATCCACACCCACTTAATTCAAATGAGATTAGTTCACACCCCCAATCTCTCAAACAACCACATCTAAATTTTTTCTAAAAAGCTCAATAAGTTTTCCTCCACGGGAGGTGCCAAAAGAAATATTTTAGTCTAGGTAGGATCAAGGGGGTAGGAATCCAAATAACCCCCCGTTATTTGGTTCTCACATCTTCAAACATTAGAATTTGAAAAATAGGGAACTTTGAAATCGTCCAAGTCAAGTGTTCCTAACACCATAAGGCAGGGAGATACATGTGAAGGGTTGAAGTCCGAGGTCTGGTTGTTCTATGAGTCTGCCCTTGAGGCACCCACCTCTTGGAAGGGATCCAACCCGTGACCCATTTCTAAGGCCAGAAATCTAAATGTCGCACTTTGATTGAGGTACCTAGTGGCCAAATTTTAGGACATCTACCCATGTGGCAATTGTGGGATGCAATTGCACCTTGATCATATTTTGTGTGGCTATTGGGAAATATCGCCAGCTCTTTCAGGATATGCACCCTCTACCACTCATTATAACTAATTGTTTCATCCTTCACTAGTTCCTCTTCCGGTGGCTTCAGAACCCACTGTTGAGTGCTATTAGAAGGTCCAATGTTACTTGAGAGGAAGGATGTTATGTCTATACAGGGCATGAGAATTCGTTTTCTTTGTTCTCCCATGCAGACAAAATCCACCTACCCACATGTATGCTTCTTTTCAATTTTATGTATGATGATCTTGTGAGATATATGGTGAAGGTCCAAATTATACAAGTCTCTTGTTCATTTATTTCTCTCATCACCATTTGCACACATTCACTTTTCTAGTCGGACATCATAGGGGACCGACAGAATCCCTGTCGATCTAGAAGCTTGCAAAATCTCCCTCCTATTCTAGGAGGAGTTCCTAGTCTTTCCAACTCACCGACTCAACCCTCTCACACCCCTGTGAGAGCCACTATATTTGGATCAACTTTTCTTGGTTCCACTTTACTTGGGTCCAATTCCCAAGGCCAACCATCCACTAGCTCTCCTTTACAAGGAATCATGGGGAAAACTTCTTCTCAAGGGGGAAGTACAACCCCACCCAACCCCCCTCAAGGGTCAGGTACACAACCTATTCATACCATGGCTGGAAATAATCCTCCACCACCACTCAATATGCCATATTTGGCATCCCTCAACATACCTGATTTGAGTAAACTCACAAATGACCCTATATTGCATGACCCCACATGGCCTGTTATGCCTACCAAACTACCTTCATACATTCCCAAGTTTGAAGGAAAGGCGGGAGAAGATCCTACCAACCATATCATGACCTTCCACTTATGGTGTTATTCCAACAAAATCATGGCCAACTCCTCTTGTTTAAGGTTATTCCAATGCACACTCACTGGGCCATCAACCAAATGGTATGTAGACAAAAAATCAGGGTCCCATGTGACTTTTGAATCCTTGGCCAAAACATTTTTGACCTTATTTCAACTACCATTTTGTCATGACAAGGGTGTCGAACTACTCTTTGAGTTTAAACAGACCTCGACCATACATATCGCTGACCACATTCATGAATGGTGTCGGCGACGTAGTTTATGCAAAGAAGAAACCACCAAAGAACAATGCCTCGATTGGTTTCTCAGATGACTCGTCTCTCTCCTTTCCAAATATGTGGCCTCCACCTTTCCCCAAACCAAAGAGCAATCCATCAACAAGGCTCAACAATACAACCTCATTTATGCATAGTCGGGATACTTATACATAGTACTACCTGACGCCCCGAGACCCGTACCATTCGGCCTGGACAAACCTAGGATGTCTCACTCAACAGATGGATTGATTGGTACCACAACACACCACAATCCATACATCCAACCACAACCTATGTATTGTACATCCCCAATATCCACCGATGTATGGATGCCCCCCTTATTACCCTCCTCCCCCTTATCAACAACCATACCTTGTTGTCCCCCCTCCACCCATGAGTGGACCTGTGCCAACAACCATGAGACAACCGACCATTCAACCAAGTTTTGGTACCCCCTCTACCTCATCTTATAACCTGGGCACTAGTGAAAGCGCTACACCTTCCTATGCACCCTATGAATAATTGCCACAAAATAATTTGTATTTTCCACTTCCTAGTCCTCCACAGCCAATTTCTCCTCCACAAGAACAACCACATGCTGGGGTTAACTTTCTTCAGCCCTCTCCTATTCAACAATTTCAAAATTTTGAACAACTGAATACGAAAATTCCATCCCATCAGTTGAATAATGCCAAAAATAAATGAAAAAACTGAAACAATAATAACCCAAGACCAGGGGGAAATAACCCCCAACAAAACCAACCTACTGGGGGCAACTAGAACCCCCAAGGGGGAAATAACAAAAAATGCCAAGGGAGGAACAACAATAACAACCTCTAGACGAACTTCCCTTGTTCTCTTTGTGGTGATCATGGTCATTATACTCACCATTTCCCCCAAATTGCTGACTTCAAATGGATGAAAGATTCCATGAGCACGCCATGTCCTCTGATGCCACCTACTCCTCAATAGGCCCCACAACAATATTTGCAACAACCATCCCCATCGGAGTTGCAAAACCCTATTCCACACCAAGGTGTGATGAATACCCATCAGGAGATGCATCCTGCCCCACCATAGATGGGACAGTATCAAAACCATGGGAATCTGGTGGATCACAATATCCTCCTCACTAGCGAAGAAGATATTCTTCTAAAAATGTGCAATCGTCAATACAATGCACCCCCTGAATCTACTCCCACCACTTCAGAAGCATCTCCATATACAACCGGACAACCCTTGATGATTCCACGCCCTAACACTGAGCCCCCCATTTGTATTCATCACAACCCATTACGATGAAATGTCAACAACCCCTAGGCTAGGGCATCACACAATTATAGTCTGGTCGATAACTTGGCACAGTCTCCTGCAACCATGCCAGTATTGGAGGTCCTCCAAACTTGTCCAACTCAACGAAAATCCTTACTTTCTGCCTTGGGGCAGTCGACCCTGTTGATACTAGACTCATCACATTTGATCTAGATTGTGAAGAACCTCGCCTCCCCGCTTTAGTATCTTTCCAGATACCAGTTAAAATCCAAAACATCACGGTTCATCGATGAAGGTGCATCCACATGAATCATGTCCAAAAATGTATGGCAGAAACTTGGCTCCCCTAAGCTAATACCATCCACCATCACGTTGAGAGCTTATGATGGATGACCATCCTCTCCTGAAGGTATCTTTCAAAATGTCCCTATTGAACTTGGGGGAAAAACCATCGACCTTATCGAAATTGAGGTTATCGACACCCTGCTCGATTACAAAATCTTGTTTGGATGTAGCTACATGTACGTTATGAAGGTTGTGGCCTCTTCTGTGTTTCGAACGATGATGTTCCCCCACAATGGGAAGATCATCACCATCGAACAAGTTTCACATTACGAGCCTAACCACTCCTCCAACATCAATAACATCGTACCTCTTGTTCGCACTAGTTCTGACACATCCACTCATAGATATGGGCCCCGGAATTTTCAAGGACCCATCTTTGCTAGGAGCATACCATGGAGGACCACCGCTCATACACCCCTCAGCACAAGTGTGTGTCATATCTTCCAACAAAACTGAAAATGGAGATATCATTCCTCCCATAGAAGCTTCTCCACTCCCCGACGTCCCACTAGTGGAATAAATCCTACCTCAGGAACCCCTTGAGAACCCTATGACACCACTTATCCCCGATTTCACCCTCCCCCAGTGTCAAATCCTAGTTTGGGAGACAATTCCCCAAGCCATTACTCAAATTCCCTTCTTCTACCCCCCACTAGGAGTACAATCTTTCCAGGTAGTCACAACACTTACCCTTCCCAACATGGTGTTGGCCATTCCAGTATGGTATCTCCACCCGTGTGCGATGGTTCCTCAACCATCCCTCCCTCCCCAAACAAAGGGAATCCCAATGCAGATTCCAGTACTAACTCCAACCACACCACCCTCACCCCCACTTGCCAACACCACTGTGATAGATGGGGGAATATGGAAGAAGAAAGATCCCACTGTTCCAATTCCTTCCTGAGTTCAACCTCCTTGTGCACTCTGCGAGAGAGAGGGACACCCCACAAATAGATGTCCCTCTCTCCCTGAGTTACACAATTTGATACAACTCCCCAGAGCAACCACATTGCTCGCCGCTTCACCAAGCACACCTAGTACTACCACCACGTCCCCTAATACATGCATTAAAGGGCTGTGAACTAGATTCACATGTGCCATCTATTCAGAATATGGCCACTACACTCATAATTTCCCTACGTTACCTCAGTTTCGGTAGACACTAACGACAGTACACCAAAACTTTCAGCAAGACCCCTCTCCACCCACGCCATTGGGTACCCATGTCACCGACATCCATTATGTCATGACTTCAGTCAACGAATAGATGAGGTGTCATTTCTCTCTTTGTGACTCACTTCATCATTTCACATACCAGTGTCCTTCGATCATTGAATACAGACATTGTCAAATGGTCCTTATTCAAAATCCTCCAACTACCCCACTTCCTGCGATGCAAGTGATTTCCCCTATTTTTTCTCCCAATTTTGTTCACATATCCTCCCCTGAACTTGAGTCACTTCCCACCCCTCCATGATTCATGGATAGACTATCTGAGGATTTACCCTCAAATCCTCCCAATTCTCTGGTTCATCTCCCTCGGGAAATATTACCCCCAACCACAATCTACAACCGACAATATCTAAACATTTGGTTTATGACAAGCATGCCATCGTACCACAATTGCGACACCCCCTCTACATCTTCACCACCCGAAGACAATCATACGGTGACAATCACCAATGTTACTTCCCTAGATCCCCTATATTCTCGCATTTTTCACTGTGATGAAGATATCCTAGAGGAACTAACTACCCCTGATTGCCCATGGAATGCCCTCCATCATCGAGCACTCTTTATCTCACAGGAAGCCTTCGACCCTCCTATCCAAACCTCCATATGTGCAATTGAAACCAATGACTTTATTTTGTCAAGGCATATAGACTGGTTCAACAACTCTATCCCCGTCCCTGATTCTTTTGAAGAAGGCAACATGGCCAACATTTCCCCCACTGTCAAAATTGACATTTCTGTCAAACCAAGAATCATCGAAGAAATCACCATTGGCACCGCATGCTCCCCTGAAGAACTCGCCACTTACAAAGCACTCTTTCAGGAATACCAGGATAATTTTTCCTGGTCATATATAGAGATGCCCAACTTTGATCCTTCGATCATCAAACACCGCATCAACACTTGGCCTGATGTTTCCCCCGTACGTCAAAAGCAACAACCACTACACCCATCCAAATCCATGACCATCAAAGCTGAAATTGACAAACTACGCAACGCAGGGTTCATATACCCCATCGCATACATGTCATGGGTCTCCAACCCCGTCCCCGTTAACACAAAACAGGGCACTATTTGCGTTTGTACTGACTTTAGTGATCTCAATCATGCTTGTCCCAAGGACAACTTCCCTACCCCTTTCATTGATCAAATTATCGATGACTGTGTAGACCACGAGGCTCTGTCCTTCATGGATGGTTTCTCTGGCTACAATCAAATCCAAATTCACCCAGCAGATCAGTATAAAACTGCATTTACCACCCCATGGGGTAATTTTTCCTATCGTGTCATGCCCTTTGGACTCAAGAACGCAGGTGCTACATTCCAATGGGCCATGACTTATGTTTTCCATGATATTTCTCACATCCTCCTCGCTTACTTGGATGACCTGACTACTTGATCCAAGAAACGAACTCACCATCTAGATGACTTATGAGTTGTCTTTCAATGATTTCGCCAGTACAATATCCTCTTGAATCCCCTCAAGTGTGTATTTTGTGTCACCGTCGGACACCTCCTTGGGTTCATCGTTTCCCAAAATGGTATCACTATGGACCCCCTCAAGGTCCAAGATATCACAAAAATTCCACCACCTTGGAATTTGCACCAACTATAGAGCCTACAAGGCAAAGCCAACTTTTTACGACGCTTTGTCCCAGATTACGCCACTCGTGCGCATGCTTTCCTTCACTTACTCCATCATGATATCCCATTCCAATGGGACGAACATGCTCAAACTAATTTTGATGATTTAAAAATGGTGCTCTCCAACGCCCCTTTGAATAGTCCTCCTGAATATGACCACGATTACATCCTCTACTTATCGGCCTCAGTCATCTCAGTAGCAGGAGTTCTCATTCAACTAGGGGATGATGGTCATGAACATGTTATTTACTACATCAGTACAAATCTTTGAGGACCACCCCTGAAGTATAATCATGAAGAGAAACTTGCCATCGCAGTCCAGAAACTGCATCATTATATCTTGCTTCGCACTACCAAAGTTGTGGTAGATTCTAATCCCATGCAGTACTTGCTTAGTTGACATAAAATTAATGGTAAATTTGCCCGGTGGATCGTCATCCTTCAGAAATACGACCTCGATTTTTCAACTCCCAAAAGAAATAAAGCACATGTTCTTGCCGAACTCATCACAACGTTTCCATCAGATGCTACAAGTTCTCCCATCAATACAGATTTTCTCGACAAACACCTCTTCTACATCCCATTGGATGACCCTTGGTATGGCGACCTTATCTTATAACTTCGGACACAAAATTTTGGGTCTCATCTTTCATGGGATGATCATTGGTGCATTTTCCATCAGGTCCCTTGATACCTCCTTATCAGTGACATTTTATACCGACGTGGGGTCGACACCATACTCCGTCAATGTTTGACCATCAACATTGTATGTGACCACCTCTCAGGGATGTCCACCACCCAGAAAATCATTCGAGTTGGATACTTCTAGCCCACATTGTTTCATGATTGCATCCACGCTATCAAGCGATGTGACAAATTCCAGCTTTATGCAAACAAGGCACGAGCACCACCCATTCTTCTACATCCAGTCATCATTGTTGGCCCCTTCTGCAAATGGGGCATACACTTCATGACTTGCAACCCTCAATCTAGAAATGAACACAAATACATCGTCATGGTTGTAGATTACTTCACCAAATGGGCCAATGCCATGCCTACCTTCAACAACACCGTTGACATAGCAGCGTGTTTTTTCTTCAATCACGTCATTACCCGCTTCGACGTTCCAGTACAGTTAGTCTCCGATCAAGGTAAACACTTTGAGAATGAGGTATTCGTTGAAATCTCCTCAAGGTTAGGATTCTCCCATGAGTTCACCTCCTCATATTACACTCAGTCCAATGGACAGGTTGAGTTTGTTAACAAAATCCTCAAAACCATGTTGCAACGCACTCTCAACAAACATAAGACCAACTGACATCGTATATTGTTTTCAGCATTATGGGCTTATCGCACAGCAGTCAAAACTGCCATTGGTTTTACACCATTCCATCTTCTCCATGGGATTGAAGCCACCCTCCCCATTGAGTGTGAAATACCCACCTTGTTGTTATAGGATTAATCGGTAAGTGAGGACACAAACAGATATCCCTAGCTTCACTACAAAACTAGAACAAAACAAGACAATGCACTACTCTTTCCTTAGATTTCAATTATCAAATGATAAATGGATCTAGAACATACCTTATAAATATCGAAGATCCAACTTCGCCAATGCATTCCAAAATCCATCACGAGGCTTATGGAGAAATATCTGCAAATAAACACAAGCCAACAAAGACAGGAATAATAAAAGAAATATTTGATATGAAACTATGTATGTGATCAAGGAATCATAAAATATGGACAAATAAGATTCATATAGGAAAGAAAAGTGCATCTGTATTAAATAATAGAAAGAGAGATTACAACCAAAGCCTTGATGTCGTAAGGTCCCTTCCAACTGTCCCTTGTTTCCCACACACTTCCACTCCAAGAATTATGAGACTATAGATTTGAAATTCACTCACAATCTATCTTGACA
Source organism: Picea engelmannii (assembly GCA_009831015.1). Classification (NCBI taxonomy): domain Eukaryota; kingdom Viridiplantae; phylum Streptophyta; class Pinopsida; order Pinales; family Pinaceae; genus Picea; species Picea engelmannii. The sequence continues at coordinate 81,688 of ML804677.1, read as the reverse complement.
AGGCAAAACTAAAAACCACTCTAATCAAGCTAACAATCTCAAGCCAAATTTCCAATCTAAATTTTTCCATGAGAGCTCCTTTCCTTTTATAAGCTGAAGAGGATAAAATGAGGAGGTTAGGATGATCCCACTAAATCAGAAAAGTGAGTAAGATCCAAACCAATCGGAGGTCGCATCACCATAGAAGCTTTTCCTTCTAGAAGCATCGAGAAGATGCTCATTTTTCCCACGTACGAAAATCGTCGCACCCCTAGAACTGAGCAGAGTGCGACGATGTCAAAGGCCAAGTTTAGTAAATCATGTGACGATCTGGGATCGTCGCACCCCTATAACGATAAGGAGGATTGTGGCCACTGATCCCTCTAAAGACAAAGGATAGGTTTATATCATTAAAATTCATAGGAGTGACGAAAATAATGTGTAGCAGAGAGCCCCCCAAAGTATGAAGTTAGAACTAAGTGATAGTTGAAATACTTTGTTGAGTGTGTGTTGGGAACAAGGAACATGTCGGTCGAAAACCTACCAACAAACAGGGAAATACAGTACGATAATATATCATCACTGAGGTAGGCATTCTTATACTCAGAATACAAATGACTCAAAGCATAAATGTCGACATGCAAAGATCCATTTCAAGTAAGACAGGTCATGGCTACCAAGCATACAATGTGGATCCATGCCAATATGACTCAAATATGAACATAGCCACCAAAAATACACTGTGAATCTATGTGTTAAAGACTCAAATTTGAACATAGCCACGAGACATACACTGTGGATATATGAGACAATATAATTAGAATATACTCCAACGCAACCTGAATCTATCAGAAAAGATCCACGGTCTTCATCTCCATCACTCTATAATATGAATCTAGCCATGCAAATATATGTGTTGAAGTCAAACATGGTAGAAACCACTTGGTTACTAGTCATTAGTGAATACTGTTAACAAGTGCGAGGGAAATCACCATTAATGTCAATGACTCTCGAGGTACTCTAGTACAATCCAACAAATTCGAATTAATGAGTTGAAGTCGAACACTCAATGGAATCTCTCGATCAGGGGTCAATAATGAAAACCCATTGTTGAAAGCAAGGAAACCTTCCATTCAGGCATGCAAGTTCCAAGGTACCAATTAGTTTCTAAGTCTAATTCTTGGATAATGATTTGAAGTTGACAGGAAGAGACTCGTCACAAGAAGGCCTTAATGTATCCCTCATCAATGACACGAAACGGGTAAAAAGATTTGAGGTAGATCAGAGTAACAAATGATTCGGGATTGACTCAAGGATGGTCGATGCAATAGAAGGCTTAAGGACTGCAGAAATGGTCGACGCAACAGAATGATTTTCGAGTTGAACTTCTCTTTGAACATATTGATGACACAACAACTGTCTTGGAAACACTGACTCAATAATAGGGATCACAGACCAAAATGTAATCTTATAGGAGTATGATCAAGAGACATGTGAATTTTCCAACCTAGACACAAAGCGAGTGAAAGGGTGTCATGTTCAAAAGCGACTCTTCCATAGAATACAGGTTTAGACATATTTCTTTCCCATTTTTTTCCCCACCATTTCTGGCGAGTACCTCTTTATTTTTACACAATCTTGAGAAGGATAACATATGCTTGAATTGTAAGCTCATCCTTCAAATGAGTACCTCAGAGTATGTTTAACGAACCCTACGAAGGAGTGGTTCAGTCCCATATGGGCCTTTTGATGCTTTTTTTACGAGTCCAAAGAAAGAAAACTCAGGGGTTTTTCATGTTTAGAAAGTTTGAAAAACACTTAAAGGGAACTCCAAAATGTCCTTTTTCATAAAGTAGTATGATGAGACCGAAAAAGAGATAAAATACCGCTCAATGGACGTTCTTTCTAATACTTTAACGAGTGTGAAAAGAACAATATTGCTTGGAAATATTTTCATGTTTAGAGAGTTTGAAAAGGGCTTAAAGGGGACTCGAGGGAGTTCCTTTTTCGTATAACCTTTACGAGTCTGAAAAAGTGATGAAATTTTACTCAGTTACATTCTCATTGATTTACGAGCATGAGAAATAACAAAGACTAAGCTCGGGATTATTTTCATTTTTACGCAAGCTTAAAACAAAACAAAACAATGCTTGGGATATATTTTATTTTTACACAAGCTTAAAACTAGCCAAAACTATGCTTGAGGTGGTTTCATTTTTACACAAGCTTGAACCATAGAAAACTATGCTTGAGACTTCCCAACGCATAACACAGGGATGGTTGGTTCTTATCCCTTATCTTAAGAAACTAGCAACTTAACTTCATCATGGAGTCCATAAGCTGAAAGCAAATGCCCCCCAAGCTTCGTTTTGTCCAACTGCGAAGGTGAATGAAATGAAGCTTCAAATACTAGACAAAGGACTTGACTCAAATAGAGAGGGGGGAAACTATTTCATTTTTTAATGATCTTGACATAGGAACAAGAACTATGCTCACGAATCCAGGTTCAATCCCTAGACCTTTGTTTCATTTTTTAACGAGCTTGACACAGAAACATGAACTATGCTCATAAACTTTGTTTCATTTTTTAACGAGGTTGCTATGAAAACTATCCTCACAGCTAGTTTCATTTTTTAATGATCTTGAAATAAGAAAACCATGCTCAAAACTCCTCTTCTTGATCATGGCTTCCAATAGGACAATGCTCCAGAAGGACACCATGTCAAGGGACAAAAATCGGTCATGGCTTCCAAGAGATCTTCACTTGATGGAAGAAACACACTCTGGAAGGAACACATGTCGAGGGTCGCGATAGGGGTAAGGAGATCAGGCTCCAATAGCCCTACCGAAGAGATCACCATGTGAACTACCAGATCCAAGTCATATTCATCGGCAGTGGAAGGCATGGGAAGCAACGACACATAATTGACCGGTGGCAGAGGTGATAATGACTGCATATATGAACCATTTAGGGGATTAATTGAGTTGACAGTCAAGTCAAGACCAACAAACAAAATTTGATCAACAGTCACCACTCTTCCATCGTGAGGGAAATATATCACACGAAAAAGATTGGACATAATAGATTTCATGGCATAGACATAATATCACCCAAGGAGTAAATCAAAATCCAAGGGGTCTTGGACTACCATGACGTCAAAAAAGACAGTTTTCCCTCCCAAAGTTACAGGAAACTGAGGAAGAATCCCTAAAGGGTGACTGGTTCTTCTGTTAAAAGCTAACAGATTCTGCATAACTGGCACAAGCTAAGGATAACCTAAACATCTCCAAGCAATAGAGGACAAAATACTAACTGATGAACCTTCATATATTAGCGTCTGAGGAACGCCCCGACCACAAACCTATATTATAATCTTGAAAGGAATGTGAGAGGGAATATGAGGTCCAGTTAGCGCACCCCAATCAAAAAATATGGCCTCATTACTTGGAGGGGGCTCTACGAGAGAAGGAGGAATACCCCTGAGCACGGTATATTCTGTATCAACGAGAAAAACGTGGGTAGAATCAGGTTTACTCTCTAGTGGGAAAGTAGGATCGATCGATGACGAGATCGGATCGACCACTTGGGTTGCATTCTCCAGGGTGAGAATGGGGTCGACAGGTGAAAACAGATCGACCGCTTGGGTTGCACTCTCTAACGGGATAATGGGATCGACTGAGGATAGGATCGAATTGACCACTTTTTCAACTAGTTCAACTAAGGACGTGACTATATTGACTACATGATCAACCAGACTAACTGGTGAAGGGACCGGATTGATCATTCCATCAACTATAGGTGGGTTGAGAGTAATCTTGTGAAAAGCAGTTGGAATTTGAGGTTTTGAAATAGTCATGTCTTCCAGTAATTTCTAGGCTTCATCCAAACGAGGGAAAAGGTGAGTTTGATGACTCCCTCCACATAACATACATGGTAACTTGACTCTACTTTTCTTCTTCCCAACTATATTGTGACTAGTTGACGGGAAGTCATCAACATGTTGTTCAGAGGATGTCGACATGGGTTAGTGAGGGTGTGTAGACCATGCTTCTATAACCTTGGATAGACTAGGGAAATCCTTAAGAAGATGGCTACCCTTACAAAGCCTAAAAGAGTACTTGGGCTTACGGGTTGTTTGGGTGATCTTGGCATCATCAACACTCCCAGCATGATTAACAGTAACTGGTGGTTTTCCAACATGTTTGGCAGTGATTGGAAGTTTGTACCCTTTCTTATTTTTCTTCTTCTTAATCTTCCTTTTCTTCTTCCATTTCATCTTCTTCATTGAGTGAAAGCTATAAATCTAGTAACCTGGTGGATAAGAGGTGGATAAGAAGTGGATAAGGTGAATAAGTTCTTACTAGTGAAGAAGGTAAAGGATCAACATGAGGTTGATGCTCTTGGGGGGGAGTGCCTAAGATCGAATGACTTGCTGCATTTGGGATTACTTGAGTGCAAAACAGCCATACCTGTAATCCAATTGTGAGACCTGGAAGGCTCAAAGTAGCAATGTGAATAGGAACAGTGTTTCCATAAGAAGGAAAAACAAAAGGTTCCCCTAGAAAAGGGGTTCCTTCATTGGTCATTCTAGGAATTGATGCCATTAAAAACATATCCAGCCTAGAGTTTGCTAGGGAAAACAAACAACACATGCTAAAAATCTAGGAAGAAAACAAGCAAACAAAACCTTTTTACAATGAAAACACTAGTTGGTGATGAAATCCAACGTCCCGGGAACAATGTAAGAAGGGGATGAGATAGAGAGGGTGGAAAAGTTACATTGATGACCTTCTTAATGGACTTACTCCTTGGTGCAATCTCCCACACATAATCGTGGGTATACCCTCCAAGGAGCCTAAGTGAGTTTCATCAATGTCGATTCTAGGTACTGTGAAGACTTGTCCCTCCACCATCACCTCGTGTTAATAACCTAAAGATATAGGCTACTAAGGTTACCAACCACAACAATGATGCATGGGGAAATAGTCGATAGTCCAATCCTCGCGCAAAGGCAGGGTATCTAGCCCGAAATCAACTCGAAAGGATTCCACACATAATCATGGTTATACCTTCAAGTGACCCCCAATAATACGCGCAATATCTACACAAGGACCAACAATGCAGGGTGAGTAACTCTACTAGTTTTAATGTGACCTCGGGTTTGACCCTTGTGTGATAAGGGCTTCCCAGGACAAAATGTAGAAAGTGGATTTGAACTCTCCCTATCACAAGATTCTATGTTTGTTTGCAACTTTGGAAAGTTATCTTTCACACATATTCCAAAGCCCTACAACTAATCTAATGTAAGTTTGCTACCAGAAAATATAAAAATGTCTAATCAATTTTTATAAATGCTTTATTTTAAGGGTTGTTGTTTACTCAAGAGGAAAATGGCATGGACTAAATGATGTTTTGACCGACTCTAAACAATGCAAATAAATGATAATACAAATATTTCATTTCGATGAAAGCTATATTACAAGAAGGTGAAAATATTTATCATTCCAAGATGCACAATGTCCCTAAAATTTTATTAAACTCATAAATATCAAGATCTTCAAGAAATGAGACAAAGAGATTGTACACCAATACACGATTCTTGGCCATGAGGGAGAAATGTTTTTAAGATTTCAAGACCAAAAATGCCAAAAACCATGCAATTTTGCTACTTCAAATGCAAGGATGCCCCTAATCAAATGCAAAGAAAGAAATTAAAACTTTTTGTTTCAAAGATAGCTAAAAGCAATAGAAAATTTCTATAAAACAAAGCAACCCAAACAAATTTTATTTTTCTTTTAAACAAACTATTCAGAAAAGAAGTGTTCTTTCACTAAAAAATTCTAAAGAAAAACAATGATTTGTAACTGAAAGAAACTCAAAGTAAAAGACCAAATATTTAAAAAGAAAACAAAGAAAAAGACAATAAAAGAATGGAGAAAATCAGATTCTAAGTTGTCAAACATATTGTAAAAATACCATAATCAATCTCAAAAATTCACCCCAGAGCTAAATCACAGCTCTGGGTAAAGAAGAAAATTTTGACTGTCCCTCCAAAAAATTTCTACAGGAATCGTCACAAGCAGGGGTAACTACATAGTGCGACGATCAAGGATCATCACGAGCAGGGGTAAAAACACAGTGCGACGTCGTCGCATTGGCTTCCACAGACATAGTGTGAAGATTTCTGAACATACAAAGGTTTTACAGGGATTGTCATAGGCTATAAAAAGACAGGGTGCGACGATGACTGAAAACATAAGAAAAATGAAAAAAGGACAGGATTTCCAAATGAATTTTCAAGAACAGAGAGTCAACATGGATCACCCAATGAATTAGCAGGCAGAATACAAGCAGAAAAAGCAAGGAAACTAGACTAAATAGGAAACAATATGTTCCCTAGTGGAGTCACCAATTTTGTTATAGGATTAATCGGTAAGTGCAGACACAAACAGATCTCCCTAGATTCACTACGAAACTAGAACAAAACAAGACAGTGCACTACTATTTCCTTAGATTTCAATTATCAAATGAGAAATGGATCTAGACCATACCTTTTAAATATCGAAGATCCGACTTCGCCAATGCAATCCAAACTTCGTCATGAGGCTTATGGAGAAATATCTGCAAATAAACACAAGCCAACGAAGACAAGAATAATACAAGAAATATTTGATATGAAACTATGTATGTGATCAAGGAATCATACAATATGGACAAATAAGATTCATATAGGAAAGAAAAGTGCATTTGTATTAAATAATAGAAAGAGATATTTCAACCAAAGCCTTGATGTCGTAAGGTCCCTTCCAACTATCTCTCATTTCCCACACACTTCTGCTCCAAGATTTCTGAGACTATAGATCTGAAAGTCACTCACAATCTATCTTGACAAGGCAAAACTAAAAACCACTCTAATCAAGTTAACAATCTCAACCTAAATTTCCAATCCAATCAAAGCTAAATTTCCAATCTAACTTTTTCCATGAGAGCTCCTCTCCTTTTATAAGTTGAAGAGGATAAGGTGAGGAGATTAGGATGATCCCACTAAATCACAAAAGAGAGTAAGATCCAAACTGATTAGAGGCCACCTCACCATAGAATATTCTCCTTCTATAAGCATTGAGAAGATGCTTGTTTTTCCCATGTATGAAAATATTCACACCCTTAGAACTGAGCAGAGTGCAATGACGTTGCAGGCCAAGTTTAGTACATCATGCAACGATCCTAGATCATCGCACCACTATAACTAGACAGAGGGCAATGATCCTCCTTATTAGGGTTTTTACAAAGGAAAATATGATTTCATCTCTCAGGCAAAGTTCTTCTCCCTTCTTTCCTCAGGAATTCAAGCCACTAACCCCTCTGAAGACAAAGGATAGGTTTACATCATTAACGGTCATAGGGGTGATGAAAATAATGTGTAAAACTTCTGCACCGCCATTGAGCTATTACCTGACACTGCTCCAATGGAGAAATGATTGTTGAACTTAGAGTCACTGGATGAATATTGAAGATATTCATTACAGAACAATGAGGTAGCTAAAAAATGGTCTAAATCCACCTTTGACCACCATGTCAACCTTCTCTCATTCAACAAAGGAGATCTCGTCCTAACCTACGATATCACTGACAATACTTTCGGCCATGGGAAATTCAATTCATTATGGCATGGAACCTACATCATCCAACACTACCTCACTAAGGGCACATACATCCTGGCCTCTCCAGAAGGCTATCCTCTCAAAGAACCCATCAACGGGTTGTACTTAAAGAAGTTTTATGCTTGAGCGTAGTCACTCTACACTAGGCTTTTTCTTTTTTCATACACATTTGTAGAGTTTTTAGTCTTCTTTTGATCCCTCCATGACTTATGTCTAATATGCCATTTGTGTTATTGACAGATGTATCCTCCATCTACCTACCACATTGGTTATGCTGGCGGAGCTAGTTGTTGGACACATAATCTTGCTTCGGTCACTTGGGCCCTCTACACCCCCTCACATGAACTTCTCCACTCCATTGGCATATGTTTGGGATCAACAACCAACAATCAAGCAGAATACACAGCCATCATTGGCCTCCTCGCCAAGGCCATTCACCGTCACATTTGTTACCTTAACGTCTGACTAGATTCCCATCTTGTCGTCCTGCAACTGAACAATGTGTACCATGTCAGCGATCCTTGCCTCTGTCGCAAATACCTGCAAGTTAGACTCTTATCTCAATATTTTGATTCAATTACATTTACACATATTCCATGACAATTTAATCAAACAATAGATAACATGGCTAACCTAGTGTTAGATTGGCATTTATCACATCAAGACACCATCACACATACATAAACCATCACAAGTTTGTCACAGCATAGAGATTAGATATCATAAAAAAAAAAATATCATCACATGTAAACACCACAGAGATCTCAAACATGTATATCCATATATAAATAGATCAATGTGTCATCAATGTTTACAAAAACATACAACATGTACATCTCCCATAGGCAAGTGAGCCCCCCTTACCCTTATAGGTACAAAATGGGTGTCACACTACCCTATACAAAATGGCTCGCAGGCCTATATAAATACAAAAATACAACATCTCACTCATGGTGCCTCTAGAGAACCACTAGTAGGTCCTCTATCTTTAGGAGGTGCCCCACCAAATGGGGGTCCTCCAAGCCTGGGGGGCAGTTGTCTAGTCATCGTTTCCCCCACTACAACTGCTCTATGGATTAGGGTCCGCAACTCTACAAGGCCACCCACACACTGCTCCATGACTCTATTGTCCTAGATGTGGGACCACATACCCTTGGGTATGCCCTGTAGTACCACCTCTAACCGGTGGCGGAAATCCTCTAAGTCCCCGTCAGCCACTCCCTGAGGCGCATGATATGGCCCTGCACCTGGATCGTCAAATCTGCGCCTTCATCTGTATCTTGCCTCATCGGCTGGCCTCGCACCAGCCTTGTCCCTCCGGCGTCTCTCTCCCCACCGTGGCTCTACCCGTGGTGGTCTCGCTGGCCCCTGATGAGCCAACTCTGCAACCAACTCTGCCTCTCAGCCTCATGGCCCCACATAGGCATAAACACAAACAATGATAGCATCAACATCCATCCATATATAAACATATTTTATACTATCAAAATCACAAAACATAAAGTACACCAACATACCTCTCTAGTCCCAAACCTCTCCAAGAGGCAACACCATATTTGGGTCATGTCGAAAGTCCATCCCACCATATGGGAACCATAGTATAATTTGTGGCATATGAAGCCACACATGCGCCAAGGTGTCCGTAAAGTAATGGAAACCCTCCCCACCTCTATGTTGTACCAAAATCAGTGCCCACCACATCAGTTGAGGCTCACATGGCCATGCAGCCAACAACAACACTCTTAGATACAACATAGGCACCCTCTCCAAAAACCACGCCACCAAGATTGATCCAAAGGCAGAGTCACCCGAGTCGACAGTCTAACACTAGTTAATCTGCCCAATCATCTTGGTATGCAACATCAACCCCCGAGCAAAAAAATCCCCATCCAACACTCTCTGCATAATACTCAGCTGACCAACATTGATACGCTAAGTCGCTAAGGATCCGTAGATCCTCACAATCATCATTGTGATACATTGATGCAGAAAATCGTCCATCGCCTCGGTACGAACAACCGAACCTCACATAATGTTTAGTCCTGAACAATACCTTTGTGCCACGTCTACCAAATGTACATATGTTGGCAACTTGGGATCAACAATTAGGGCCATCCCCTAGAAAGGGTGCCCCATCAAGAAATAGACATCCTCTATAGTCGAGAATGTTAATTGTTGACATCGTACAATGAAGCACTGTAGATCAGTACTCCACATAGAAATCAAATACTATAGCAGGTACTCATGTGCCCATATTAGTGGGCAGTTGAAGAACATAAGCAACCCATAGGCTGCCAAAAGTCTCTGAATGCCCGACTCCTCTCTCACCACCTCCCTAAGGTGCTCCCAGTCCCGCTCTCTCCAATGGACTGGCATACTAAGATGATCACCTACAGTCACACAACCAACACTTTGTCAGCCATCATCCTTCATTAACGAAAAATATCAAAAAATACAAGTTTTTTCAAAACCCCAGCTTTGCCTCAAGTGCGCAGTTGTCACCCCCCATAAGCGTGCATACATGCGTGAATGTTCTTAGCACAGTTGCGCATAAATGGGCATCTGTCGAAGAAATAGATGCGCATCAATGCACATCTGTCACCCTCACAGGTGTGCATACATTCACACATGTTCTCAACACAGCTGGGCACTGATGCGCAGTTGTATGAGAAACAATTACGCACAGTGCGTGGCTATAATTTGAACAGGTGTGCATCCAATGCGCACCTATTTTAACCACCCAATCCCCCCTATGCATGGTTTTTTTCACAACAGCCTCACATCATGTGCGGGAGAGGGAATTATACCCGTGCATCTCAGCGTGGGTATCCTTCCTTCTCTCGTGCATTTGTGGGCCCACCCCTACAAACAACCCTAGTACGACCATCCATACGACCCTGCCCAGGAAATAAACCCTATCTACTATGCAAAAGGATGAGAACACTAACTTGGCTCTCGCAAATCTTGGATCGGTCCCCTCGAACTCCCATAANACTATGGCCGCAGGTACAAATTAGGTGGCATTATGGGCCCCACAGCTATATATTGTCCCTTTTTCCAAACTTCCACACTCAATTACAGGATCTCAAAGTCTCTGTTTTTTAATCCATCTTCAGCCATGGGATCAAGATCTCGCCGCCTACACAGTCACATTCCGTGGGTCACCATCCATACTCAGCCCCAAGTGAGCATTTTTCTCACATCACGTCCAGTTACGCATGCTCATGTTCAAAATTATCAAACAACTGTCATATGTTCTTTATCTTCAGATATTGTTCATGTCATATATTTAGTTTTAATGTGTTCAGGTACTTGTTCATCACAATCCAGCGCAACCCCTTCAGGTATAGGATCAACACTGGCATGTAATCATTCCCTCTGAATATCAATTTCGTCTCCCAATCACACCTACAGACATTTTCCTTTAGGATCCCCACATTTGTCTTTGCAGTACTATCACCTCTGTTGCATTTTGGGACTGTCACCCAGGAGCACTCTTCCCCACATGATTTGTCCCATTCATAGTCCCCCCTTGGAACTTTGACACTCATGTTGCTTTCACCCCCTAGGGATGGGAGTCTGGATAGTCGTACACATTTCTTAGAATCAGTTGCTTACTCCTTCTCCTCATTTTGCTAGCTTTCCCAATGGACTCCCAGGTTATCTCATCACGGTTCACGTTTGACTGTGCCTTCGCAGTATCATTAACCCTCCATTTCCTCCACAATCAGTTTTCCCATCTACGGATTGTCCTCCATTCATTTACCTCATATAGAAACCCACCCATGAGGCCCCCACCCTCCACCCATTCTCCATTTAACTTGCACCCTCACAGGCCAAGCCATCTTGCACTGGGGCACCCATCTCTATATCTCTACACTCATCCCAAATTATTCTTTATTCATTTGGTCATTGTAAAAATCCTTTGTTTCCAACATTTACATAGCTTTTTTGTTGTCTCCCTTGGCGACCTTCTTTTCCTGGAAAAGCAACCCATGTCACCCTTGGTTAGGGCATTCATTATCTTCTGCTCTTGTTGACATCATCCATAAACCTGGAGTATCCCACAATCCATGTACCCTTGATCTTTGATTTTGTCCACTTTGTCAAGCCTCTGGCACAATTTAATCCACGTCTAGTCGTCCCCCTGACACCAGATCCAGTTTCATGGTTGTTGCCACTCATCCTTCACATATATCCCCGACCAAGGGAAGTCTTGAGTCTCACCGCTTCTTGACCTCATCCATGTTCCTTATCAGTTCCTGATCTTATCTAGTGGATTTCATGAAGCCCTTTTGCTTCTTGGAGTTGTGTCTCCCTTTTTTTCGACATCAATAAAGTTTCTAGAAGGGTGACATTATCTTAACTCTTATTACATTTACAATGAGGAGTCTCGGATGACACAGTGTAACACACCCACTATCGTAATTTAAAAATTTTGGGGTTAATCTCCCACAAATGAGAAATCTCCAGAAACCTGCATTAGCGAAATGCCAATCCTTGGTTCAATATCGGGATTCGGGGTTTCTAGTGTCAAAATTCATTCACCCCCAAGACTCGTGATCCTCTGAATTCCAACGCGCTCCCTACGCATTAGCTCTCTTGGTTCAGTTCCCGGTCCATAGGACCTACTACCATATGTCCGCAGCTCTATAGCTACCCATCGGGGTTTCGGGGTTTATGATGTTGTGATGCACAGGCCTTCGCAAATTCCGATCCTCCGGTCCCCGATGCCACTTGGCGTTGACTTGCGGCCAAGCTTGGTCTTCCGACACCTATCCCTTGTTCTGGCGCCTATGGTCCCCACTCCCTATGATGGCATGGAGTGACACCCATCCTCCACTGGAGTGCTATGACTGTGGGACTGTCGTGTTTCAGGATTTCGCGACTCCTCCTATCATGAGTTTCTTGTCACCGAGAATCCCGAAATGTCGAACCCTGATCTCTTCAGGATCCTTGGACATGCATCCCTCAGGTTAGCGGTTATGATCGCGTCGGGAAATCGTGGATTGCGATTCCTGTATGCAAGAGTTTCTTGCCTTTGGAAAACCCGATGCTCCAAATGCTGACTCACCCAGATCTCCTGCCACGTGTCCTACCAAGATCAACGGTTGAGATCCTTTCCTCAGGATTTTGCGACTTATCCTGTCCCGTGTCTCTTGTCCTCGGGAATTTCGATTTCCCGATGTGTCAAATGCCGATGGCGCTTGATCTCTAACACCTGTCTCGCCGATGGATGGTCCAGACCTTATCGTTGTTTTGAGACTTGAGTGGCCCCGATGCCTGGTACCCCGGATCTTCGAGACGGACGATCCTGTGACACGTGTCCCTCTCCAACCGGACAGCTTAGATTTGCTCTCGGGATTTCGAGACTTTCGAAGTCCTATTTCTCTTTCTCTCAGGATCTTCGATTCCCCGATTCCCGACTCTTCGGGATCTCTTTCCATGTGTCCCTTGGATCAACGCCCTATGATGGTGTCGGAAACTCGCGCATCGCGATTTCGTATTGCAAGGGATCATGTCCTTGAAATTCCCGATATGCCGAACTCCGACTCTTTGGGATCCTCTGCCACGTGTCCCTACTGTTTGGACGGCTCAGATCTTGTCGGGGTTTTCACTTGGATTTCCCCGAGCACTTGTCCACGGGAATGTCGATTTCCCGATGGCAAATATCCCGATCCTCCTCCGAATCTCCTGACACGCATCACGCATAATGGACGGTCTAGATTCGATCGAGAAATCGCGTATCGCGATTTCATTGTGCAACGGTTCTACACTCCTAAAATCTCCGATGAGTGAAATCCCGATGCCTCCCAGAACGCCAACACGTGTCCTGTCGAGCTCAACGGCTAGGACTCTTCCTCTGCACACTAGAGTTTAGCTCCAGTGCAACTCTTCCCGATCCAACGGTTTACGGGATTTCTACTCCAGATCTAATGGCTCAAATCACTTCCTCGCGCGCCTACCCCTGCGCTTAACCCCTGCGCAGCTTCTCCGGATCCAACGACTGACGGGTAATGTGAACCGAGATCTAACGGTCCAGATTCGTTCTTTTGGGTCTTGGGATTTACGATCCCAATTTCTCGTTGCTCACGATGAGAGAGGGCAAGGAATTGTAACGCCTGCGTTACTTTCGTCAATCTAATGGTCGTGAATGACTATGGTTCACCCGATGAGATCTCATCCGTCGACTTATCACCCCTCACAACACTACTATCTTGGAACATTAATAGAATCGTTCCTCCTTGTGCAGGATTAATAAGGCCTATGCGTTCGAACCCTTGTTCTGGGTTCTTAGCGAACCTTTCCAAGGAGGAAATCTCTGTGGAGAGATCCCTACCAGGGCATTCCCGGAAGCTGTAAAGGGAGACAGCTTCCCGAGAACGGCTGGACATGGTTAGATACATTTATCAACGTAAGTCGAGCATGGTTTCCCCGGTGCTAAACATATATATCAATTCATTCATATCAAGCTCTACGCGAACATTCTTATGCGGGAGTCATTTATAATTTCACAATTCTATGAGCCAATATCTACTCCTCATTA
>ML804677.1:46873-57903 GCA_009831015.1 Picea engelmannii | reverse complement strand
CGACTCCTACTGGATTTACCACTAGCCACCCCCGAGCTGAGACCACGATGTCCTGAGACCTGCGTCTCTCTGTCTGCCAGTGCCCAGGAGTGAAGGTTGCAATCCTCCCTCTCTGTGATCACTCACTCTGCGTAAAATTGCCAAAGTTCCCCTCGCGTCTGCCCCCTTCAAACCGTTTCAGCCATACGCCTTATCCTCTCCCGAGATTGCGTGTGGCACGATTTCCCTTGCACTGATCAGGCCTGACGTCCCTACGGATGGGAGGTTCACCATCCCATCCCTCATCAAGACATCCGCCTACCAGTCTGCGAGCCATTAATTTTCAGGGCCAGCGAGCCGCTTTTGGTTCTTCGGGCTAGTCGAGTCCAAATACGGTATTTAATTCTCAGTGGAAGTTAACGCCACCTTTTCAGGGGCCTTCCACCACCATCGTGGTCTCTTTTTCTGCACATCCCCTCTCAGCAGTCCTACAATATAATTTCATAATGTTATTTACATTCATCGACCTTCTTCATAAGGTCCACTCACATCATTCATTCACAGTTTCATCATGCTTTAGCATGGTAATTCCTGTATTAGGATTAATTACAAATTTGGGGGAAACAGGGTGTTACACACAGAGAGAACTATCATTGCTCTATGCTTTCGTTGACTCCCTTAACATTTGACTTCAACAGACTCTCATGTTGCAGTGCATCTTACTTCGCGAATATTGTAGTGGTTTTATACTAGCCGAATACCTCTAAATTTTCTAGGCCATAAATGCCTATGTGTCATCGACAATTCTTACAGTTGTCATTGCCTCTTTTCAGAGAGTGTTCACCATCTGAATTGTCATCTGCCATTATCAAACCACCCTAAAGGGCGCTGCAGTTATCTACATCAGCATACAACTTCAGTTACTGTCATACATTTTTGAGTTACATGACATGAGCATGGGGCATGCCCACTCATTTGTATACAACTTTTATTTTTCTCCGTAGAGAAAGGTTTGGGTCCCACTGTTTCCCCTCTCCCTCCAACAGATCGCTCTTGCAATTCCTCTCAGCACTCTTTCTTACAATGGTACTCTTAGTAGAAGAAACATTGATGCATGTCGGCTAAATGTATGCTCCTAACCTCACACATCAAGGCGCATCTGTTATCACTGAAATTTCATCTGCAACATCACATGCAAATGGTTACAGGAATACAGAATCTCCAAACACCTATTAGTTCACTTGCATCACTAAGAAAGCATTTCCAAGAAGCAAAAAATATACAACTGGTCAAAAAAGTGACATGCGCTAAAACACTAAAGGAAGCGCACGCATAGTGCACAGGCCAAAGAATCCCATAGAGCGCATAATGTGCCATATGCGCGACTGTGTATGAGAAAAGTCATGCACACCTATGGATGACACATTTATGGATCTTGTCGGACCCCCACCCACTTCTGGACCAGCTCCCAACTTGATTTGACCCTCAAATCCGAGTTGAATCCAAGTGGGGGGTTGGTCAAAGACCTAAGGGTGCCCTAAAGGGCCCCTTGTTCACACTAAAGATAGGTTGGATATTACCTCAAAGGAAAGCTATAAAAGGATGCCATGGGTGTACTAAGAATTTAAGAATCTCATTATGTTGTTATGATACCTCTATTCTCCTACAAGAAACCTCTTTTCTTCTTGGAGCATACTAGAAACATCTCATTAATCTATTCACCTCACCTCTTAAGGGAATAAGCTTGGATTTGTTCGCCATTTGCTTTCTAGTTTACCATTTGTAAGAAGATATCTCACATAGGGGACTTAAGAGCCCTCCCAAGGAGGAAGAGGGGATCCATAAGTCCCCCTTTCTCTATGGTGTTTTCCCACTAATATACTTCTCCATTGGTGGCATGATTATTGGTCATTTTTTTTTATTAGTTTTGGTTCTAATTCCCTCATGCATTTTAGTTTTATTTCTTTAGTTGTTGTTATCTTAGTTTTTTGTTTATTTCATGTGATTGAATTGTTTGATTCATACACTAACACCTTGTCCTGTCTAGCAAACCCAACTAGACTTGCAAGTACCCTTATTTTTCTCATTCAAGTGACGAAAGGGACACAACAACCACGAAGGAAGCAGGTTTTCACCAGGGGGCACAAAGGCCCGTGTCATCACATAGTTTTCCCATAGAAGCGAGGCGTTCTGTAAAGCAGTCTCACAAGAGTTTCCTCTCCCCTCCAAAGGGTTTATTTCTTCTCACTTGGACGTCTAAGAACAGAGGGGTTTCCCTCAGGAAATAGGGTTTTTCTCCCTTGCTTTTAGACTGGAGGACTCGTGGGTTTCTAGGGGAATCCACAGTGCATGGAAAAAATAGAAAAGGAAGGGACTCAAATCCAAAGGAAAAGTTGGAAACCTTGTGCTTGGGGAAGAAATAGGTATGAACAGGGTTGTGCAACTGTCTAACCAGAATTTAGATGGGAGAGCCAGCGACAGGTCTTTTTCTCTCAAAACCATGGTTGATTGGTCCCATTCGGTATGGGAAGAACACCTTGGCTATGCCCCAGAGGTTATTGAATTAAGCAGAAACTATTTTTCTGTCAATTTTCTCCAACCAGAACTTGCTAAATGGGCATTGGGTAAAAATTGGAGCATCAACTTTTCACCCCTCCTTCTAAAGCCTTGAAGCCTCCCTTTCGATGCTAGCAGAGAGAAACTACACAAAATCACCATTTGGGTCTGCTACCAGCTCTTCCTCTTCAGTTCTAGTCTCTGGACTACTTTAAATCCATCGAGAATTTATTGGGTGATTTTCTTGAAGCAGACTTATCCTTCAAGAAGACAAAACAAAGAAAAGTCGCAAGAATTTTAGTCAATCTAAATGTCAGAGAAGGGATTGGAGAGGAAATCGACAAAAGTTAGGGGAAATTCACACACACACACAATTACTAGACTATGAAAATATCCCCTTCAGGTTACTCCGTTGCCACCAGTATGGGTACCTGGTGGAAAACTTCCACCTTCCCCTAAGGACTAAAGGATGCACTTTTTACAAAGAAAAATTAAAGGCTACGAATCAAGTTGACAGTAGCAGGCAGGAATTTGATTCAGAAAAGGTAGAATCCCTTTCATCGGTTCATGTACAGTCCACATAAGCCACAAAGGAAACGGTTCAAAAGGATTTCTCTCCATCACCAGAAAGACAAGCGGAGGAAGGACATGAGAAAACAAGCCTCACAACTCTTGATTCAGGAAGCTCAAGGACTCTGGTCTCGGGTAATCCTCTACTTTCTTCTCCTCATATTATTGTTTTAATTAAAATTTTGACACTAGACAACAATGAGTGGTTGGAGGCTCTGAAAAACCTGTCTATAAACAATGTCTCTTCAAAGTTCCCCGAAACAACCTCAGAGGGTTACAAGGAAATCTCCCTCTCAGACGATCCACCCTCTCCTAAACGAATTTGCCTTATAGAAGAAGCCTCCTCGTCATCCTCCATTTCAAATGAGTCTTCAACCTCCCGCTACTTTCTGAGATCTCAAAAAGGTGCACCTTCCATGGGAGGACTGGGAAAGGAGGAAATCTCTTCCCTGGATAGGGGAGGCCGCAGGAGAAAATCCATGTTTTCAAAATCTCAGTCAAAATCCAGGATAGATCTTCTGGCCGAAAAACAACAATCAATAGAACGGACACTTAGAGCATCAAGGCCCTGGGGCAAGGTTCCAAGATGAACATTATGTCTTTCAATTGTAGGGGTTTGGCAGGTGCTCTAAAAAAACCTGCCCTAAAAAGGGTGATTTCGACAAAAGAAACGATGGGAGTAGGTGAAGAGGTAAAGACCAGCCTGGAACTTCTCCTCCCAAGATGGATTTTTGTTATAGTGGATGCTATGGGCAGGTATGGGGGTCTGGCCACAGGTTGGAACTCACACAATATTCAATCCATTAACTCTTGGGGTTTGGATTCTGGTCTTGGTATCACAGTTTTGGCCCCGAATCTTAAGGAGTTCATACATATTATAGGGGGAGATTTAAACCCTTCTTTGGGTCCTTCAGAAGTGTGGGTGGACAACGCCAAGCCCGACCCTCTGGCATATTTTTTCTATCACAAATTTGCGGAGTGCAAATTAACGAACCTTGACCCAATTCTGCTCAAGTCTACTTGGTAAAAAAACAGGGTAGCAGTAGAAGGAGTTGAAAAAATATTGGATTGGTTCTTGCTAACCGACTCTCTTTTAGATAAACACTTAATTGTAAAGTAGTGGATTGGTTTTGGAGGCCTATCAGATCATTACCCAATCTTCCTGGAATTCAGGCAGGGTTTTGAGAAGTCAACCAGTCCCTTTAAATTTAACAAAACTTGGCTTGAAGATGACTCCTTCCTTGAACTGATAAAGGAACATTGGATCCCCTAGTTTAGACAGGAGCTACCCATGTATTGCAGGCTCACCCTGCTATGTCGAAGCAGATCTTTGATTCCACTATTTCTGTTCTGGAATCTTTCTTGCATATGGTCTTGACATTCTTTGACAGAGATAAACTTAGTTATCCGTCACCATATTTGACAATTCTATTTTATTTTGGCAGGACTCCTCTTAGATTGCCGAATTAAACACTTTTTATTTTGTTTAGCACCCAACGGAAAAGACTTGGCATAAAGATGTAAATCTCTATATGAATTTCTAATATATCCAAAAGGACCCAACGGAAATTGACTCACCGTACGGATTGTACCCTCCATGCAAATTCCGTTCCCATATAATAAGAAACATGTGGCTCCCAACGGAAATCAATTCAACACTATTCTTTGTACTTACCTCAAATTTCCGTTCCCACACATTGATGGACGCGTGGACTCAACGAAAATCCCCAAAACGCATTAAAAATTGACCCATTCACCTTCCGCTGATACCTGGCCATCTATCCTTTGTTGCTGGACTCCATTCAGATCTTAATCGCTCATTTCCTGGATAGTTGACACCTTCAATCCCTGATCTCCTCGAGTTATATTTTGTTCTCCACCATAAACCCCGATACATACAGAATGCAAATGTCAATTCGTTTCAGTATTGTTTTCGATGCCAGAGGTCTTTAAACAATATTGCCAGATCGTATATATATACGTACAGAATGCAAATGTCAATTCGTTTCAGTATTGTTTTCGATGCCAGGGATCTTTAAACAATATTGACAGATCGTATATATATATTCCAACAATCAATACGCAGATGAACAAAATGCTAACATATACAGATTGTATTTAAAATCCAGGGTCTTCCTACACTGTAACGTTTTCCGTAGCTTACAATTCCTTGCAAATTTGCTTAACACATACTTCAGATTGATTAATGAATCAATCGTATTCAATAAATGATAACAGAAATATCACAATGTATACAGACGAATAGAATGATCACCTATACTGAGATTGAATTCAACAGAGTAGTAAAACCTTCTTTACAAACTTGAATTCGCCCATAGGTAGTTTACAAAACAGAGATGTATCTCTGCGCATGCTCCTGGAATTAGATTCCGAGCTTCTCCTTTTCATCTACATTCAAGCTTCTTCCTCGAGCTCTGTGAGCTAACCCTCATCTAGAATAAACTGGATTAAACTAGGTTCGGCTACCTAATCATCAACCAAAACTTGTTTTTATATTATAGTGGGTTTATGTTCCCAGATCCTATGATTAAGGAACAGAGTCCTTAACAAACTCAACTGACCCCTACGATTCATCAGTGACTCATTAACCATTAACAAACCCTAACTCATCTTTTACAAGTGGAAAGGATCTAGAATCCTTATCCATTTTTCAATTCTTTAATGAAAAATAAAGAAATTACATTTATGTGAGACTCTAGGTCTTCTCTGATTTACTTGACCTTGGTCAAGTCATGAATGAATTCATTTTCCCTGAGCCTATGCTCCTGCATCACCATGTTAGCATCTTTCCAGTTCACAACAAATCTGAAAAGGATCAAAGAAGTGGTAAAACCCTGGGCCTCCCAAAAAAGGAAAAATGAGGACAAGGAATTAAAAGAAATTGAAATCGAGTTACAAACATTCTTGGATGAAGAAGGGGGAGTTTTTGCGACAACTGAGTCAAAAATCAATCTACTCCATCTAGAGAAAAGGAGGAATAAACTACTCAAGGAAAAGGAAGAATCCTAGAGATTAAAGAGTAGAGCTATCTGGTTGGAGAGTAGAGATGAAAACACAAATTTCTTCCAATCCCTTGCCAAAGGAAGGAAAAATACCAATACTATTTGGCAATTGAAGGACTCGGCAGGAAACTTGGAAACAACTTTTGAAGGAATGTCAAAACTGGGGAAAAATTACTTCCAAAATATTTTCAAAGTAGAGACCCGAGATTCTATAGAAGAAGTAGTCCAAGTGGCACAATTTTTTCCCAGATTTTTTGAGGAAGCAGACAATTGTCTCCTGATGGAAGAATTTTTAGAAAAATAACTCCTGAAAGTTCTTCACGGTTTCCAAAAAAATAAAATCCCAGGCCCAGATGGATGGACTATTTTGAATTTTTCCAGGGTTGTTACGAGATTGTTGGACCTGATTTGTTGAAGATGATTAAGGACACTAGAATTTTAGGTCGGATTCCTCAGAGCCTAAACTCAAAGTTCCTTGTACTTATCCCAAAGACAGATAACCTAGAGACTCTGGATGATTTCAGACCAAACTCTCTCTGTAATTGAGCATACAAGATCGTCTCCAAAGTAATTGCTAGAAGGATTAAAATAATACTTTCTAAAAATATTTCGGAACAATAGTTTGGATTTATGGAAGGAAGACAAATCCATGAAGCCATAGGTATAACACAAGAAGGAATTCACAGCATGAAGACAAAATTTTAAAAGGAGCAGTGTTAAAGATCGATCTCTCAAAATCATATGATAGAGTAAGTTGTTTGTACATCCGGTTATTACTTACTCATCTAGGTTCTGATGTTCCTTTCATAAACTAGGTCATGAATTGCCTCACTTCGGCCTCCTTAAAGTCCTAATAAATAGTTCGGCTTCTTCCTTCTTTTCCTCAGAAAGAGGTCTCAGACAAGGGTGTCCCTTATCACCTCTCCTCTTCCTCTTAGTAGCGAAAGGACTCAGCAGAGCAATCAATAAATGCAAAGAGTGAAGACACTTTCTCTGGTATCAAAAGCTCTCATGTCTTGTATCTCACACACCTCCTTTTCGTGGATGATGTTTTAATTTTCAGTGGAGGATCCAGAAGGGAAGTTGAGGTCTTAAGGAATGTTCTTTCTCTTTTCTCAAAAGCAACAAGGATGAAAATCAATGACAAAAAAATTTCACTCTCTACACATCTCTTATCTGAAGAAGAAGAAGAGCAAGCCCTCATGGTATTTTTCCCCTTTGAAAGGAATACTTTAGATGATGGTCTAAAGTACTTGGGGTTTTTTCTAAAATCAAATGATTAAAGAAAATAAGATTGGAAGTGTCTTCTAAAGAAAATGGACAAAAGACTGAATGCTTGGAGTCATCAATGGCTTTCACACGCAAGGAGATTGGTACTGGGTACTGGAGTCATCAATGGAAGCATCCAAAAAAATCACCTCAAAATTATTTTGGAGTGGAAAAAGGGAAGCTCATGTAATCCCTTAGGTTCATTGGGATAAAATTGCCATCCCAAAGGCAATAGGAGGCTGGGGCCTGAAAAATATTTTCCTCTTTTCTAAAGCTCTAATGACCAAGGGGGGATGGTGCCTTATAAACACTACCAACCTTTGGACAAAGGTCATTATTAAAAAGTATATTGAACCATTCCCACTGGAGTTTTGGATTAAAAGGCAACAAAAATCCAAAAAGGGGGCCTTGATGATCTGGAAAGAAATTTTAAACGCTTTCCCACTAATTGAAAATGGTTTATCTTGGAAACTCGGTAATGGACACCGGTTTAGAATAGGGAAATACCCTTGGCCAGGGAGTGAAGGTAATCACATACTTTCAAAGAATTTAATACATCATCTGTATTCTTTGGGTTTTATTTATTTAATCAACCTGGCGGATCATAGTCGCTCCACCTTATTGTCACATGGATGGATGCATGTAAACAACCTAGGTCTTAACGAAGAAGAAAAACTTGAACTGGAAAGATAGATTTACTTTCTAAATTAATCACACATAAGACTCATGGATTGTGAAGATGAGCTGATTTGGGACCCGACCCCCTCAGGGGTTTATTCCCCAAAATTGGGTTATCTAAAATATAACTCGGATTTAGGCCTTCGAGAGCCTGTTTGGTGGTGGAGAAAATTGTGGAAGATCAAAAGTCCTGCAAAAACAAGACTGTTTATGTGGAATGTCATGCACAATAAAGTTCCGAATTGGGACAACCTTTAGAAGAGAAACTTGTTTGGCCTTGGCTGGTCCTCTCTATGCAAATCTGAAGGAGAAAATATTCTACACCTCTTTCTAAAGTGTGGTTTTATCAAAAAAGTTTGGACTGAAACCTCCATATTTTTATATTTGCAATGTATTTGGGAAGGTAGGGACTTGGAACACTCCTGGATTTCGTGGTGAAAAACAAGAGCTTTCAAACATTTAAGAGCCCTTCCTTTATTTGTCATCTATGGGATTTGGCTCGCCCGAAATTCCTTCATATCCAAGGGAATCCCTCTTTCTCCAAAGATCACAGCATCCAAAAGCATATCTCTATTGTCCTCCTTTCTCTCACAGAGCCCTAGACCCTCTCCTATTCAACCACAAGAGTTGGTGATTGACAGTTCTTCCCACTGGGTTTTTTCAATGGAGCTTCTCAACAAAACTTTTGTGGAGGAGGTGGACTCGTCTTTCTTTCAACTTCACACTACTTCACTATGACATGTGGTAATGGGTCAGGAACAAACAACTTTGCAGAAATTTTAAGCCTTAAAATACTCATTGCCTTCGCCATTGAAAAGGGTTGTCTCTCTTTAAAAGTTTATGGGGACTCTTTAAACGTCATAAAATGGATAAAAGGCACCCAAAGTTGCTTAAACACAAGACTTGTTGCCTTGGTGAAATATATTGCTCATTTACAGACCTCTTTTGATACCTTTGTTTGTCAACATGTCTACAGGGAAAATAATAAAGAAGCGGACCAACGATCAAAAGAGGCGCTTAATTTGGCTATGGGCCAATGGAAAATAACAAAACATCACAATGAAAAAGCAAATGAATATATGCATCGACCATTTTTGGAGTAAACAATTTTCAAACAACAAAGTTTTTTTGTGTATATGTTCATGCATGATATATGCAAAAAATAGTCCTTAAAGACGATCGTCCGAAGCACATACAACAATACATGCTCCAGAAAGTCCAAAGGAACATAATTTTTGTGGAAGCTTCAAAGTGCATAAGCATTCTTGAAATGCAAAGATAGCAATCAACTATAGACTCCAATGTAACAGAATACACCAAGAGGTGTATATACAGAATGTAATTTTGTACACCATGATGTAATAAAATTATGCTTTTTTTCCTTGGAAAAAAAATTTATATATATATATATATATATATGAAGGGGGATGACAATGGGGTTATGTAGGGCTATATATATATATATGAAGGGGGATGACAATGGGGTTATGTAGGGCATCGCCCCAGCCCACTATATTTTCCACTATATTTTAAAAGTATGGAACTATAAATTAATTAAGGAGACACAATTATATGAAAGAATGAAAGAAGCATGGAAAATTACTAAAAACATTGTTGAATAAAAAAAATTAGAAAAAATTGAAAATAGATGAAAAATAAGCATTTATAAAAATTTGTGGAAATATTATGGATTAGAAAATTTAAAACATCAAAATACCACCTAAAAGGGGAAGGGGGTGTTATCGGTAGCACCATTTTTAAAAACGGGGTAAAAAATGTGAGCCTTGAAAAAACGAGAACTCGACAAAGTTCTCGTTAAGTTGGTAATATTGTTTTAAGACAAGACTAGGTTTTTGCGAGTGGTTAGTGACACCTTTCAATTTATGTAATGCACCTACAACTTTCATGAGACTGATGAATGATGTGCTACATCCTTTTATTGACTCATTTGTAATAGTATATTTGGATGACATACTAATCTTCAATAATATGTGGCAAGATAACCTCTCACATGTGATGCAGGTACTAGAGACCTTAAAGAAGAATCATCTGATTGCAAAATTGTAGAAATGTGAGTTTGGAAAGACATCCTTGATATATCTTGGACACATAATCAGTGTAGGAGAGTTGAGGGTGGATCCATAAAATGTTGCAACCATTACCCAATGGTGTATTCCCACCAACTTGACATAGGTTAGGAGTTTCATGGGAGCATCACAATATTTGAGAAAGTTCATTGCAAACTTTTCCATAATAGAAACACCATTGCACACCATGACCACCCAAGGAAAGAGATTTTATTGGGGTAAGCCACAACAACGATCATTTGAAGACCTGAAGAAGAAGATCAATGATGCTCTGGTCCTGGCCATTCTCTCTCGGGCATCATTGAATAAGTTTGTAATAGTTGGGGTGATAATGCAGCTTGATCCCTTCACTCATGATCTTCTGAGTGAAGACTTTAAGGGAGATGAAGAGTTCAAAGGAGTATATAAGCCATTGATGGAGAGATTAGTCACTTCCATGGAAGGAAATGAATATCACCTCCAGGATGTAAATGTGTTGAACCTACACAGAATAGATCTAGCTAGAAAATACTACACACATTTGCAAAGAGAAATTGAGAAAGAAGAAGCAAGATAGAAAGAATGGAAGAATTCTCATTAATTGTATTCCCATCATAAAGAGTGAATAATTTACAATAGATATAGGCTACATAAGTAACTAATGAGCCATAGTGGTGGTCTAGATTGATATGGACACACACCAGCAGTTACAAGAGTAAACTGCCACCTGGTCTAGTCTCTCAGGTAGTTACAGGAGTGAACTACCACCTAGTTGAGTTAACTAGTCAACTAGTCTTCAGTTAACTGACTAAACAAAGAGTAGTGAGTTGGTGATGATCCCAATGTTGCATGGTGACAAAACCAATGCAACATCTAAACTCAACTCAAC
>ML804677.1:21520-46823 GCA_009831015.1 Picea engelmannii | reverse complement strand
CTAGTCAAACTGAAGTGTCAACTGAAAGAGAATATTCTCCCCTAAAATATAGGAGACTGGATAATGACTAATTATGACTAATAAACAAGGAATAAACTTAGGAAAAATAAATCATAGGTGTTTGTGAAGTAACTCCAACACCCCCCCTGAACATCACTATGGTGAAAATAAAGAATGGGTCTCGGCTATGAGGCCATGTTCGGTACCCAAATACAAAAGATACACTGAACTAAATGAGGAAAGAGGGAAAACCTCATGGGAACAAAACCCCCCCTCAAATTACAATGCATAAAATAAAAAATGATAAGGAACAAAAGGCAGTTGTTAAGCAACCATGTCCTTCACTCCAAGAAGACCTCGAAACTGTGCAAGTTTGTGCTCTTTGAAGATTTTGTTGAAGATGTAGATGTCTGCACGGATCTGATGAAGTATATGCATCATTGATATTTCCACACATATACACTTTATATTCTTGTAATGAATAATATCCAAATAAATTTTGGATGAAATTTTGAAAACCGTACGGCCGTTTCCGGAAAAATGATGAAATTTTGTTGATTTTGAAACGATCATAACTTCAGTTTCCGGACTCCGTTTCAGATGATTATTTTTTTGAAATTGGATATTTTCCCAAGAGGAATTCAAATATCCAAGTTGTTTCTACAAATTTTTCTCAGAAAATATCAGAATGGCGTCTGATGTGCGTGGCTCTCTTTTTGACTCCTGAGATGCATGCGTGGTGCATGCAAAAGTGTCTGCATGTGACTCATGAGATGCATACCATACATATTCCACATGAATTTCAGAAAACAAATCTGAAATGGAGTAGACATCATCTTCAATTAATGGAATACAAATTTCTGCAAAACAATTTGTAGAAGACTCTTCATAATAAGAGACTTGATCTTCTGATGGCTTCTCTTCTAGCTCTATTTGTTCGACCTCCTACATGAAATCTTCACAATATTATTTATTCCCAAATAGAACCTCCAATCTAGTCCATAATTCATTTGGAGTTAATCCTTTTGATTCTTCATATACTTGATGGAAAAGTTCGGGAGAAACAGACATGTCGATACTTCCTATGGCCATATCTTGTCTATTGAGAAAGTCATGTTTCTCATCGACAGAATCAGGTTCTACTTCCATTGCCATGGTTATTTGGTACAATCCTCTACATCTAAGATGAAGCAGAATTTTTGGCTTCCATTCTAAATAGTTATGAGGCGTGAGAAGTATTTCCGACGAATAATCCATCTTTTTGTCATCTTCAATATTTTGTACTTACAAAAAATGATTTGGTGTAGATTTTTCTTAGCAGTCTGTCAGCTCTGATACCATGTAAATGTGTTGAACCTGCACAAAATAGATCTAGCTAGAAAATACTACACACATTTGCAGAGAGAAATTGAGAAAGAAGAAGCAAGATAGAAAGAATGGAAGAATTCTCATTAACCGTATTTCCCTCATAAAGAGTGAATAATTTACAACATATATAGGCTACATAAGTAACTAATGAGCCATAGTGGTGGTCTAGATTGATCTAGACACACACCAGCAGTTACAAGAGCAAATTGCCACCTAGTCTAGTCTTTGCAGTTACGGGAGTGAACTGCCACCTAGTTGAGTTAACTAGTCAACTAGTCTTCAGTTAACTAACTGAACAAAGAGTAGTGAGTTGGTGATGATCCCAATGTTGCATGGTGACAAAACCAATGCAACATCTAAACTCAACTCAACTAGTCAAATTGAAGTGTCAACTGAAAGAGAATATTCTCCCCTAAAATATAGAAGACCGGATAATGACTAATTATGACTAATAAACAAGGAATAACCTTAAGAAAAATAAATCCTAGGTGTTTGTGAAGTAACTCCAACACCCCCCCTGAACATCACTATGGTGAAAATAAAGAATGGGTCCTGGATACAAGGCCATGTTAGGTACCCAAATACAAAAGATACACTAAACTAAACAAGGAAAGAGGGAAAACTTCATGGGAACAAAACCCCCCCTCAAATTACAATGCATAAAATAAAAAATGATAAGGAACACAAGGCAGTTGTTAAGTAACCATGTCCTTCAATACAAGAAGACCTTGCAATTGTGCAAGTTTGTGCTCTTTGTAGATTTTGTTGAAGATGTAGATGTCTGCACGGATCTGATGAAGTATATGCATCATTGATATTTCCACACGTATCCACTTTATCTTCTTGTAATGAATAATATCCAAATAAATTTTGGATGAAATTTTGAAAACCGTATGGTCGTTTCCGGAAAAATGTTGAAATTTTGTTGATTTTGAAATGATCATAACTTCAGTTTCCAAACTCCGTTTTAGACGATTGTTTTTTTGAAATTGGATATTTTCGCGAGAGGAATTCAAATATCCAAGTTGTTTCTACAAATTTTTCTCAAAAAATATCAGAATGGCATCTGATGTGTGTGGCTCTCTTTTTGACTCTTGAGATGCTTGCATGGTGCATGCAAAAGTGTCTGCATGTGACTCATGAGATGCATGCCATAGATATTCCACATGAATTTTAGAAAACAAATCTGGAATGGAGTAGACATCATCTTCAATTAATGGAATACAAATTTCTGCAAAATTTTTTGTAGAAGACTCTTCAGAATAAGAGACTTGATCTTCTGATGGCTTCTCTTCTGGCTCTATCTGTTCGACCTCCTGCATGAAATATTCACAATATTATTTATTCCCAAATAGAACCTCCAATCTGGTCCATAATTCATTTGGAGTTAATCCTTGTGATTCTTCATATACTTGATGGAAAAGTTTGGGAGAAACAAAAATGTCGATACTTCCTATGGTCATATCTTGTCTATTGAGAAAGTCATTTTTCTCATCGACAGAATCAGGCTCTACTTCCATTGCCATGGTTATTTGGTACAATCCTCTACATCTAAGATGAATAAAAATTTTTGGCTTCCATTCCAAATAGTTATGAGGCGTGAGAAGTATTTCCGACGAATAATCCATCTTTTTGTCGTCTTCAATCTTTTGTACCTGCAAAAAATGATTTGGTGTAGCTTTTGCTTAGCATTCTATTAGCTCTGATACCATGTAAATGTGTTGAACCTGCACAGAATATATCTAGCTAGAAAATACTACACACATTTGCAGAGAGAAATTGAGAAAGAACAAGCAAGATAGAAAGAATGGAAGAATTCTCATTAACCGTATTCCCCTCATAAAGAGTGAATAATTTACAATAGATATAAGCTACATAAGTAACTAATGAGCCATAGTGGTGGTCTATATTAATCTAGACACACACCAACAATTACAAGAGTAAACTACCACCTAGTCTAGTCTCTCAGGCAGTTACAGGAGTGAACTGCCACCTAGTTGAGTTAACTAGTCAACTAGTCTTCAGTTAACTGACTAAACAAAGAGTAGTGAGTTGGTGATGATCCCAATGTTGAATGGTGAAAAAACCAATGCAACATCTAAACTCAACTCAACTAGTCAAACTGAAGTGTCAACTGAAAGAGAATATTCTCCAGGTGGAATATTCTCCCCTAAAATATAGGACACTGGATAATGACTAATTATGACTAATAAACAAAAAATAACCTTAGGAAAAATAAATCCTAGGTGTGTGTGAAGTAACTCCAACACAGGATGGGTTGTTATATAAGTTGGACATGTTGTGCATACCAAAAAACATAAGGATTCAATTGATGAGAGAAGCTCACACTTCCAGGGTCGTTGGATATTTTGGTATGATGAAGATAGTGGAAAATTTGTAGTGGTATGTGTACTGACCAAAGACACAGGAGCATGTGGAAAAATTTCTAGAGGTTTTGTTCTTTGCAGCATTAGAAAGCCAAGAAATTGAAATCTTGGGCTGTATAGGCCATTGCCAATACCATGCAGGCCTGGGGGGAGCATCTCAATCGACTTTGTTGAAGGTTTGCCTATTTCTCCTAGAGGCCCTCACTACTTATTTTTCGTGGCAGACCACTTCAACAAGATGTGTAGGCTCATTTCATGCAAGAATATGATCTATGGACAAGAGGCAACGAAATTGCTTTTTATCCATGTTTGGGTACATTTTAGATTTCCAAGTTTCATCATATTTGATCAAGATATCAAGTTCTTGGGCACATTCTAGACATCACTTTGGGAGAGAATGGATACCAAGTTGAGGTATTCAACTACATTCCATCCCTAGACTAATAGAAAACTATAGGTTGTTCATCAGGCATTGGTACAGTTGTTGAGAGGTTACAATAGAAAACATCCAAAGGCATGGGACAAACAACTATTTTTCACTCAACACTCCTAAAACAGAGCATTGCATTCTTCCACCAACAAATCTCCTTTCAAGACTTGTTTTGGTCACTTACCTCATTTTGTGTCTGGACTATAGAAGGACAAATTTGAGTTGCAAGGAGATGAAAATAAGGTGAGTACATTTGTGGGCAAGATCAGAGAGGTACATCTAAATATATAGGAGTAGCTTGAGAAGAGCCAACAACAGTATAAAGCTAGACATTACTAGCTCAGGGAGGATCATAAGTTCCATGTTGGAGACAAGGTGTGGCTTTACCTCCATGAGGAGAGATCACAAGGAGAAATGACAAAACTCAAGCCCTCTTATACATACCATTTGACATAATTGAGTAGGGGAACGAGAATGCTTTTAGGTTGATACTTCCTCATTATATGCATATTATTTTAGTGGTGAATGTAGAGTATTTGAAGATATTTGAACCTTCCATGCTGGATGAAGAAGAGGACCATCAGGTTCTACCTACTATTGAAGAATTTTCACTACACACTTTGGAAGAATTGAAGGAAGATACAATTCTGCATTGTAAGGAATGGGTGACTCACACAAGATGGAAAGATGTCTGGTAGATTGGCCTCAAAGGATAGACTCCAAGGAAAGTGAAATGGTATGAGAGGAACCATATTGTAAAACAGTTTCCACCTATCATTGGAATATTCTGGGGACCAAAATCCTCCCAATGGGGAGGTGTCATCTGAATTGGATCTTCAAAAAAATAACAATTGGCTATTGACACATGCTCCAAGATGATCACCACCAACAAAGCTCAAGGCTACAAACAATGAAGGAGTCTAGGTTGTTGGCATGAAGGACCCCATGCCATCATGATTGATTTCCACCCTTACATTAATATCAAATCATAAGGAAATCATATGAAATGTAAACTTGTAAGGAAAGTATTTTTTAAACAAATATCATGTACTAAAAAATAAAAACACGAGACCTCTTCTCCAATGTAATAAAATAAAAGACAAGGGATTAGAAACAAGCTTAGGGAAGTGACTAGAGCAAGGAGGATCATATGCATCAGTCATCCTCTAGCTCAATTTTACAATATTTAAGAAAAAGTGTAAGTGTTTTGAACTTATATAAATAATCTTCAATGGAAGGAAAATCATTGGGACTTAAAATCATTAACTGATATTCAATATGATGGGGTCAAATCACATTGTTTTTACCAAACACAACTTCAATATTTTTCCAATCTTCATCTAGGTCATCAATTCCTTGAAGGTGAAACAGTAAATTAGGAGAGATGGACATTCTGATTATTCCACATGCTTCGTCATTTTTTTTTATCCCATTTGGCTTTCTTTTCAACATTAGTGGGGGCTTGTTCTTTTATCAAGGTAATCTGATACCATCATTTACTTCTTAGTACATCCTCCATATGATATTTCCATGAGAAGTAATTGGTACTGGTAGGCAAAAGATCATTTGGAGAAGCCATATAAAAATATGTAGATAATATGGATTCAAAATCTAAAATTGATGGTTTGGATGGAGATCTCTCGAAAAAATAGGTTGTTAAAACAAATGGCACGGAGAACGATATTCGATGTGAAAGTTATGCCCTTTTGAAAAAAAACATAAACGATAACCAAAGAGACACATGACAAGTAGAAGTTGGTCCATATGGTGATGTCCCTCATTCTTTAACTTTCCCTATAAATTCATTTTTACAAATAAGTTACTTACGAAGTAACCCGATTTTATAGAATAAGTGAGAACCACTTTTACAATGAAGTTACTTCATAAATTAAAGTTGCATGCAAAAAAATAACTTAAAAGGAAAATATTAAAGTACTTAAAAAAGAGACTTGAACTCAAGACCTCTTATTAAATAAAACAACTTTTAACGAAGTGAGCTAGTCCAAAACACAAAACAATTCTAAAGAAGGAGGATAGGGGTGTTGGTGTTGTTTTTGTTGTTGGAGCTTCACTTCAAAGTGTGTGATTACCCCAAAAACCTTCGTTTTCGTGCGCTCTTAAAAAAACAAGTGAAATTTTGAAAAAAAAATATGAACCACAACAACAAAGGGGTTAGAGATCGGTTAACTTACCCCAAAAATGCAAGTTTTCTCTCTATTTCTGATTTGTTAAACTCGCATATAGCACAAAGAAAAGAGCATACATAGAAAATAAAGCATTTACCGTTATGTTTCTGATTTGTTGAGATCTCACAGAGTGCACAAAAAAGAGCATACATGATCCAGATTATTTTGAGAACGACATGAAGGCAGAAATATAACCGAGATATAATAATGAAATACACAAAAATATAGAAGAGAACACAAAAATACAATGAAACCCAACTTATATTATTGAATAAGATAGAAAACCATTGTAGAACACAAACTGGAAAAATGGGGTAGCTTATCTCTAAAAAGAAAGAGATGTTGGCTACGCTTCATTCACAAGAAGCTTTACATCAAACTCCATTGCATGCTTAAAGGGCCTCCTTCACCTCAATTATATATGGGAGAGTGAGAGGAGAACAATTCCCATGATGCATGTGGAATAAATTGGACTAAGTTTATAAAATGACATAGGCATGTAAAATATTAGGACTTCCCTGGAAGTCACCCATCCCAATACTACTCTAGCCCGAGCGCGCTTAACTACAAAGTTCTAATGGGATTCAATGAATTAACGCTATGTTGTAGGCATGTACATAATACCATTACATGATGTATGTAATTAACAAATGAAGATGAAATTACATTCCATTCTCCACCAAAAGGGTGAATGTCATGGTTTATCAAAACCACTGGCTCAAAATCGTGATTTAGTGGAAAAGGTGGATGGCCACCAAGATCCATCTAGATCATTCCTCCCCCCTTAGGAAGCAATTGTCCCCATTGTGTCAAGTTTCCTCGGGAGATGAGGAGACTTATGCTAAATCTGAAGCTTGGTGTGTTTCTTTCCTTGTTGAAGAAGTTGTCATGCTTAGCTTGTTGAAGGTTGTCATGAACCTATTGTTGGAGGGGTTAAATCTGTTCAACCAATATAATTACATGATCTACCTGAGTGTGCGAGGACTCTGTCGGTGAAGATGTGCCATGAAGAGTATGAAGGGTTCTGTTATAACCTTGTTTGATTGGGTAGTGTGGAGGCACCCCTGTAGGTGCAACAAGAACATCTTGGTACTCTTCTACGATCTTGTCAATCTGCTTCTGCTAGATAGAAATTTCTTGGGCTAAGTTTGTAGTGGTTGCAGTGTCCTTCCATTCACCCTCTGATTGGATTGTGAAGAGGCTAAACTTTGCAGTATGAGAGATTACTTTGTGGCATTTTTTTGGTGGGACAATAGTTAAAACTACCTCTGGTATCTTGTATAGCTAACCCCCCAGAGTAACAATGATGCTACGGGGTCGAGACTCATAAATAGAATGATGCCTCCACATATATGGTTGGCCTAATAGAACATCACAGACTTCTAGTGGGGAAACATCACATAATACCTCATCCTTGAAGGGATTTATGCCATAGGACATGCGACATTGTTGTCTGACACAAAGCTCTTGACCCTGGCGAAGCCACCTGAAGTTGTATGGTTGCGGGTGTGGTGTTGTTGGAAAATCCAACTACTTGACAACCTCCACTGAGATGATGTTCTTTTGGCTTCCTCTATCAACAATAAAATGTATTGGGGTCCCCTTCACCCACATCTGTGAATGGAAGAGTCACTCCCCCTCCTCATGATTCTTTTCTGGTTGGATTGTTGTAGTTGTGACAGTAGCAGTGGGTTATGCATCAATGATCTGTCTCCTTTTATCATTTTTTGAATCAGGGTCCAAGTCGGGGTTTGGATCTTAATATTTGAGCTTGGCCACCAATGATTGTATTGAGAGAAATTCATCAGTATTATTCCAAGGGATGTTGTGGAACTCACACCACTTTACGGTGTCTTTCTTAGACTTCTCATTACCCTTCCTTGCCTGCATATGGAACTGGCTCTCTTGAGGTTGTCCTTCCTTGCTTTGTCCTTCATTATGTGAATTAGAGTTTCCTTTACCATGTTTCTCCCACTTACTCTACTGCTTGAATTTCTACTCAATTTTGATTGCATATCGATAAGAAACTCTTAATGAGTAGATGTCCAGAAAATCCATCTCTATTTGGATGTACCTGTGTAGATGACTGTGGTACTTCAAAATCAGGTGTCGCTTGGAGTCTTTGATACCCAACTTTGAGCACAAGGTATGAAATATGTTGGTATACTCTGACACTGTCTGATCTCTTTTCTTACGCAGAGTTGTCCATATCATGTATTGGTCATCATAGTTTTTGACAGGGTATAACTCCTCCTTTAGGGAATCTACAAAGGTTGCCCAAGTTGGTTCTCTCCCAAATAGTGTAGATTTATCTGTGTTGTACCTCTCCTAGTAACCTTCCCACCAAGCTCTAACATGGGGAAGGGCTTTAAGGAACGCAAAGGTGATCTTTTCACTGTCGGAATTTTTTTGGATAGAGTAATAACCTTCTAGCAGATTCAACCATTTTTCTAGAGCATTTGCATCTATCTAGCCTTCAAATAAGGGGATATCAAAATTGACTTGTACCTTGAAGGGTGTATCACTTACGAAATGGCTTCTTATTGAAGATTCCTCAGTTGCCACCATCTGTAGTCTTCGAAGGATCTGAGCAAAGTTGTCCACCATCTCATTCCTCTATCGCACGAGGGATTCCTCAAGCAACGTCTTGAAATGATCTCCTACTTTGTCATCTCTCTTTTCTTCCGCCATGGGAGGTCATTTGGGCTGGTGAGAGAAGTTGTCCTCAAGCAAAACTAGCTCGAGATCCAACTCTCTATACCCTGACCTCGTCAGGGACATGCTATGAGAAACGACAAGGAGCAACCTGCTCTGATACCATTGATCCACATCATTTTGAGAACGACATGAAGGCAGAAATATAACCGACATATAATAATGAAATACACAAAAATATAGAAGAGAACACAAAAATACAGTGAAACCCAACTTCTATTATTGAATAAGATAGAAAACCATTGTAGTTCACAAACTAGAAAAATTGGGTAGCTTATCTCTAAAATGAATAAGATAGAAAACCATTGTAGAACACAAACTAGAAAAATGGGGTAGTTTATCTCTAAAAATAAAGATATGTTGGCTACACTTCATTCACAAGAAGCTTTACATCACACTCCATTGCATGCTTAAAGGGCCTCCACCTCAATTATATATGAAAGAGTGAGAGGAGAACAATTCCCATGATGCATGTGGGATAAATTAGACTAAGTTTATAAAATACCATAGGCATGTAAAATATTAGGACTTCCTGGGCGGTCACCCATCCCAGTACTACTCTATCCCGAGCACGCTTAACTGCGGAGTTCTAATGGGATTCAATGCATTAACGCTATGTTGTAGGCATGTACATAAGACCATTACATGATGTCTTTTATTAAAAAATGAAGATGACATTACATTCCATTCCCCACCAAAAGGGTGAATGTCATGGTTTATCAAAACCACGGGCTCAAAATGGTGATTCAGTGGAAAAGGTGGATGGTCACCGAGATCCGTCTGGATCAATACTCAAATAAGAAAGACTAGCAACCTGGAAATACAAATAGAAAACTAAAATATTAACTCTGTAAAAAAAATTTAAATAATAATAATAAAGGGCGTATTTAGGTTTTATGCCTCTCAATCTGATTAAAATAGTTGTATATTGGGCAAACTGAAACATTTTCAAGTGAGACAAAAAATGTTTCTAACTAAAAGAAGTGCTCCAAACGCAATGGAATAATCCTCTTAGAACAAAAATGTACATAAATAGTAGAACCCAAAAATGTGACAACGTTGCTTCAAGATCTCAATCTACAACGGGAGTGGGTCTTGAAATGGGCTATGAAACCATGTTCGACAAAGAAATGCATTCCTACATAGGACAAACACCTTTGTAACCATTCACACAACCAGATCAAATACCAACAAACTGATGTTTTTACGTGGTTAAAACCCTCAAATAGAAAAATGGTCCATGACCCCAGCAAACGTGGCCACTTGATGAAATATATTAATGCAAAAGAAAAATATTTTACAAGAGAGTTTCTCACGACCGATCATCAACAAATAACCATCCATGCTCTTTAAATAGAGATAATGAACCAATCATATGTTAAACCATGAATCGATGTAGTCGTTAAGATCGAGGAGAATATGAGTCATTGAATCACTCTATGTCTAGAACATATCATGACCATTGGATTACATAACTACAAATGCATACTAAAGAAACACACTTTTATCTAAAAACACATTAGACTAAATTAATCTTAACTAACTCCTAAGTGTCTAAATATCCTAACAAGGTATAAAGTAAATTATATGTGTATGTTTTTACGTGTCTTTGTTTTTTATGTTTTATGCCTCTCTTTATATATATATATTGAATAAGATAGAAAACCATTGTAGTTCACAAACTAGAAAAATTGGGTAGCTTATCTCTAAAATGAATAAGATAGAAAACCATTGTAGAACACAAACTAGAAAAATGGGGTAGTTTATCTCTAAAAATAAACATATGTTGGCTACGCTTCATTCATAAGAAGCTTTACATCACACTCCATTGCATGCTTAAAGGGCCTCCACCTCAATTATATATGAAAGAGTGAGAGGAGAACAATTCCCATGATGTATGTGGGATAAATTGGACTAAGTTTATAAAAAGCCATAGGCATGTAAAATATTAGGACTTCCTGGGCGGTCACCCATCCCAGTACTACTCTATCTCGAGCACGCTTAACTGCGGAGTTCTAATGGGATTCAGTGCATTAACACTATGTTATAGGCATGTACATAAGACCATTACATGATGTCTGTTATTAAAAAATGAAGATGACATTACATTCCATTCCCCACCAAAAGGGTGAATGTCATGGTTTATCAAAACCACGGGCTCAAAATGATGATTCAGTGGAAAAGGTGGATGGTCACCGAGATCCATCTGGATCAATACTCAAATAAGAAAGACTAGCAACCTAGAAATACAAATAGAAAACTAAAATATTAACTCTATAAATTTTTTAAAAATAATAATAATAAAGGGCGTATTTAGGTTTTATGCCTCTCAATCTGATTAAAATAGTCGTATATTGGGCAAACTGAAACATTTTCAAGTGAAACAAAAAACGTTTCTAACTAAAAGAAGTGCTCCAAACGCAATGGAATAATCCTCTTAGCACAAAAATGTACAAAAATAGTAGAACCCAAAAATGTGATAACGTTGCTTCAATATCTCAATCTACAACGGGAGTGGGTCTTGAAATGGGCTATGAAACCATGTTCGACAAAGAAATGCATTCCCACATAGGACAAACACCTTTAGTAACCACTCACACAACCAGATCAAATACCAACAAACTGATGTTTTTACGTGGTTAAAACCCTCAAATAGAAAAATGGTCCATGACCCCAGCGAACGTGGCCACTTGATGAAATATATTAATGCAAAAGAAAAATATTTTACAAGAGAGTTTCTCATGACCGATCATCAACAAATAACCATCCATGCTCTTTAAATAGAGATAATGGACCAATCATATGCTAAACCATGAATCGATGTAGTCGTTAAGATCAAGGAGAATATGAGCCATTGAATCACTCTATGTCTAAAACATATCGTGACCATTGGATTACATAACTACAAATACATACTAAAGAAACACATTTTTATCTAAAACACATTAGACTAAATTGATCTTAACTAACTCCTAAGTGTCTAAATATCCTAACAAAATATAAGGTAGATTATATGTGTATGTTTTTATGTGTCTTTATATATTTATATATATATATATATATATATATATATATATATATATATATATATATATATATCAACTTTTTTTCAACCATTTCTTTTTAATTTTCAAAAATTTTCACTAAAAAACATTTATATGTTATTTTGAAAATACATCTACTCTAACAACATAACAACATAATTTGTGTTGAAATAAATTAATTAGTTATTGAGTTTCTAAATTCTTTTAAATTCTCTCCATAGATATATAAGATATAACAATGCTCTGCTTTTTCAACTTTGAAAATGCTCTACATCTTAAAGTAATATATTAACCATAACTTTTCATGCAACCATATCTTTTATAAATCACTAGAGTTAGATGAAAGAATAACACCAAATGCACCTCTTTATTCTCTTTATATTTTAAATAGATAGAGACTATACAACTCTTTAAATTTTCTAAAAGACAGAGACTATACTACTCGCTTGCTTTTCTTTGAAATCAACAAGGTGGAATATTATTATCATTGTTTCTTTTCCTTTAGAATCGATGGATATAAAATTATTCTATTATTTTTATAATTATTCTATTATTCGATAATGAGATAAAGTGTTATGGGACACTTGCTTTGGCTACCTTTTACCATAAAGAACTTTGCCTATCTTAAGTGGCATCTAAGAGTTTGAATGCGGGCTGCGTGTGTGGATGCTGTCTATCCCAACTACTAAGTCATACAATTCCACTGATTTTTAACTTTAAAATAACTAAATAAATTAAATTAAGTAATAATTTTACAAATCTTATGAAAACAATTATATCAATTTAACTTATTACTATATTTTTTATATAGATTTATTAGGGACTTGTTTATTTGTTAATATATTGTACTTAAGTTATATAAGGTACTCCGGTTTTTCAAATAAAAATGTCAGTGTTAATGAGAATAACAAGAATATAGTTATTCAATTTGTAGTGATAGATAGTTAGTAACAACT
This sequence comes from Picea engelmannii, assembly GCA_009831015.1. Classification (NCBI taxonomy): domain Eukaryota; kingdom Viridiplantae; phylum Streptophyta; class Pinopsida; order Pinales; family Pinaceae; genus Picea; species Picea engelmannii. The sequence goes on along the minus strand of ML804677.1, from coordinate 33,737 downwards.
TTTTTTCATTACTAGTTAACAATTAAGCTATGATAAAAAAAATTCACTTCTAAACTAAAAAAATGAAATATAATTATATGTTTCTTATTTATTGTTTAATATTCTTCCTTTTTAATTATCCTTTTTTTCTCATTTTTCAAATAGAGGATGGTAATAATTTTTAAAAGAATTTTTTATTGATAATCCAAGGATTCAATCGAACTTGATCCCAAAGACCTATATGAGTTTTTGCATTAGATCATCTATCAATCAAACTAATCCCTTAAACTAAGATTAAGATCAATCTATGAATCAAACTATTTTTTTGTTATCTCACTTTAAGACATAAAACCATCTCCCTTGTATTATCAAATTTGAAGCCTTCATGGCCCTTCAAGACTCCTTTATCCCTTCATAGAAGGGCATTAAATAATTTCCCTTGCAAAAAGAAATTTAAAATAAAAAATTGCTTGTCAATGATGAAGTGAGGATCATTCCACATCCTTGCAATTGGAGGACAGTGACCTTTATAACTTGTTAATGTTTAGCCCAAAGGGGTTGGATCCAACGGTGGAAAGCGAGGATTTTTTCACCATTGGGCAAGGTTCAATTCTCGTGAGGGCTTTACCTGGAGCCATGGGGACACCTTGAGGTAGTGGTCGAACGTGTGGTTGCACCCAGAGATACTATAATAAATGGTATCGTGACCCGTGCACACATAAGTGGATCAAAGCCCACCCCCATGTCCTTCAACTTTAAAGCCCAAAGGGGTTGGATCCAATGGTGGAAAGCGAGGAGTTTTTCACCGTTGGGCAAGGTTCAATTCTTGTGAGGGCTTTACCTAGAGCCATGGGGACACCTTGAGGTAGTGGTCGAACGTGTGGTTGCACCTAGAGATACTATAATAAATGGTATCGTGACCCGTGCACACATAAGTGGATCAAAGCCCACCCCCATGTCCTTCAACTTTATAAAGTCCCCGAGGTGTAGGACAGTCGGTGACGGAGTGTGTTGTTAAGCCACTTCGTGATGTTAAAGTCACCGGTTCGAAACCTGCGAGGACAAAAAATCCAACCATGTTAAGGGTTGGTGTGGCTCAGGCCGGGTGCGATCCCCGGGTGATTTTGACGGCTTAGATGCCCCTTAGTCATGGTTTCTCAAGCCACAGGTTAATCGTGTAGCCAACAGATCCCGCACAAATTAACAAACAAACAAACAAAAAAAAACTTGTTAATGTTTAATTCTTAAGACTAAAGACTTGAAATTCTTGAGGAATTTCTAAGTAGTAGTAATAATGTTAACTCCATTTGCAGTTGCTTTGTGCTAACTTTTCATAGATATACATTGGTACCCCTCTTGTAACTAATTTGAATGTTGACTTTTGTATCAACAATGGACATTATACTAATTGTAAAACTTGCTCAAGAGGCTTTGTCAACCATGATATTATTCACAACATGATTGTTGATTTCACTGAGATAGAGATGATTGAATTTTCCTTACTTCATACATTCTTAGTGATTAAAAGGTTATCAGCATGGACTAAAAATTATCGTTTCAACAAAAAAACAAGTTACTATTATGTGTTTTGCAACAACAAGAAAACAAAAAGACAAGTTACTATTATGTGTTTTGCAACAACAAGAAAGCAAAAAGAACACTGCTTAAAATATGAGATGTAAGACCACTATTTTCCAATGGCTTTTGTAGAAAACTGGTTAGATACCTAATTGGAGGATATGAAAGGTAACTAAAATATACTATTTAAGCTATTATGTATTCTTCAATTAGTGAAACTACTTTCTATAGAAATTTAAATGACAAAATCAAGAAGTACTAAATTATGTCATACACTTAGAAACCTAGACATAAATGTCTTCTATGAACTCTAATATGTCTAAACACACATTCATAAATTACCATAAATAGAAATACGCATTGCTAAGCAATTTTGCAGCGGAATAAACACAATGAACAACAACCATTCAACCCAGAAATACTCAGAAATTTAGGCAATGCTAGGGAAAACCCCAAGGTGGGAAAACCCAATGAGAGAGATAGATTTATATAGCTTCAAGAAAGTACATATCAACAGTAACAATACAATTTACAGCAAGAGAAAAATAACTTACAGCACCCCAAAACTGTCCCAAATTTTATGCCTTGGAAAATGTGTCTAGAAATGGTTGTACGACATGTACTGACCAGTTGAACAACACCCAAAAGCAGAGCCAAATCCGTACTATACGGACAATACCAGAACCGTCCTCTTCACCAACAGAAAACACTGAAAAAGTAGCCTTGATTTTCATGCAACATTGTTGCCTCGATTTTTGTGCCCTCCTACCCTGTTGTACGAAATGTACAGTATGACCCTCTTTTTAGCCAGCAGCTACAATAGTCTTCACTTCAGAAATTTCTTGGGAAATGTGCCCACTCTCTCTTGGGAAATGCACCCTCCTTGCTACCCTCACTTTCCTCTCTCAAGCTATCTCAAAAATCTCTCAAACTCATTCTCATTGTGTCTTGCACACTACCCTAGGTATTCTCTTATAATCAGAAAGTGACCATTCACCTTCTTCACTAGATCTAATGGCCAATATCTAATCTTTCCTTTACAAGATCAAGGGCCATGATTCATTCTCTCCAAAATAAATCACTTTAAAATATTAAAATACATTTCCACTTTATAACATAAGTGCACTTTATGAAATAAGGTCACTTTAATATTAGAAGGTACACTTTATTAAAAAGTCACTTACATAAAAGAACCACTTAATCAAAACTTTATAAAAACCCATTACAAAGTCAAGTGTCTAGTAGTGTAGGTACAAGGTTACTTCCGCATACAAGATAAACATGTGGAGTACCTCCCGTGTTAAAAATATAACACTCCCTCTTAGAGAGGGATGTACTCGCTTCCATCACCATCATCTGGTCCCATTATACTATGTACAGTAGGAGCTCCCTCTGAACCTGGAGCCACCCTTAACACCTACATAGAACTCGAACTAGAAGATCTTCTCCTGACAACTACTTTGAACCCTCAGCTCCTAGGAGAATCCACTCCAACTTGAGCATCGATTCGATCACACCAACTGAGCCTCCTGTCGATGCTCAGAAGAGACTCCCTCTCTTCTCTTGGAATGCAAGACTGAATCCTTGGGCCCATCGCAGTCTCAAGAGCCTCCTGCTCCTCATCTGACGCTAAATCATAACCTGAAGGTTGTCCTCGCAACATGTACAACATGTTCACCCGATCACCAATCAACTGTGGTTCAACCGGGTCCGCTCCCTCCTTGTGGATAAATACATGTCCCCTCTTGAACAATGTACAATATCCAACATCCTCCAAGGCTAAGACTGAGAGCAAGTTAACTCTCAACCCTAGAACAAAGAGAACTCCATCAAGCTCTATGAATCCCCCATACTCGAGTCGGAATCTAACCCTTCCAACTCCACGTACATCTCGCACCATACCACCTTCACTCTCCACCAGTCGCCCATGACATGTCTCTATGATAATAAGGAATGCTCGCCAAATTATCGTCATGTGACAAGAGGCTCCACTGTCAACAATCCATTTGAGAACACCCCCAAATCCTCCACTACCGACATTGGATACTAGAGTAACCAAAGAAAATTCCTTATCATACTTGGAAGAAAATTCCTACATGGCTATTGTAGCAGCTATATCAGGCCCCTCTTGTTCCTTTCTCTTCTTCTTCTTCTCAGGACACTGAGAAGCAAGGTACCCCAACTGGTTACAACACTAACATCTGAATTTAATCAAGTCCCTCCCAGAATTTCCTTTCTTCTTGGTCTTTGTAGCAAGAGAAACATTCTCCTCAGCTTTGTCTTCCTTTTTTCCACTTCTATGAGATCCCTCTCGGATCTCCTCCTGAGTGAAAATGTCCCACAGTCTGCTCCAATCTCGAAGATGCTCATGCTCCAACACACACTTCATGAAGACTTCCCATTCCTTGGTGAAGCCTTTCAAGGCTATCCTCACCAACTCTAAATCTGATATGACCTCCCCAACTACAACCAACTCATCTTTCACTTGAGATACATGGGTAAGATAAGAAGAGACACTCTCCCCCTTACCCATCTTGGTACCATGCAACTTATCCTTTAAGGCCATCTTTCGGTTTTCATTCTTCACCTCAAATAAGTTCTTAAGTGCATCCCACATCTCTTGGGTTGTCTTCTTCTCAGCCCAGTGTGGGATAAGATGGTCCTTCACCCCATCTAGAATAATCCTCTGAGCTTTGGCCTCCTTTACTTCATGAAAATCCAAAGCAATAGAATCTGATGTGGGAGCCACAACAATAGAACTGACATAGTTCCAAATCTTGTTCTCCTTGAGAACAACTGACATCTGGACCTTCCACTGCAACTAGTTGGAAATGCCATCCAATCGATCCTCAAATCTAATGAATGCAACAATATTCCCTATCACTATTCAAAGGAAAACAAACAACATATTTCCCCCCTTCAAACTTACCCAAAAATCTCACTACTCAGTGTCACTTAGAGCCCAAGCTTTGATACCATGTAGAAATTTAAATGACAAAATCAACAAGTACTAAATTATGTCATACACTTAGCAACCTAGAGATATCTGTCTTCTATGAACTCTGATATGTCTAAACCCACATTCAAAAATTACCATAAGCAGAAATATACATTGCTAAGCAATTTTGCAGCAGAATAAACACAATGAACAACAACCATTCAACCCAAAAATACTTAGAATTTTAGGTAATGTTAGGGAAAACCCAATGAGAGAGAGAGAGAGAGATTTATATGGCTTCAGAAAAGTACATATCAGTAGCAACAATATAATTTCTAGCAAGAGAAAAATACCTTAAAACACCCTAAAATTGTGTTGAATTTTATGCCTTGGAAAATGTGCCTAGAAATGGTTGTATGGCCTGTACGACCCAACTGAACAACACCCAAAAATAGTGCCAAATCCGTACTGTACGAAAAGTACTAGAACCATCCTCTTCACCAACAGAAAACACTGAAAAAGTTGTCTCGATTTTCGTGCAGCAATGTTGCCTCGATTTTCATTCCCTCCCATCTTGTTGCACGGAATGTGATGGACTATACAATACGACCCTCTTTTCAGCCAACAGCTACAACAGTCTTCACTTCAGAAATTTCTTGGGAAACATGCCCACTCTCTCTTGGGAAATGCACCCTCCTTGCTACCCTCACTTTCCTCTCTCAAGCTATCTCAGAAATATCTCAAACTCTTTCCCATTGTGTCTTGCACACTACCCTAGGTATTCTCTTATAATCAGAAAGTGACCCTTCATCTTCTTCAACCCTAGATCTAATGGCTAAGATATAATCTTGTCTTTACAAGATCAAGGGCCATGAATCATTCCCTCAAAAATAAATCACTTTAAAATATTAAAGTGCATTTCCACTTTATAACAGAAGTGCACTTTATGAAATAAAGTCACTTTAATATTACAAGGTACACTTTATTAAAAAGTCACTTACATAAAATAACCACTTTATCACAATTTTATAAAAACCCATTACAAAGTTAAGTGTCTAGTAGTGTAGATACAAGGTTACCTCTGCATACAAGACAAACATGTAGAATACCTCATGAGCTAGAAAGATAACACTTTCATCATTCATGATTTTCTCTTTAGGTATTAACTCCTTTAATTTTTATTTATTTATCTTGGAGGCACCGAAACTTTCATGTAGTTGGTCTTGAGTATTAACAAACGTATGTTAAAAAATGAAATATTATTTCAAGTAAATTTTTTTAAAGAGATTGTTTTGGCAATAATGTCTCTTGGTCTATTTTACAAGTAGAGTTGTAAGTTGTTCATTTATTAATATTTTAAGGATCTTGTGTTTGGTAGAGAAAGAACTCTATTTTACATATGTCCCATGGAAGCTTGGTTTCTAGTAAATTATGGATCTCATTTATGTGGTACTTGAAACAAAGTTACATAGCAAAAAATAAGCAAACTTTTCTTGATTTCCAACATCTAGAAATTGTACTAAAACTTTCATCCATCTCAAAATTGGATATCAAAACCTCATTAATCTCCCTCCCAATGAGCACAAATTAAAATATCTTCAAGGCATCTCATAAAATACATCACAAAACTTCATCCATCTCATAAACTTTTGAGTATTAACAAAAGTATGTTAAAAAATGAAATCTTATTTCAAGTAAAACAAATTTAAAGTGATTGTTTTGGCAATAATGTCTCATGGTCTATTTTACAAGTAGAGTTGTAAGTTGTTCTTTTATTAATATTTTAAGGAGTTTGTGGTTGGTAAAGTAAGAACTCTATTTTACATATGTCCCATGGAAACTTGGTTTCTAGTAAATTATGGATCTCATTTATGTGGTAGTTGAAAATCTTTTAAGGAGCTTGTGTTTGGTAGAGTAGGAACTCCATTCTACATATGTCTCATGAAAACTCAATATGTAGAGTAGTCCAAATTTGGTGATCCAACTAGTAGAAATTTTAATCACTCCAAAATTTTAAATAATTTTTTGAATATCTAAATCATTTTAAAATAGAGTAAAATCTATCTAAACAAAATTCTACCATACATAAAACTTGTACTATATGAAATTGAAGCTATCCTCAAAATTTTGGGTGATATAGCCTACTTTACTATGCAGTATTAAATGTTAAATGGGACCACATATACACTATCTGATTTGAATCAATTCAAATCCAACAATATATACATAACTACACACAACATTTAATTCTTAAATGTTAAATGGAACCACATATACAAGTTCTACTTTTTGGCTCTTTTCTGGTGATTTTTTCCATTTTTTTTTCCATTTTTTACGTTTGATTTTGCTCGAAATATGGTGAGGAATGGTTGGATCTGCAAATTTGAGTGACTAAGTTTGTATAATTAGAGTGTCCCAGCACCCTAAATCCATTTATGCATTCAGAAATACAATTTAAACAACAAAAATAGTGATTTTGTCCACATTTACATCATCGGATTCCAACCAAAAGAACCAAAAAATAAAAAATTTAACCAAAGCTCCAACAATATATACATAACTACACATAAAATTTAATGATATATATAACAAGATGGTTAGTGATTCTTATCACTTACTCCTCTATATTTAGGGCTTCAAACGGATATATTCCAAATGGTTAATTGTTTTCCCATATCACGAGGCCGCCATAATGTTCCATCTCGTCTACCTATAGTGGTTGTTTGATTATTATTATTTAACCGCACACGGTCAGTCATTGTACAGGTAAAGCATGCAGAGTTGGTGAAAGACAAACTGTTGTGCGGTAAGGAAGCTACAGTGCAGGGCCCCCCAAATCTGTCTAGATGGTAGAGGGAGTCACCTTGTTCTCTTTTTAGCGATGCATTTGCTTAGCGGAGCCAAGGCTGTAATCCAGCTAGCATTTCCAGTCTGCTCTTGCACTGGTTGTAAACTATATGTAGCATCCATCTATAATAACAGTGGATTTGAAGTTGAAACTAAAGCTGAGAGTATCAATGGAAGCTAATAAGCGTTTAGCATGGGCATGGCTCCTCTTGGCCACCCTTGCGATGGTTCACCATGTGTCCACAACGGATCACATTGTCGGTGGAAATAGGGGATGGAACCAGGGCATTAACTACATGGACTGGGTTAACGGATAATACTCCCTTCCCGCCTGTCTTTTTTTGTTTTTTCATAGTCAAATGAATGTTATGATACAGAGGAGGAAACGAGTGTCACAAGTAAGCAAAAAATAGTTCCAGCAGTGGAACATACCTATGCTCAATGCAAGGAGGTGCATGCGGGAGATGGACACTCGAGGGAATGTTCCCTCCTGGGTATAGGGTGTCAAATTGTGAAGGATATAAACGAGGCTCTGTTTGGTTGAGGATGCAAAACTGCTAAGGAAAATGGTTTATAACACGAAGCGAGAACCGACTTTAGGCTCAATACTGCAAGCAAGGGCATGAGATGCAATCACAACTTAACACTAAAAAATGTCCTTTTTCGTAATCTTAGTCTACTTGGTGTGAAAAAGGGATAAACTTGTACCAAATAGACGTCCTTTCAAATCCAATTTACGAGTGTGAAAGAGACAAGTTCACTCAGCAATCTTTTCACTTTTTGAAAACGAGTTGGAAAAGAGCTTAAATCAAACTCGGTTGGGAGTCCTCTAGGTATAGGTCAGCATGTTTATGAGTGAGAAATGAGGCTCAACATAAATTCATGTATTAGCTATAAGGGATTCTCGGTCCTATGGAAAAAATCTCGGCATGGGCACCAAATGGAGCAGAGGATCTAACTAGGGTACCCATGTGTGGTAAGTCTCTACCATTTGATAATGACACATCTTGTAGAAAATGGAGGGTTCTGTGTCACAACAAATGGGTTCATACCTAAGGCATATGAGTGGCAGTTATAGGACAATACAAGAGTGCATGATGGAATGGATACCTATCCTATATGTTGGGTAGCAAAAATACCTGCCCGCGGTTACGAACGGCCAACATAACACTAAAAACCTCAAGAATCCCTGGAGAAAACTACAAAAACAAATTCAATCCACTACTGTATTAGTCCATTAGGCAAAAATATGATTCAGAACTATAGAAAGTGGGTAAAAACTGCTATAAATAGTAACAAAAACCAAATTTTACTATATCATTTTGACTTTTTACCCAAATAGTGAAAATTGGACCAAATTACCTCTGATCTTCAACTGGTGATTATGGGAGCGTCGAGTGGTGGAATCAGAGACCGTCTAGACCAGGTAATTCCTCTTCCCCTCCTCTTCCTTTCTAGTGGATTACATTTTTAATTTAGGTTTCAAAATTTGAGTTAATTAAGGCGTAAATTAGGTATTTCGGTGTACGCGGGCTACCACTCATCGGGTCACGTATACGCAAGGTTATACAAGACTATGTAAAATACAGACAACGTGTACTCAACCTATACGTGACTGTGAATGCTGCAACCCGCGTACAAGTCTGTAAACAAGGTTTTTGATGGTTGCTAACTCAAAAATTGATGTTTCTCTGGCAGGATGGTGCTATAATGGAGGGAAAGGGAACATAAGGAAGTAGATGTTGTTGTGGAAAGAGATCTGGGGGCCCAAATGGCCTTGAAAATATACAGGTTGTACAAATTTTTGGCACTCAAAGGGATGAGGGCCCAGGTGAGGTTGCTACAGTTTCTTGTGGATTACTGGGATCCTGATAGTGAGAGCTTCAACCTCAATGGGCAACCATTGAGGATTGAAGTCGAGGATATATATTTCTTGACCGGGTTATCACGTCAGGGTGAGGTGGTGAACCTCAAAGCCCGGGGAGTTGGGAGTGGTATGAAGATAAAAGAGTACATAGATGCTCACTGTATAGCAGGGACCGAGAAGGTCGGGAGTGAACTCCCCATCCAAGTGATAAACAATCTCAGCCTCAAGATTGTTGTCCTTGTTTTGACTAGGATCACAAGGTCGACTTCGTTGCACCAGGCATCGAGGTCTCTCATGTTCTATTATGTAGAGTGTTTGAGACCCACCGTGTACGATTGGTGCACCTCACTACTGACTAATATGAAGAGCCAGTTGACAGAGGGAAAACAGGGTGACAAGAGGAACTTCAGGTTTGCCTCTATCTTGTGTAGCTTTTTCTTCGAGCGCATTCCAGGTTTGGGACCTAGAGTCGAGATTATTCCTAGAGGACGTCACAATCTAACCATGGAACAATGGACCGAGGTAATGAGACGACATGGGGGAGTTAGGGTGCCCACACCCAACAACGATGAAGATATAATCAGCAGAAGTGAATATGTTAGGGTCCTAACCCGCAGATAGGTATATTAATATATTCGGATGTAATAAAAGTCAATATTAATAAGGCCTTTCAATAAGATAGAATAAGGCGGATGTAAGAAGACCTAATAGAAGCTTCCGCTTCTAGAAGGATCTTCCTCTAGATGCTTCTCTTGATAGACATATTTAGTGTAAATAAGGGTCGAGGGTATGAAAACCCTAGCTGGGAGATTATTGTAACAGAGCACTGCTCGATTGGAGGTTTCCGCCTCGAAGAGGCCTGTGAACATTGCTTTCTGAATCAAAGTGTTATTTATGTTGTTGTTCTTATATCATTTCTATGTTATTGTGAAGATTATGCTGGATATATTACTGTTATTCTGCCATTTCTAGAATTTTATTTATGTTCTGCATATTTATTATATCTGGTATCTTGCAAGTGGTATTAGAGCACTTTCCTTGGCAGAAATTGTGGGATTTTTTTTCAGGGTAGAGACGTATTCCGACGTCTTTAAACCACAGAGATCTGTCGTTACGTGCATAAACCCGTGGTTGAGGGATTCATACACGCAGGAAATACAAGTGGTTCTTAAGCGCACATCTGTTGGCCACCCTTGTAACCCCTGTTGGTACCCCTTCGAGTGGTAGCGCATCAGACAACACTTGTGTATGGATCGGCCTAGATTTCCTGAAGCCCTCTTTAGATAAACCTATCAGTCACTGAACTTCTATAGTGTCACCGAGAACAACACTCGGGAAGATACTCTCTAGTACCTGGGTAGTCGGGTAGTACGACTAAGGGTACGGTCTATTCTCCTTAGTTAGTGCCCTGAGATATTGGGTCGAGTACTACTGTTGGACTCCGCACATATATCAGAGAGTTATAGCACAGGGAAAACCCTTGTCTGTAGAACCCTTGAATACCTAACCCTTGGGGGACAGAAACATAAATAAATTAAAAACAGACCAGATCTATTATCGCGCAACTATGTTCAGATTGCCAAGTAAATACACATCTCTTTCTGGTTAAGCATTTGGGGATTTCATCACTACAGTATTCTTCAGACCGGAGTATAACTCCGCAGGTGTTAAAAAAAAAACAAGTCTGGAAATTTTTTCACCATTATTTGAGACCTATTCCATTGGATTCATCTCTCCGCCCTTATCACCTTCATCCATATCATTTTTCGACAAAATATTTGACCCGCCCGCCCCTTTTCAGTTCACCCATCCTCATGGCCCATACCCATAGCCAAGACCTGGAAGCTTGATTCAACACCATGCAATCTGGTTTCCTAGAAACCCAAAAAGAAGTGAAACAACTCAGTGCTATTGTTTCCTCCATCGATTTGTCCATCAATGCTACCAGAAATACAACCATGCAGTCCTCAATGGAGGAAGTCAAACAAGAACTGACCACCCAGCTTGAATATTTCTTTGCATCACTCTACACCAAACTAAAGATCCCTACAAATGACCATTTCTCTGAAGCACCTCCAAAGAATGAAGGCGAAACTTCCTCCCATTCCCATACCTTTCAGTCCCATCACTTTCAATGTGACATACGCCTTCCACAGGTGGACGTGACCAAATTTGATGTCTCAGACCCCACTGGTTGGGTAACCCAAATGGAACATTATTTCTCTTTATATGGCATTACAGATGACTTGGCCAAACTCTGGTATGGTGTTCTCCATCTGGATCAAGAACGTTGGCAATGGTGGCAATGGAGAAAAAATTCCCGTCAAGGGTATATTGCTTGGACCCAATTTGTGACTGAGCTTTATGAACGCTTTGACACGAACACCAACCATTTGGGCCGTTTGACAAAGTTGAAACAATCCGGAATAGTAGAAGACTTCATAGTTGCCTTTGAGCACCTGGCTTTTCGAACAGAGGGCATGACTGATGCTTTCTTTCGAGAGTGTTTTATTAGTGGCCTCAAGGAGGAGATTCGGGCCCATGTCCTCATGGCTCGACCCTCGACTTGGGTGGAGGATACTAAAAGAGCAAAAGAAGCACAACATGTTGTATCATCTCAAAACCAAAAACCCTCCTTTATCCCTCGCCCTAAACCCATCACTCCCACTACTCCCTCTGCCCCATTAAAAATCCAAAAATTGACCAGGGTTGAAATGGCTGAACACCAACTCGAAGGCCTTTGTTATAATTGTGATGAAAAATATTTCTTGGGCCACAAGTGTAAGGAACAAAATCTTTTTATGGCCATCTCTGAGGACATTTCAGAAGAGGATGTTGAAATTGTTCGACAACACAGGTATTCCAAAAAAGGACGAACACCTTCAGTAACCACTCACATAACCAGATCAAAGATCAACACACCGATGTTTTCACGTGGTAAAACCCCTACGGGGAAACATCCACGGCCCCAGCCAACGCGGCTACTTGGAGCAGTTTATTAATGCAAA
>ML804676.1:116849-139007 GCA_009831015.1 Picea engelmannii | reverse complement strand
TTCTTGGAATTGGAAGAAAAATTTGTCCAACTGTAATTCGAAATGTTGTTTGTATCTTCTTGTGTCTTCTTGGAATTGGAATACAAATTTGTCTAAGTCCAATTGGAATTGTTTTTTGTATATTCTTGTGTCTAATTGGAATTTAAAGACAAGTTTGTCCAAGTGAAATCAAAATATTTGTTTGTATATTCTCGTGTCTTGTTGGAATATGACAGAAAATTTGTCCATGTGCAATTGGAATTGGAATTATTAGATGTGTCTTCTTTTGTAATACAAAAACAAATTTATCCACTTGGTTGTGCCTTATTACATAATACAAAAGAAAAATGGGTGGGCGTTTGGAAGCCAATTTTTATATTTAAACATGGGGAACCAACGGATTCGAGAAAAATGAAATCAATCGAAAAGGTATAAGAAGAAAGAGAAAAAATAAAGTTACGTATGTCAAAGCGTAGAATTTCAGAAGAGGGAAATCTAATTTCTAGCGGAATAGGTGCCTCTATTGTTCTCCTCCATCACCAGAAGAAAAATGCAAGAGTTCATTAGAGTTCATTTGAAGAAAAAATTGCCCAACTATAATTGGAAATGTTGTTTGTATCTTCTTGGAATTGGAATACAAATTTGTCTAAGTCCAATTGGAATTGTTTTTTGTATATTCTTGTGTCTACTTGGAATTGAAAGACAAGTTTGTCCAAGTGAAATAAAAATATTTGTTTGTATATTCTTGTGTCTTCTTGGAATAGGAGGGAAACTTTGTCCATGTGCAATTGGAATTGGAATTGGAATTATCAGATGTGTCTTCTTTTGTAATAAAAAAACAAATTTATCCATTTTGTTGTGCCTTATTACATAATACAAAAAAAATAATTGGTCGGTGTTTGGAGGCCAATTTTTGTATTTAAACATGGGGAACCGATGGATTCGAGAAAGAAATTTCTCGAGAAAAATGAAATCAACCGAAAAGGTATAAGAAGAAAGAGAAAAAAAAAGGTTACATGTGTCAAAGCGTAGAATTTCAGAAGAGGGAAATCCAATTTCTAGTGAAATAGGTGCCTATATTGTTCTCCTCCATCACCAGAAGAAAAATGCAAGAGTTCATTAGACATAAATACATTCAACATATCATTAAGACAACTTGTTGTGGATGACCAGATCATGGAGGATTTGTTTCGAAATAATTATACCATGGATTAAATTAGAGAAGCAACCGATGTACAATATTGTGGTGAAGAAGTTCATGTGGTGCAATATCTTGTTGGGTAATCAAATGTTTGAGAAAATAGTCAATCCCATGTCCACTCTCCTCCCACAGTTGATCCATCAGTTATTGAAGGGGAAAGAACTTCTAGATTGTTAACTCCACAGCAGGGAGGTCAAGAGTGTCAGAATAAGGGTTCATCATCCCTACCTAGATTGAACATTGTGTGGCGAAGAAATACTAAATGCATTCAGGTAGATTAAAATGGTCTAGAATCACTTGAAGGTAAGTTACTTAACTATACTATTCTTTATCACTCTTATAAAGTCATTAAAGAATATTTTCAACCAAAATTTGATGCTACTAAATGTCAATTACTTTTAGATTTCTTAGAATTTTAGGCATCAAAACAATCAAAAGTGTAGAAACAATTCATCATATTGTTAGAAAACTTGTAGATTCTTTTCAAAGAATGGGTAAGAAATATCATTCTAAATATCGCAATGCATCCCAACGTGGCTTGGCAGAATCAATTGTTAGCAAAATTACGAGAAAACATCATTTTCCACAATAAACCTCTCACCTCTTGAAATGAAATGTCAAAACCCTTAGAAACTATTCTCATAGATGAGATAGCCTCGACATAGGTGGCCCAATAGATTTGTGGCCCTTCACTGGTAGGCTACCTCGTTCTGACATGAAGCTAATTGCAGCGGTTAAGGGAATAGTTGCATATTTATGGAATGAGAACACTCGACCTTCTTCCAACCAGAAAGATGTACTAAAATTGAAAAGGGGATCTAGGGATTCTAAACCCCATATTAAACAGTTTCTTAACCCCATATTAAACACTTTCTTGACATTACATAGAGAGAATTGTATGAGAGATTCAAAACAATACATAGTTCACTTATCTTGGGCCAAAGATCTTTCCATAAATGCAAACCTTGGTATGTTCGAATAAACACAACTCATAACACATATTGTTGTAGATATTACATTGAGTATGATTATTGTTTTATATATATATATATATATATATTTATTTATATATATATAGTTTTGCAAGACACCTTTTTGCAGGAATGCTCATTTATATTGTCCTCGTCCTCATCTCGAAAATTTATTCACAACATCTTATGTAAAAGACTAAAAGGTTTTACATGTATAAAATATTACTTTACTTTAAATAAAAAGTATTAATATTTTATTTAATGTATTAATACTTTATATCAATCACCTTTTACTTAATAATTATGTTATGTATGTATTAATATTTGAATAATTTTTAATGTATTAATTAATTAATACATTACTTTACACATTTTTATTTTTTTTTGTTAATTTGTGCGGAACCTGTTGGCTACGCGATTAACCTCTGGTTTGAGAAGCCACGACTCAGGGGCATCTAAGCCGTCAAAATCACCCGGGGATCGCACCCGACCTGAACCACACCAACCCTTAACATGGTTGGATTTTTTTGTCCCCGTAGGCTTCGAACCAGTGACTTTAACAACACGGAGTGACTTAACAACACACTTCGTCACCGACTGTCCTACACCTCAGGGACTACTTTACACATTAATTTATTAATGTTATGTATTAATATTTTATTTTATACTTTAAGTTAATCTAATAATTCATTAATACATACATTATTATTTTTATTAATTAATACTTTAATATATTAATTATATATTAATAAGTTAATTGTACATTAATATATTAGTGGTTTATTATTTATTATTCCATGTATATCAACTACTTTTTATAAATATGGTTGTTGCTAGTTTTATAAAATTTTATAAAGTTCAATGTCAATTTTTTTTATGATCATGGGACCATGTCAATTTTATAACTTCAACTTCACAAAATTAATCCATGTCAATTTTGTGACTTCAACATCAAGAAACTAATCTTGCTTGGTGCTGTAAATTTATTGTCAATCTCCCACAACCCGACGGGAAAAACCTTGAATGATAACATAAGCGAGTTTGAATAATTGGAATCTAATTTGGAGGATTGTTAGGTAAAAAAATGTAAGTTAACGTCAATCTGCTGTAAATTCGCTGTCAATATCCCACAACCGAACGGGAAAAACCTTGAATGATAATATATGCGAGTTAGGTAATTGGAATCTAATTTGAAGGACTGTTAGGTAAATAATTGTAAGTTAACGCCAATCTTTTAGCCGCATGCAACCATGTCATCTTTATAACTTCAAATTAACGAAATGAGTATACTTGTCGCTGTAAATGATTTCCCTGTATTATATATATGGAAATGGTTTGAAATGAATCACATTAAAGGAAGATCCATTTGATTTCTGCCTCGTCTCTCAAAAGAAAATAATGCATAATATTTAAGTGGGCAGAAAAACAAACAATTTTCAATATAAGAAAAAGAAAAATAATGAACAATATTTAAGTGGCATAAAACCAAACAATTTTAAATATAGAAAAAGAGTGAGACCGAAAGGTTTGATGCATAGACATATACTTTTTTTCTCTAATATAAAATTAAATAACAATAATAACATTGAAAAAACTAGTTTTAACTTTTTCCTTATTAAATAATAATACTAATATTATAAAAACTAATAGTAAACATAAATGTAGATGAAGTAAATTAAGAACATTGGCATTGTATCAAAACAGATATTGTTACATTATGAACTATAGGTCTTTAGAAACATACCCGTGTTGCATCTCGGGTATCGGCGGTTAGAGGAAATGAGTCGAGTGTCTTCGACTTACGAACTCGCGAGATTGTGAGTTGCAAAAGGGTGACTCTGGTTACGAATATCTAACTTTGGGATCTTCGTGGACCAAAACCCGAAGTCCCGAAATCCCGAAGTGCCGAAAATGAAGGTTTTGAAAACACGAAAATTGCAAAACCAAACGAGAGCTCAGAGAACGTAATTGAATCAAAATGTCTTTCATTCTTGTTCGTATTGGCTTATAAATGTTACAGATTGTTCCGAAGGAGTAATGGCCTGAAAAACTTCGAATTTAATTGCACAATGCGTGTGCAGAGTTCAACTGAGCTCAGGATTCCAGTTAACCAACGCCGAGTATGGAATGGGAAAAGGTGATGATTGGCTCTGAAACAGGAGACGAACGGGAAGGAAAGGATGTCAATATGGGAGTGGAAGGATCGAACTCCAATGGGAACGGAAGAGAGATGGGTAAGGAAGAACATATGATGCAACTCATCGAAAGATTGCAGAAAGATGCCCATGCTCGCCTAGCTGATAGCTGAAAGCTCATGAAAATCCGGGATCGGCAGGGTGAATTCAATTTAAAAATGTTGAAGAGCCTGGAAAGAATATAAAAGAAATTGGAAAAGGGGAGTGACACAAGCAGATCAAGAAGTGTCAAAACCCCTGAGGGGAGAAGGATATCAAGGAGTGATAACAGACATTACCATCTCTCCCCGAAGCATTCTGGCAAGGAGACACGTAGTAGTTCAAGCCCATCCCCTACGAGAAAACATTGAAAATCTGGAAGGGAGGAATTGAAAGGAGAGATGAATAAAATTAAACCTCCAACATTCGATGGAGAACATAAGAAGGAGGAAGATGCCGAGACATGGTTGCTAGGCATGAAGAAATACTTCCAATTGCAGAATTATTCTGCCCGTGCAGAAGGTAGAATTGCAATGTACCAGCTGAAAGGAAAAACGTCCATGTAGTGGGATCAGTTTGTGCAAGTTCAGCACATCAGAGAGAAAGAGGTCACGTGGAAGGAGTTTAAGAGGTATTTTGAGAAGAAATACCTGACTAAAAGATACTATGATAGAAAGATGAAGGAGTTCTTCGAACTCAAGCTAGACATCATGACCATTGATGAGTATGCTCCAGGCATAAGATTTATAGAAAAATTGATGTCCCTCTTCGGAGGTAGTCTAGGCACCTCCTGAAACACGTCCTCAAACTCTTTGAGCACCCTATGGTCTTCCAAATTCGAGACCACATTTTGGAATACTTCTTCCACCCGAGCTGGAAATAATTAACAGCCCTTCCGGTAACATTTCTTCAGCTGCATGGCTGAGATTTCTCTAACAGCCACGGCTCTGGGAATTCCTTGGATTGTTACATGATTTCTCTCTTCGTCCAAACATGTGAATCTCTTGTTACGACAATCCATAAGGGCATGGTGTTGGTCCAACCAGTCTATCCCAATCAAGCAATCATATGAGCCTAAAGGAAGAATGTTCAATTCAACCTTAGTGGTCATTCCTTTCATGTCCACCAAACGAGACTTAACCAATTCAGTGACCTTCCTCTTGGTCCCTATGGCTAACTGCACTAACCAAGACTTCCCATGTTTTCTCTTTGTTAGATGCAAACTTTCCACCACTCTAGGATCTACATAACTATGGCTAGCCCCTGAATCAATCAAAATAACAAGTGGTCGGTTGTTGATCATACCTTCCATTTCAATCATGTGCGATTGAAATTCCGCTTGCTTATTGTCCAGGGCTGCATAGGTCGTCGGCATTCTGCTGCCCATATCCTCCACTGTTTCATCTTGTTGAACAGTATGGACAGTTCTTACTTTGTCTTTTCTGTGGGGGCAGTCTCTGTACCTATGATTCCCTTTACAGCCCCAACACTCCATGGGTGGAGGCCTTGGCATCTGTTCACTCCCTTCAACTTTCCTGGGCTCTTTAAAAGATGATTGTTCCCAAGGACTGTTTCTGAAAAAGGAAGGCTTTCTTCCCTTCTACCTATGTTCTTTCTTAAACCTCTTTTGGTCATACCAAGCCTTCCAAAAGGTAGGCTTTTCTCTTTATTGTTCGTATAGGAATTTCTCCCTTCTTATGGTTTCTTCCATGGTCTTAGGATTATCATATTGAATCTTGTCACCAATGGAAGGTGGCAGTCCACTCAGATACCTCTGAATTTTGACAGCCTCATCTTTGATGAATGGAACATACCTCAATAGTTCCAGAAAACTTCGTTCATACTCATCAATGGTCATGCTGTCTAGCTTGAGTTCAAAGAACTCCTTCATCTTTCTGTCATAGTATCTTTTAGTCAGGTATTTCTTCTCGAAATACCTCTTAAACTCCTTCCACATGACCTCTTTCTCTCTGATGTGTTGCACTTGCACAAACTGATCCCACCACATGGATGCTTTTCCTTTCAGTTGGTACATTGCAATTCTACCTTCTGCACGGGCAGAATAATTCTGCAATTGGAAGTATTTCTTCATGCCCAACAACCATGTCTCGGCATCTTCCTCCTTCTTATGTTCTCCATCGAATGTTGGAGGTTTAATTTTATTCGTCTCTCCTTTCAATTCCTCCCTTTCAGATTTTCGATGTTTTCTGGTAGGGGATGGGCTTGAACTATTGTGTGTCTCCTTGCCAGAATGCTTTGGGGAGAGACGGTAATGTCTGTTACCACTCCTCGATTTCCTTCTCTCCTCAGGGGTTTTGACACTTCTTGATATTCTTGTGTCACTCCCCTTTTCCAATTTCTATTCTATTCTTTCCAGGCTCTTCAACATTTTAAAATTGAATTCACCCTGCCGATCCCGGATTTTCATGAGCTTTCGGCTATCAGCTAGGCGAGCCTGAGCATCTTTCTGCAATCTTTCGATGAGTTGCATCATATGTTCTTCCTTACCCATCTCTCTTCCGTGCCCATTGGAGTTCGATCTTTCCACTCCCATATTGACATCCTTTCCTTCCCGTTCGTCTCCTGTTTCAGAGGCAATCATCACCTTTTCCCATTCCATACTCGGTGTTGGTTAACTGGAATCCTGAGCTCCGTTGAACTCTGCACACGCACTATGCAATTAAATTCGAAGTTTGTCAGGCCATTACTCCTTCAGAACAATCTGTAACATTTATAAGCTAATACGAACAAGAACGAAAGACATTTTGATTCAATTAAGTTCTCTGAGCTCTCGTTTGGTTTTGCAATTTTCGTGTTTTCGAAACCTTCATTTTTGGAACTTCAGGATTTCGGGACTTCGGGTTTCGGTCCTCAAAGATCCCACGGATAGATATTCGTAACCAGAGTCACCCTTTTGCAACTCGCAATCTCGCGAGTTCGTGAGTCGAAGACCCTAGACTCATTTCCTCTAACCGCGGATACCCGAGATACGACACGGGTATGGCTCCCTCCTCGCTAGCGTCTACTACGCATGACCGTAGCCTAGGGCTGAGTGCTAGCACCCTTTGCTATTTTCACCTTCGTGAGTTGTGGCATTCAACCCTGGTACCCCCTTTTCACGAAACCCCGAGAAGCGATGTTGACTTTTCTCCTCTCGTTCTCACTACTTCGCAGCTTTGCGAGTCTCAATATCGAGCTCCCATGGCCTTATCTCGCGAGTTACCGAAATCATGAGTTACTTTATTCTCCGGGCCCACCGCATAGCTGTCGTCCTTCACCACCGTGACATGTGGTACGTTCAAGAGGGTCCACGTCGCTTTGAACGATGTCATCGGGTCCCACCACTCTCGCTTTTCTTCTCGACCCACTGGCACGTGGTACATCTCCATGTGTCCATGTCTATTCCTAGTAAAATCCAACGGTCATCTCTTTCTCAGATCTATGGTGCACATCCTTTCGACGTTTCGGGGTTTCGACATTGGAAGTTTGTGCGTCCACACATCTTGAACTTCTATTTGCCAAAATCTCGAAATCATTGTCTATTAAACTACTTGATCCAATAGTCAATTTCTTCTCCCCACGATCTACGGTGTAGATTGTTTTGAGATTTCACGTATCGCGATTTCCACACTCCTATGCCATTTCCAAAGTAATTTTAATCCTTACGCACATTTTTCCAGATCCGACGGTCGCGAGGGCTCACCTTCCCTTCCGAACAGATCCTAAGGTTCTAAACACCATTGGTGTAGAGACCTGTCTCCCCGTGGCCATAGACCACACCAGCCTACAGTTTCATAGCACCGCTATACTTCCTGAGTTCTTAATAAAAACTTGTCAAGTGTCTCCTTGACGATTCAGAGCAAACCAAGGTCTGAAATTGGTCCTCCCGACTCAATTTCCCCTCGCATTCTTAGTCCAAAGACTGCTTCACTGGCCCATCTAGGCTCAGTGTCGAAACAGATATTGTTACAAAACAGATAGTGTTACATTATGAACTATAGGTCTTTAGAAACATAACATATTTGATAATTAATTAATTTTAATGAAACTTTAATAATGTGTAAGTTTGGCTTTGATGAATTTCATAGAATAGAACGACGTGTTTTCTTATTTGACAATTAATTAATTAATTTTAATGAAGCTTTGTTTCATAATGTGTAATTTTGGTTTTGATAAATTTCATAGAGGAGAACGACGTGTTTTATTACATTAATGCTAGAGGGAATTCAATGCTCTAATTATTTGAATGTTTGTTAATTATTTGAATGTTTGCTTACATTAAAGTTAGAGGGAATTGAAAGCTCGAGTTATTAGAGTGATAATTGGAATTCTATATGCATAGAATGGAAATCGTGCAAAATGTATACATAATTAATGTATGCAAAGATGTAATTGTATTTTTATTTGATATTGCAAAGTTTAGGTATAGTCAACATTATGTGGTATAAACAAATGAAATTAAATAATTAAATATAGTTAATGTGTTCAAAGAGTAATTTTCATGTCAATATGGAAGTGTTGATGTTTTATATAAAAATACAACAATTATAATTAAAAAGGTTTTTAAAAGTATATATGATAGAGTAGACATGTGAATATGTTGCTTGGAATAAGTTGTTTCAAGTATGGGCACATGTTTCTCATTGATTGCATGGAAGGTAGAATGCCTTGTAGCTTGAACAAGAAGTGAATGTCTACATACAAGAGAATGAAGTAAACAAGAGAATTGAAAGAAAAATATTAAAGGTGATAGAAAATAAAAAAATTAGTATATCAAAACTGAAAATACCAACTTGACATATATACATGAGGCATTAGACATATGTGTGCCACAGGGATATGACAAATGAAGAAAGTAAAATAGTAATGGTGAGAACTTGCAATTTGGATAGAAAAGTAAAATGGATAGAGGTGAAGGAAATTATTTCTTTTGGATGATGATATATTTTGTGGATGTCGATGTGTTGTAGATTGCAAAACATTTATGAAGTTTGTATAAAATTTCCATGAAAAAAATTGAGCTAGAAAACATGAAATGTATGGTGGGTGTAACATCCCCACTATAATCCGAAATTCAATTAATGCATAATGTAGATATGAATGTATGGCCAAGCTATGTAATATGTGAATTGCATTTTCAGATTTTAATAAATATAATGTAATATGGATAGAGATTGGAGGCCAAGTTTTTTGTAATATAAGAGAGTGACTAAGAGGGGTCCAAGGGGGAAATTATTTATGAGTATTAATTCAACCTACATTCCCAAATTTAATTACCATTGAGGATAAATTATATTTATGTTTGAGTCAATGAGAGCCTAATCATTGGATACCTATCAAAGGGTGGGTGTAAAGGTCACATACCATAGTTATTTGAAGCATGTGGATGAAGTACAATCAACATTGAGTAGAATGAGAAGTCAACTATATTAGAAAAAAAGATGAAATTTGTATTCGGAGAATACACAATTTTACACATTTAGTCTTGACATGTACAGTGAAAGAGAGCAGAGAGAAACATTACTTGAGATAGACCAATAAGGATGGACAAATTATGAAGCATGATGGAGATTTTTTGGAGCATTATGGAGCTGAACATTGAAGAGTTAGGTTGTGAGGAATAAAGAGTAAACTCTTGTTTGAGTTGCAATGTAACAACAATTTTTTGTTGTTGTTTTCCCGGTAGTTTCCCCAGTAGTGAGTTCCATTGAGCTCCAGGAAAAAAGATTCCTTGTTACATGAGCAAGAGAGACCTTGATAAATGAATGAGATGCTCAATGGAATCATAGTAGTGAAGGGGTACATTCCTCGGGTTGGGCGGGTGAAGAGGAAGAGAGTTGGAGGAAATTTGGGATTGTTGTAGGATAATACTAGTGGGTTGTGGGATATTGAGATATGAATGGATTGTGAGAGACGCCCTTATCTTGTGGATTCCTAGCCCTAGTTTGAGGGTGACTTGTTGTTGATATTTATAACAACAAGTTTGTGTTTGGGTGGAATGTCATTCCTAATAAACTAGTTGCACAAATGTTTTGAAAGATAAGTGTTGGTCTAATTCTTTATTTTTATTATGAGTCTTATGGCTATGCATTTTATTATGTGTATGAGAAAGGTTTTATGTGTTATTGTAGATGATTTATTAGCTACATTCATATTTATGTAGAAATTTGTAGATGCATTTAAATATGGGCTTTAGAATCTAGTTAAATATGTGTATAATTGTAGTGGGTAAGCTACATGAAATGAGTTAATAAGAAAAAAAATGAATTTATGTGTATTTTCTACAAGTAATGTTCCTTGGTTAAGATGGTGAATGTTATAGATTGGTAACAGAGCCACAAGTTCAACATTGAACCTTCTTACTATAGACTCAACATGTGGAATATAATTTGTAGGATTAAAGCATAAGGGATGTCTCCAAATTTATTTGTTAAATTACTCGAGTAAAATTGCAGAAAAATTCATGATGAATTTGAGGAAATTCACGTCAAGGGTTAAAATCACCAATTTTAACCTCTCAATGAGTTTTTTGGGCCTATGATTGTTCTAATTTTGGATAGTACAAAGCATCCTTGGATAAAATTCAGAGAAATTAGGAAAAATCCCCAATTTCTGAAGTGGAATTCATTGAGAATTCAATGTGGGAGTGTCTAATTTCAAGTGTAAGTGGTTTAATTGACCTGCACAAGGTAAAAATTTTCCATGAAAAGATAACTATGAATTTTCATGGTGGCCCTGATAGAAATTTTGGAAATAGGCATTTTTTAAAATTTGGGAAATTTTGAAATTTTGGGTAATTTTTCATATTATGACATTAGCATAGGCCACATGGTAGGTGATGAGGAACTGGTGACATGGAATATCATGATAGTGGTCAGTGGCACTATTGAAGGTCTAGTGGCAAGGTGGCGGGGTGACAGGCTGTGATATTGGCTGAAACCATAAGTGGTTTATCATTGTGAGAAAAGTTGTTTTCCAAAGGTCTTTCATGATGGAAAACCAGTGGGAGGATGCCATGTGTAATTGGATAGTAATTGATATCACATTCCACAGTTCTATTAACCTAATATCAAGTTCACGATGTGAAATCGATGTGGTTGATCGATCTTCTTATCATCCCCACCATTAGATTTAAGAGTATGTAGGTTGTGCGTGCCCTAGGAAAAAGAATGTGGGATAAGACCCGCCTATCCTCGTTTCTAATGATTGGGAGCCATGTGGAATTATAGAAGAAAAGGTGGGAAACTTTTCCTATCCATGGTAAAATAAGGTTCCATTTGGGCATTTGGGTATGTTGTGGCCCAAAATACAGTTTAACTTATAAAATAAAGGTAAAGGGAATAGAGATGTAAAGAAGGAGAGAAGGAAGAAGTTGATGAAGGATGATGTGTTAGGGACAAGGTGGCGAAGAGGGTCAAATGGAATCACCTCAGGGTTTTGCATAGACCTAGAATTCCACATCATCAACCATCTTAGCAAAGATGCCACATAGGCAAAATTGTCCTATAGTCTCATAAAAAAAACAAAGCTTAGAGCCAAAATTGTATTTTGGCCAAAACCAGAGAATAATAACTTATAAGAAGATAATATTTCATGTGTGTTTTCTGTAGTTTCAAGGGATACATAGGTTCCAAAGAGGGCCATTGGCCAATTATGCTATGATTTTCTAGAAAATGCAAATTACCTATTTTTGAAGATCAGGGTCAAGCTTGGTGGCATGAGCTCAATTATCGTTGAAACTTGTACAGAGTGTAAAAAACATATATATGAAAATATTATGTGAAGTTATTGTCTGTATTCTACGGATTTTGGAGTGGAGAAGCCCAAATAGGGAAAAATCCACTATTTCGGGCTAGTTTTTAGAGATTTTTGGGTTTTTCATAGGAGGAAAGGGTCACCGGATGGAAAATATGGAAAAAATTATTTAATAAAAAATTTATATAATCATCAATAAATACAACTTTGGTTTAGTGAAGTTTTTCCAGAAGTGCACAATTTAGGAGATAGCCAATTTGGTAAAAAATTCGAAGTCTAGAAAAATGGGTGAAAAATGACAAAGTTGTCATTTCCATATTGCTACAATTTTTTATGGGAGAATCAAACTAACAATATGATATTTTTTATGAATTCAATTTTAGGATTATTATCTATGTCTCATACAAATGTTTCATTGGTTCCTGATAGATTTACTTATACAAGCGACAAAAGTTGATCTTTGGAAATAACTACACCAGAATGAAAAGTGTACAAAAGGGGTAAATTAACAATATTTATATGATTATAATTTTTTTCTCAGAGATCATAATTGATAAATAAAACATTCGTTGGAAATATATTAAAGCTACTAATCCAACTATCTATTAAAATGAAGAGTAGATTGTTACACACCAAACAATACGTCAAAACACACCATTGAATTAAGTAATGAATACATATAAATACAACAAGTTTTGTCTCAACATAGACAACTACCTTGATCACACAGTCACTCGGTTGAGTGAATATCTCAACCTCAAACTATTTTATGAGTCTTATTTGGAGACAATCTCTCTCAAAACCAACTATCTAACAATCTCCTAAACTATAGGATCAAACCACTCCGGTAGAGATTGTTCTCTATGTTACAAACATAATCTTCTCACACATGATTAAGACAAGTAGAAGTTACATATTCTAACACTCTCCCTTAACGAATACTTGTCTTAATTTCCATCATTAATTCACTTTTAGTGCTACCACAAGATTTCCAATGATGCCATCTCCATTACTACTTCAACAATGCCATCTACTTCTCTTTGTCTAGGCTTTCTTCACTATGAGATTTGTCCTTGAAGTTTCTTCTTTTTCATATTGTACCTGCATAAATTGGTTACTCCAAACAAATTATCATTCATATCCATATAAAAATAAACCCATCTACTAAGATACATGGGTACCATCCATTGTACTCGTTTGTTCTCTAGGAATCCTTTTCACCTACATGGTTCATCAAAATATTAGGCTCTCCCTTAATCATAACTTGGTCCATCACTTTTTGAGATAAATCCATCTCACATTCCCCCCCTGAATTGAATATTCAATTTCTCTGACTCAACATCAATCTTAGGCTATGGGTACACATGTCACTCTCGTACCTCTCATAATGGTTTATTCCACAACTTGATCCACATCATCTCCATGCAGAAAAGAATAATTATGTGTGAATCCACACCACAATATGTATGCTTGAATAACATGACTTACAACAAACATGGGGAATTAACTTGCCTATGACGAGGAAATACAAATTGGACCAAAATATCCGGGGTGTCGGGTACAACCATTCATGCACCCAATCCATCATTAATTTAGGTACAATATGCATCTACATATTCCTTACATCAACGCAAATGTTACCAATAATATTCCCAATATAAAAGCCCATTTACTTGGCATCACGAGTGTCACTGTCAAAATGTTGTCTTGGATTTCCATGCTTTCCATCTAATTTTTTAGAGTCATGAATTCTAACAAAATAAATTCTCTACCATATTGAGGTTGCAAAGCTCATTATGATTTCTTAGTTCCAATACCTACACATGCACAATATTCACTGAAATATTTAAAATCCACCCTTAAAAATTCAAATCATTCCTCCTTCCTTGTAATTGAATGAACCAAGATTTAGCCCATGGAAAACTAAAATAAAAATTTAATCCCTTCATGGGACCACTCATTCAACTATGAGCCCTGTTATCCCCAATTTCTAGGGATAATTAGGAGATCATGCCTCGAGGCCCACAGGTCCTAGACATGGAGTACTGAGAGAAGGATTGAACTGAGCATGGCCCTGGAGGGCCCATCTTTCTTCTTCTTCATCAAACTTTTCTTGTCAGCAACAACATCATCCATCACCTTCGACTTGGACTTGTATTGGAGAAGACTCTTGCTCCATGAGGTAATTGGTCCAGGTATCATGGTATGTGTCATATTTGGTCATTATAACCTTCAGATATATGCATCAAATTCCTTTCATTTATGACGAATGCTTGGATCTTACATTACCCCACTTGACCATGGTTGGGGGGATTGATAGGGTACCATAGCAAACTTGTACCCATACGTTTTGGTTAGCCACCAAGGGGGATTTTGAAGGGCCATCGTCCGCTCCCATCATATCATCACTATTACATCTTATCTCCCACTCATCTATCCCATTCCCCTAGTCCGGACATTAGGATGACCTGTTTGTGGGGTTACACCTTATCTCGTGGGAAGAAGGGGCTAAAGGTTGAGGAGGTAAAAGAAATTGGTAAGAGATAAAATCCATAAAAAATAAAACCTAGAGATACCTCGCCCAGGGATCCCTGAGAAGGAAATAAAAATCCTCTCAACAAGAAACAAGAGGGACCCGAAGAAAAATGACAAAACAAGACCTAGCCAAGAGGATGGGGGGTCTCATCACAAGAAAGCCCATTATGTTCATGGGTACCTAGCAATATGACATTGCCATTATCTAGTTACCATGCCAGGGCAGTGACCTTTGGTTACATGGCCAAGGGAAAGGGGGTCTCATCACGAGCCAGCCTTATCATCTCTGTGAAAGTACTTGTGGGTAACACTGTCAGCTCTGGTCACCATGCCAAGGTAGTGTCCTCTAGTTGGACCTTGAAATAAAAAGAAATAAAAAGTAATAAAGAAAAGAAAGAATAAAGGCAATAAAGGTCTTGGGAAGAATTGCATCCATGACAGGTACAACTCACCTTCTACAAAGGCACCCACGGATAATAGTACCCCTGTCTTTCACTCTACCTGTATGTCTGGACATCCTTTGACCATACCACCTTGTGTTACATGGCTTGGATGATATCCTCTGGAAACATTCCTTTTCTTATGGATGTTGGCCCAATAGGGCATTTTGTCTTTTTCTTCGGCTTTGTATAGTAGGTCATTGTAATGTCTTTGAGCTATTGGATGATATGAAAGGGGTTTCATGCATGCATTTGATAAAATTAATGATGAAATATGATTGGCAGTGTTATGATCCCTATGATTAATGAGCCCATGGAGGGAGAAGTTTTTGATGTGCAGGATCATGACCGACGGACAGGTACCAGTTGGACTGATACACATGGGGAGATGATTAGTTCGGACCTCCATGGGGCTGAAGAGCCCATCATATGGTTGTTGGGACCCCATCAGGGGTAGAGACAAGACAATGATTGGTGGAGACTTTTCACAAGAGAAGAAGGAGGATGTTTTCATCCAGGATGCCTTGGCTGAGCCCAGCCCAAGGGGGTTGATCCACTACAGGTGGAACATGCCCCTTTTGATGCCCCAGGACATCATCTAGGAGCCATGACATCACCTCCAGTGTATGGCATCTTGACAGAGCAGTTTGGCACGTGTGGCAGAGTTTGGAGGCCCAAGGAGGGCCAATGTTTGTCATCTTTTGTTGCATTTTTCCCTAAAAAGGGCCAACGTCCCCCTCAGAGGGACTTGACATCCTATTTATTGCTCATTTAGGGTTTCATTTAACAATTTAATGTAAAACGGTATGACTTTTTATTTGTAGCCTTGTCGGCTATTTTTAATGACCTAAAATTAGTTAAAAGGTCATGATACACTATATATTGAGAATGTTTTCCCCTCATTTGGATATAAAACAATCACTCACACTGGTGAGGTCTGATTTTTGTGCCCTTATTGGGTATTTGGTCTTTAAAATTGAGGCACACTTGTTGATGAGAGGCTTTTCTTGGCATATTATGGCATTTCTCTTGAGGAAGGTTTACAACTAGGGTTTGCACATGCTTTTCTTCATGATATGTAAGTATTTTTCCTACAAAACTTCTTGATTGAATGGTTGTAGGTTAGTAATTCTTGCATTTACTTATAAAATTGCTGATTTTAAAACCCTAGGTGACAAGCACACAAGTAGGTCCTTGTCATATGTCCCCTTAGAGAGAAATATTTAGCCATTGAAAGAGGAAGATAGAGCCTAGCCTTTGCTACACTCATCTAAATTTTTCCCTTAAGTTAGTTTTGATTTCAAAGGTCAAAAGGAGGGTGACGTCCTAGGCCTAGGTTATCTACACCTAGGGCCGTCCATCTTTTAGGGTTTAGTGATAGAGCCTTGTCTTTACAACACTCTCCCTCATTAAATCCTCTTGTTTTAACCCTTTTCTTATGCTAGCCATTTGCCAAGTTTGACCTAAAGAAGGAGGAAAGAGAACGAGGCCTTGCTTAAGCAACACCGGAGTGAGCCTTTTTCCCCTAGGGTTTTGATTCTAGGGCCCTGCCATTGCAGCACTTTAGAACCCTTCCCTCTCATCTTTATCCTATTACCCCTTCAATTTTGTGTCCTCTCCTTTCTTGACTCCATATACCCTTAGGCAATGATCTTAGGCACACAACGTTGAGGTCATAGTGTCCAAAACCACTCTCAAAAATTTGAATTTTGAAACCCTAACTAACAAACTAACCTAGATAAGGCTGATGTCACCCTTGAATAATCCATCTTGACACAACCATTTTTAATGATAAGCAATTAGATGATGATATAAAGCATTTATTGAGTAAAGTGTTGGTTGGAAACATTGTTGGCTTGATCATCTTGATAGTTATTAATGAATTGATGCTTTTTCCATAGCTAATTGATAAAACGTTGACCTCATTGATATCTATTGTTTTTGCATTGCTTATTAATTAATAGCAGATAGTCATTGAAGTACTAACCCATTGAGTTATAGCCTGCATATATACTTCATTATTGTTGTCTTGTTCCGGGCAGGTGTTTTCATTTGGGCATACACTTCTTTATTGGATGATTAGCCAGACTATCTGACCTTGGTGGTAACTTGCGAGAGGGAAACTTTAATATTTAATTTATACCTTTGCCTCTTCAAAACCCCAGGTTACCGGGGATGTCTCCCCTGGGTTAACCTCCCTAAATAGAAATAACCTCCCCATTGAGGTGACATTGGGTGGGGAAGGTTCCTATTACGCCAGTTTGGCCTCAATTCTCTAGCCATTTGACCTAGCTATAAACTGTGCGATAACAAACCCTTTTACTACAATTACCAAAGTCATTAAATAAAAATAATACTTTGACTTTTATCACTTCACGATGACTGCACTTGCAAAGGATAAGGTATTTGTGATACCTTGAAAGGACACTATTACCTTCATTTATAATTTGTTCCGTTTTAGTATTGAGCCATTTCGTTTTTCCAAGAATCCTTTGGTCCCAAAAAAATACTATCCAACCCAAAAGGGAGTCTTGAAGGGGTCATGGTCCACTTGCTTTTATTGATGATACCAAATTGAAAAGGAGGAGCATGAAATGGTTTATACAATAACTCTGGTGCAAGTTGAAAAGAATGTGGTTGTTGTCACAACCACACCACACTTTCATTGTGCACAAAAAAATGGATACACAGAAGGGAAGTCCCCACGCACATGCTCAACAATGCAACCATGCAAACACAGTATCCACACACTCTCTAATTTAGAGGCATAGGAAGGCATTTTGGTTCCTTTATGAGAACCAAAACCATGGAATATTCCCAAAGGTTGTACAGTCATGAAGATGAATTAATAGGGCTACATGTTGGCATCATAAATGGTGAGATAAATTCTAATGGATGAAGAGACATAAAGGAGTATGTGACTATGAGAAGTCTACGAAGAGAAATGTAGATCTATATGGAAGTTAATGAAGATATTATGAAAGCAAAGGAGGAGATACTTCAATGTATGAATATGATGCAAAGGCAAGAAAATAAATACTCTATGACAAAGAAAGAAACTAGTGCTAGACAAATGATAACATCTAGATCCAATAGAAAAAGGGATGAGCATGGGAATGAAATATAGTCATGGAGAATATGTAGGTGCCATTATTTCCTAGGGAAATATACTAGGAGAGATGAAATTTCAGGGCCAAGAAGCATCCGAGTTGTCTCCCCTTTAAGGAGGTATAGGAGAATTCCCGAGGGAGAAATCCTACAAGGTGAACTTAGAAAAATTAGGTCACCAACTTTTGATGGTGAGAACAGGAAGGGAGAATAGGTTGATGCATAACTATTGGAAATGAAGAAATATTCCTAATTGTATGATTATCTCTCTATGGTAGAAGCAATAATTTCAACCTACCACTTGCAATGAAAGGAAATCATGTGGTGGGATAAACTTAAGCAAGCCAAGCACCTTGATGAGTAGAAGATCTCATAGAGGCAGTATAAAGAATATTTCCAAGAAAAATGTTCATCTCAGCATTACTATAAAAGGAATATGAAAGAGTTATTTGAAATCAAGCTGGGAAGCATGAAAATAGATGAACATGAGAAAATATTCTTTAAATTACTTAAGTACGAGGAATTTATAAAGAATTAGAAGGTCAAAATATGAAGGTTTTTGAGTGGTTTACGCTCTTTATACAATGAAAAGATACTATATGATAACCCCAATACTTTGGACGGATACATGAGAAGATGAAAGCGGAGGGAGGACAGTATTCCAAAAGACTTGGGATGAAAATATGAAGGGTAAGAAAGAGAAAAGAAAGAAAGTTTTTAAGCCACCCTTTTAAAAGAGAAACTCCCAAGCAAATCAATAGGGGCAATCAAACAAAAGTCAACACAAGACAACATATTTATTTGGGAAAAGTCCAAGGTATCATCCCATATAATGTTGGGGATGTGAGGTAAATCAATTGTATAAAGACTACCCTCACAAATGAGAAAAAATGAGGATTGTTCAAAACATTCAGGAGGCTGAAACAATTGAAGATACCAGAGGAAGCATGCCAAGGATTTATGTAGCATTGGAAAAAAAACAATAAGAGTATCAGTCCCTTATGATTGAAGTGAAAGGTAATATTTATAGCCAAGCGATATCCATTTTAATTGATTATGGAGCTATCCATAGTTACATAAACTCTAACATTGTCAAAAAAATTTACTTGCAAAGGAGTAAGCATAAGAAATATTGGTTAGCTCAGTTATCCGCATGGGCTAATAGAAAGATCAATGGGTTCGTTAAAGATTTTCTAATAGACATGAATGGATTCAACACAAATGTACATGTGAACATCATACCATTGGGTTCATATGATTTTCTAATTGGAATGGATTGGTTTTAAAAACACGATGCTATCCTAGATTGTTACAAGAAGGAAATTACTTATCTTGATGAGGGAGGGAAACAGAGAAATATTCAAGGAATTTCGAGAGTTGTATTTGTCATTGAAATTTTATCCATGTCGTTGAAAAAGAGTTTGAGGAAGGGATGTCAAAATTTTGCATCGATATGGAAGAGGAAGCAAGAAATAAAGGGGTAAGTATTGAAAACCATCAAGTCTTCATGGATTTTGAACATGTTTTTTGGGAAACCACAAGATTTCCACCAAAGAGAGAGATTGATTTATCTATTGATTTGATGTTAGGGTCTATCCCAATGTTGAAGAAAACTTAAAGAACAGGCACACCATAATTGAAAGAGTTGTAGATGTAGCTTGAATAGTTGTTAAAGAAGGGGTATATTGGCCTGAGTATCTCACCTTGGGGAGACCCTAATATTCATTGGATCATTACATTGTTTTTCATCTATCTCAATCCTTTTAGAGTGGGAAAAATTGGAGGATTCATCTTCTAGGGACATTTTAGTAGCATGTCCTATTTTGCAAAATTGTGGTCGAGAACCTTCGAGAGCCATTTTGAGGCATAAAATGATGGTTTTGGGGGATATGCTATCCATAATTTGTGCACCACTCATTGACGATGTTCTACACTACACAGAGGTCAAAAGAAACTACACAGAGAGTGATCCGAAATCGGATTCAGAAGGCTGTCAGGGCATGAAAAATGCTCAAAAATGAAAGTTCTCGGAATCCGACGAAACCAACACCATTGCATCTGTCTCGTCTTCCTGATTCCGGTGGTATAATTTTTATGTCAAACAGAGTCTGTATGGAGAATATATCGCATTTTGTCCGCCGAGCCAAACAAGAAAAATTTTGGGATGCTGACTGTACCTATCCGTATAGTCCATACAGGACACATGTCAGTTCGTACAGGGACACGTGGCAGGTCTGTACGATGAAACGTGGAAGATTCTGTGCTGGACACGTGGCGGCTCCAGAGCGTGACACGTGGCAGATCCATACAAGTGATGTGGCAGCATCAAGGGACGACACGTGGCAGGTTCGTACGATGACATGGCAGGTCCGTACAGGACACGTGGCAGCCTCAGGCAGTGACACGTGTCAAGCTGATTTGGCATTTTTGGTGCACACTTGGACCAATCCTAGAGTGACACGTGTCACCACTGGAAGGGTGACACGTGGCACGGATGACGTCAGCAAGTGACGTGGCAGATGATGCAGCGGTTGATGTGGCAGGCACGTGGGCCAATCAGCGAATGACACGTGTCGTGTTCTGGTTGGTTGAAAAGGTGCCATGTGGCCCAGTCAAGGGCTTCCACGTGGCACCCCGTGGTTGGCTGTTTATTTATGCGTAAAAGTTCATGGCGACGCTGGGTTTCGAATGGGTGACCTCCCGGTGGCTGAACGCTTTGGCAAAGTCCGGCAGGCCAATAGGCCACATGGTCGTTTTTTCTATGCAAATGACATTTAATGTATTTGAATTGGTTTAAATGTTTTGCCGCCGCGAAAAAGGGATGGGGCTTGGCCGCAGCCCTCAGCGCACACGACCAAGACCTCAGAACCGGGAGCGCGGCAGGAGGTTTCAAATATGCGCGGGGTTTTAACACATTAAACCTACAGTTGGATTATGTTAAATGGCGCGGTTTCAATAGTTAATCAACGGTTATAAACCGTTACATATAACGTGCGTGGACGGTTTAACTATTATGGTCCGTGGCCCCATGGTTATATTCATGTGACCGGTGTCAATGTGGGTTTGGGGACCAGCGCTAGCCCTTAGGGCTAAGCGCTTGGCCATATTAAGCCATTATGACCGATTGGAGGTGCGCGCGCCCACGACTAAGGGGCTAGCGCCTGATTTTTAGTTCTAAAATGGGTTATAACTATATTATATAGTTTTGAAAGTGGGTTTCTAACCACTTCTTGATATTTTAATGTAATTAAACCCATTTTTAATGTAATTGGGGGTTATTGGGATTTTTTAGAGCCTAATTCTTGGGAGGAAGTTGGAGATTGACAACCAACTTTCCCACTATTTAACCAAGGCCATGTTGAGGCCATTTGGTCAGATTGGGAGAGCTTTTTGACAGTTTTGGAGAGCAGAGATGCTGAGGCAAAGCCAGGTCTAAGCCAGTTTGAGGCAAGGAAGCTGTTGAGGTAGAGATGCTGCCGGATGATTTCTGAGAGCTCGGGACATCCATTTCAGGTGCTGTAAGTTGTGCAAGATTCTATAGATCATGGCGAACAAGACCAGATCAGTCTAGAAGCCAATAGGCATTGTAAAGATGTACTAATAAGCTTTTGAAAAGAAATAAAGAAGCCTCCCTCACAGAGAAAAAGGCCCGGAGACGTAGGCAAGGTTGCCGAACTCCGTTATCAAACTTGTGCATTATGGTTTGCTGCTTTTTCATTGTTTCAGAACTGAAAATATGTTAATGGCTGTATAATTCATTTCTTTTCTCGCTCTTTCGTTAAGTCTCCCAATGGTTAATAAATGCATGCAAATAAAAATCAACCATAGTCATTTCAAAAAATCCTGACAGATCAGAGAGTGCCTCTTTCTTTGTACTTGCATTGAATTTCTATACCGGAGAAAAGATAGCAGAGCAACCTCACTGTCTAGCTGGGTTTTCTCCCATATTGGGTTCCCTAGGTCATATCTTGTGTTTATTAGTATATGGTGTTTGT
>ML804676.1:106462-116495 GCA_009831015.1 Picea engelmannii | reverse complement strand
CCAAGTTATTTTAGTAAATAAGAAGGATGTAACCTTAAAGTTGTGTATTGATTTCAAACAGTTGAATAAGGTCACCATAAAGAACATATATCCTTTTCCAAGGATTGATGATTTATTTGATCAGTTGAAGGGTGCTAGGATATTTTCCAAGATTTATTTGAGATTATGTTATCATCAAGTAATGATAAAGGAAGATTACATCAACAAGA
The DNA here is from genome assembly GCA_009831015.1 of Picea engelmannii. Taxonomy (NCBI): domain Eukaryota; kingdom Viridiplantae; phylum Streptophyta; class Pinopsida; order Pinales; family Pinaceae; genus Picea; species Picea engelmannii. The sequence continues at coordinate 116,286 of ML804676.1, read as the reverse complement.
GAACATTTAGAACTATATATCGACAGTATGAATTTAAAGTAGTGTCATTTGGGCTATCAAATGCCCAAGCAGTTTTCATGTGCCTGATGAATGGAGTGTTCGGGGTGTAGCTCGACAAGTTTGTGATTTTTTTCTTAGATGGTATTCTCATATACTCAAGGAAAAAAGAAGAGAATGATCAACATTTGAGAAAGGTGCTTCAAGTTTTGAGAGAGCAAAAATTGTAGGCCACACTAAGTAAGTACACATTTTATCAAAAGAATATTCATTACTTGGGACATATTATTTCAATAGATGTGATATTAGTTAATACTGAGAAAACAGAGGCCACTAAAGGATGGCCAACACAAAGAAATGTGGCATATGTCAGATCATTTATGGGTCTTTCCATGTATTACCAAATGTTCATAAAAGGATTTTCAAATATTGCAAGGCCAATCACTTATTTGCAAAAGAAGGGAGTTAAATTCAAATGGACGCCCAAGTGTGAAGAGAGATTTCGGTAGATGAAAGACATTTAAGGATTGAACTGATCTTGCAGATTGCAAATTTGGGAAAATATTTTGTGGTTGGCACTGATGCATGCAAGGAAGGGATCTATGGAGTCCTCTCTTAAACAGATCATTTGGTATGCTATCAATCTTGAAAATTAATAGAGCATGAAATGAATTATGCTACACATGAGTTGGAATTATAAGCCATTGTCCATGCATTTAAAATGTGGAGAAATTACATTATGGGGAGAATATTTGAGCTAAGTATATAAAATTGTGACACAATAGGAGAAGGAAGGAGGCATTAGAGCCTATGCCCCCTTAATGACAACTTCTTGAACTCCTAACATAGATTGAAGTTTGGAAAAATTCGCTTCTGTAAGAGACTTTGTGAAAATGTTTGCAACTTGATCTTCTATAGGACAAAAGAGCACTTCAATAACTTGATCATGAATGAGCTTTCTGATGAAGTGCATGTGTATCTTGATGTGTTTGTTACGTTGATGTTGAACTGGGTCTTTGGCAAGATTGATGGCACTCTAATTGTCGCACCAAAGGCTAGTTGGATGTTGTTGCTGGAATCCAAACTTTGAAAGGATCTCTCAAAGCCAAAAGGCTTCCTAACTTGCATTTATCGTTGCTCGATACTCTGCTTCTGTTGAAGAAAGTGAAATAGCCTGTTGTTTCTTATAGGCCCAAGTGACACGTACTGAACCAAGGCTCAAAACATAGCATGTAGTAGACTTCTGATCATTAGAGTCATCGACCCAATCTAAATCAGTGAAACCAACCAATAAAGAACTCCCCTCTGATCTGCAATGTATCCCGAACTGAACTGTACCATTGACATAGCGAAGTATCCTTTTAGCTTCTTTACAATGGCTTTCATGGGGTGTTTTCATATACCAGGCAACAGGACCAACAACTAAGGAAAGATCATAATAGGTATAAGTCAAGTATAAGAGGCTACCGACTAACTGACAGTACAGGGTGGCATCAACTTCGGGAGAAGTACAGGTGCAAGTAAGTTTGACTCCAAACTGGAAGGGATAAGGGGTTTGTTTACAATCATCCATGTGAAAGTGACGAAGAAGGTCACAGGCATACTTAGACTGGGAAAGAAAAATTCCTTCATTGGTTTGCAAAACTTAGAGTGAAAAAAACGTAAGTCTGTCATCTCAAATTTCTTCTTAAGGCTGGTTTTCACATGGTTTAAAAGTTTTGATTCACTACCAGTAAGGATAAAGTCATCAACATAAAGGATAAGGATTATGAGATGGCTTCCTACTTTCTTGGTATATACATTAGGATCGGAATGGCATCTAGAGAATCCAATGGAAATAAGAAAGTTGTCCATTTTGGCATACCAAGCTCGAGGAGCTCTCTTGAGACCATAAAGAGATTTCTTGAGGCGAAAAATAAGGATAGACTCATTTTGGACATAGCCAGGAGGTTGTTCCATGTAGATTTATTCTTGCAAATCTCTATGCAAGAAGGAGGATTTAACATCCATCTGATGGACCTCCCATTTATGTGAGGCAGCAAGGGCAAGAACAAGGTGGATGGAATTCATTTTGGCTACAGGGGAAAAGGTTTCATTATAGTCAATTCCTTCAACTTGGGAAAATCCTTGGGCAACTAATCGAGCCTTGTGTCTTTCAACAATACCACCTGATGCATACTTATTTTTATAGACCCATTTGCACCTAACAATTTTTATTCCTTTTGAAAGAGGTACAAGATCCCAAGTATCGTTTTCCATTAAAGAAAAATACTCTTCATTCATTTCTATATCCCAATTTGGATGACCTGAAGCTTCTGCAAATGTCTCTGGATCATGAGTTTATGAAAATTGATCCAAAAGAGAAGAGGCTCACTGGAACTATGAACGTGTTCGATGCTGATATGAAGGATCCCGACAAGATCATCGGCTCCTTCTCGTGTTGAACATACCCATCTAGCAAGCGGTAGAGCTGGTGTTGGTTCAGGTTCAAAGGACTCATCTGGAGGAGGGTGAGCAAGCGGAGGTGGATTTTCATCCTCACTGTCATCATCTGAAGAAGAAACTAGATCAAAAGAAGGCACAAACGTCGAAGATGGCTCGTAGGCCGAAGAAGGCACAACCACCAAATTAGGCTCGCAGGCCAAGAGATTTTCATCAAATTTAACATCTCTTATAATAATAATTTCATTACAATGTGATTGAAGAAGTTTGTAACCTTTGACATCTTCACAATAACCAACAAATCTACACTTCTCACTTTTAGGCCGCAATGCTTTTCTTTTCTCATCAGGAATGTGAGCCCATGCTATACTGCCAAATACACAGAAGTGACTTACATCTGGTTTAATTTTAGTCCAAGATTTTTTCGGTGTTATATTTTTAAGAGCCTATGTGGGAGTGTGATTTACTATGTAATTTTCACAGTTGATGGCTTCCGCCCAATAATTTAGACTTAATCCCTTAGATTGGATCATACAATTAGCCATTTCTTTTAATGTGTGGTTCTTTCTCTCAGCAACACCATTTTGTTGTGGTGTATATGGAGCAGTGTGCTGAATTTGGATTCCCTGTGTAGTGTAGTAACTTGTAAAATTATTGTTCACATATTCGCCTCCATTATCTGTTCTTAACCTTTGAATTTGATGTCTAGATTTCTTTTCTACAAGGGCCTTGTAGGCCAAAAACTTGTCAAAAAATTATCTCTTAAGTTTTAAGAAGTAAACCCAAGTACATCTGGAAAAGTCATCAATGAAATTTAAGAAACATTTGCACCCATAAAAAGAAGGAGAAGAAAGTGGACCACATAAATCACTATGAACAAGCTGCAAAGGACTCGAGGCATGCCAAGAGGCTCATTTGTCAAAATTGTCCGGATGATGTTTGTTGAGAACAGAACTGACAGAAACACCATCTCTGCATGAAACAATAGGAATACCATTCACCATTCATTGATTACATAGTTGCTGAAATGAGCGATAATTTAGATGACCAAACCACTCATGCCATAGTTTGCTCAACTCATTGCTATGAACAACAAAAACTGATGAAAAAAATGATGACCCAAAGTTGTCAAATTTGTACAACATGGTAATATCATCAACAATTCCAGTTGCAAGAACATGCTTAGGATATTTTAGATCCTTGATTACAACTTGGTGAGATGAAAACTCTACGGTTATACCTTCAGATCTGACTGTAATGGTCGTATCTTGGGCAAACGAAAACCTTTCTGAGTGAAACGAAAAGTATTCCTGAATTAAATGTATTCTTTGGATGCATTGGAACAGTCCTCTTAGCCGAGAAATGTATGGAAATGAAAAAAAATGGAGATGAGGAAACTCAGCTTCACGATCTCGATCTACAACAGGAGCGGGTCATCAAACAAGCTTTGATACCATGTTTGACAACACAGGTATTTCAACAGAGGATGAAAACCTTCAGTAACCAATCACATAACCATATCAAAGATCAACACACCGATGCTTTCGCGTGGTAAAACCCCTACGGGGAAACATCCATAGCCCCAACCAACGCGACCACTTGGAGCAGTTTATTAATGCAAAAGAAAAAATATTACAGAGAGATTTTACAAGAGAGTTTCTCACAATCGATTATCAGAAAATGAACCTCCATTCTCTTTAAATAGAGATCATGGACCAATCGGGTGTTAAGACACAAATCAATGGTCGTTAAGATCGAGGAGAGTATGAATCGTCAGATCACTCTATGTCGGGAACATATCGTGACCGTCTGATTTCCTAACTACAAATGAATACTAATGCATACTAAAGAAACACACTAAGAAACACACTTTTACCTAGCAACACATTATACCAAGTAGATCTTAACTAACTCCTAAGTGTCTAAATATCCTAACACTTGATATTTATATGTTTTTTTTTAATGTGGTAGGATGGATTCTTAGCCAAGTGAAAAGAACTTTGACTATCAGAAAGTAACTTTACTTTTTCCTGCATCCTTTCGAACTCACTAAACAAACCTTTCAAAAAAACTCCCTCTTTGCAAGCATGTGAAGAAGCTACATATTTTTCTTCTGTAGAGGATAAAGGAACAATGTTCTACAGCTTTGACATCCAACTAATAGCTCTAGCTGTAAGAGTAAAGACATACCCTGAAGTCGAACTTCTCTTTTCCAAATCACCTGCAAAATTAGAATCCATATATCCACAGACTAACTCACGACCACTGTCATAGGTGATACAATAATCACTTCCGCCCCTCAGATACTGAAGCACCCATTTCACTACTTCACAGTGCTCTTTACCGGATTTGACATACACCTGCTGAAAAGCCCAACTTCATGTGTAATGTCTGGCCTTGTACTGACCATCACATACATTAGACTTCCTACTTCATTAACATATGGTATTCGAGACATATATTCCTTTTCTTCTTTTGTGCTAGGACATAAAATTGAAGAAAACTGAAATGGGAATCCAAAGGGACTGAAACTGGTTTCCAATCATTCATACCAAACCTCAAAATTATATTCTCAACATACTTTTGTTGTGAAAACCAAATCTTACCATTCCTCCTGTCTCTGAATATCTCCATTCCCAAAATATTCCTTACTTCTCCTAGATCTTTCATATCGAACGTCCTAGCCATCTGAGCCTTTAACCTGTTGATCTTAGTTATGACTTTTCTTGCTAAAAGCATATCATCAACATACAATACTAAGATAATTAATATGCCATTATTCAATTTGTTAAAGTAGACACAATGATCATAATCACTCCTTGTATAATTTTGTCTCACCATAAAAGAGTCAAATTTATTGTAGCATTGTCTAGGAAACTACCTTAGACCATACAATGATTTCTTGAGCCTGCAAACAAATTTCTTGTTGCGATTCTAAACGAACCCTTTAGGTTGTTCCATGTAAATTTCCTTATCCAAATCTCCATGTAATAAAGAAGTCTTAACATCTAGTTGCTCCAACTCCAAATCAAGCAATGCAACTAATGCTAACACAATTCGAATTGAAACAAACTTAACAACTCGTGAAAAAATCTCATGAAATTCAATACCTTCTTTCTGAGAATATCCTTTCGCAACCAGCCTTTCTTTGTACCTTTCCACTTTATCATCAACACCCTTCTTCAACTTGTAGACCCACTTGCAACCTACTGTTTTTCTGTCTCTTGGAATTTCTACCGGGTCCCATGTGGTGTTCCTCTCTAATACCTTCATTTCATGCTTCATTGCTTCTTTCCATTTATCACTGTTAGAACCCTTCACAGCTGCCTGATAGAACAAAGGTTCATCATCATTAGTACTTAAAGTAACTGACAAAACAAAATCATCATACCTTCTTGGAGGATTTCTGACCCATGTAGACCTCCTTAGGGAAGTTTGTGGCTCATCCACATTCTGTTGAATTTTATCATCAATCATGTCTTCCTCTGTAGGAAACTCTTCATGAACATCTTCCGAAACTTGTTCATGTTTGCTTTCACCTGTATTTGAACTGGTTTCAAACTAAATCTGTTGATACTTAGGTAGTTCTTCATGTTTCATTTGAACATCTACAACTGATTTGATGAGAGATGATTCATCAAATATTACATCTCTTCTAATGGTGATCTTGTGGTCATTAGGATCCCACAACCTGTACCCCTTAATACCATTATCATTTCCAACAAAGATAATCCTTTTTTTATTTTGGATCTAATTTAGAATGTTGATGTTTTGGAATTAGATTATAGGCTTCACAACCAAAACAATTAAGATTAGAATAATTATAAGGATGACCTGTCCATACCTCTTCTGGAATTTTGAACTCTATTGTTGTTGATGGTGATAGATTCACCAGATAACAAGTTGTATTCATTGCTTTTGCCCACAGTTCCTACTGCAAGTTGGCATTACTAAGCATACTCATTGCTCTCTCTAGAAGAGTCGTGTTCATGCGTTAAACAACTCCATTCTGTTGAGGAGCATAGGAAGTGGTTTTATGCCTATTGATCCCAAACTCCTTGCAATAGTTCTCAAATTCCATTGACGTAAATTCACCACCATTATTAGTTCTTAAACATTTAATGGACCTACCAGTGCTCTTTTCCACTAAATCTCTAAACTACTTGAAAAATGTAAATACATCATCTTTACTCTTTAACATATAGATCCACACCTTCCTAGAGAAATCGTTTATAAAAGTAACAAAATATGACGATCCTCCATACGAAATAGTAGGTGGTGGACCCCAAACATCAGAATTAATATAATCAAGGATTCCTTTACTGGTGTGTCTTCCAGTTTTAAATATTTGCCTATTCTGTTTTCCATAAATACAGTGCTGGCAGAAATTGAACTTTTAATACTTTAGACTAGGAAGTAACTTCCGATCAGATAATACCTTTAATCCTTGTTCGCTCATATGACCCAACCGTTGATGCCACAGTCGAACATAATCACTATCATTCTCATATACTGTTGTCGCATGATCTGAGTTAGTTCTTCCTTCTAACAGAAATAAGTTACCCACCTTCTTCAATTTCATAACTAGTAGGATTCCTTTGTAGACCTTCATAACTCCACCTTGAAAAATACTCTTATATCCTCCAGTATCTAAGACTCCCAAAGAAATTAGGTTCTTCCTAAGCTCAGGTACATGTATCACATCAGTTAGTATTTTAACATTTCCATCAATGATCTTAATTCGAATGCTACCAATTCCCATGATCCAGGTGGATATCGGTGGCCACCCACCTTCTCCAACTGGCCCAAAACATGTTTCTGGCAATTTTGGTAATTTACTATTTTTAGCAGTTTTTTCTGGTCCTGAACTTCCGGGGCCATTTTGAGGCCCTAAATGATTTTTTTTTGGGTATCTTTCTCTAGAAAAATAGCATCTAACGATGTTATTTTGTCCTAATCATTGTAGGCCTCGGATAGATCTTTCCAATGAGCTATCATATGCCTAAAACGGAGATCGTATGAAAAAGTTACGACCCCGAGAAGTTGATGCACCAACTTACCCAAATAGGGCCCACATGAATTTTGGCACTTCATCTCCTAGGGTTAGGTTTTTGGATGTCTAGGTCTTTTGACATTCCTGTCTATTGTAAAAGGGCCTTCCGAGTCTCATTGTAATCATCTTCTTGTGAATGCGAGTAGCCGTCACATCTCTTCTCAGAGATAAGATGCAACCATTATAGCGAGTCTTTCACTCTGTATTTTTACAGTCTGTGTACATTTCTCTGATTAATAGAAATTGTGTATTACTGTATATCTGTGTTTATGGTTGCATCTCTGATACAATTCTGTTATATTATTGAATATCTATGATATCTCTGTGCATTTCTTTATTATATCTCCGATCTCATTTCGTGCCGAAAATAATCTGGATCAGTGGTATCAGAGCAGGCTGCTCTTGATCATTTTCAGTGCATGTCCCCGATGAGGTCTGAGTATAGAAAGTTGGGTCTCGAGCTTGTCTCTCTTGAGGACAATTGCTCTTGCACACCCAAGAAACCCTTAATGGTGGAAGAAAAGAAAAACGACGGAGCAGACGATCCTATTAGTCTATTGCTTGAGCAAGCTCTCACACGACAGAGGGAAGAAATGATGGAGAATTTTCCCACATCCTTCAACGCCTGCCGATAGCATCAGGCGCATCTTCATCAAGAGACCACTTTGGAGGCACCTCACCTTTCAAGGTACATGTTAATTTTGATATTTCCATATTTGAAGGTCAAATAGATGCAGATGCCCTAGATAAATGGTTAAATCTGCTAGAAGGTTATTTCTCTGTTCATAATTTTTCAGACAAGGAAAATATCACCTTTGCACTCCTTAAGGCTCTCCCCCATTTCAAACATTGGTGGGAAACTTACTGGGAGCAGAGTTCCACAGAGGAGTCTGGAATATATGGGGCCAAGCCCACTTGGTATTTTTTTGTGGATGCGGTAAATGAACAATACTACCCTGTTGGCAACTATGAGGACCAATACATGAGATGGACCACACTGCGGAAAGAGAGGGGCCAATCAGTTCCGAATTTCACCAATAGCTTCCATACCTTGCGCACCAAGCTGGGTATCAAAGACTCCGAACGACATTTGGTTTTGAAATACCATGGGGCTCTACACAGATACATCCAAACTGAAATGGATTTTCTGGACATCTCATCACTCGGTGTTGCCTATCGATATGCTGTTAAAATTGAGCAGAAATTTAAGCACCAAAACAAATGGGAGTTGGGGTCTGCAAATCCCCAACAACCAAAGTATGATAAAAACATCCCTAACAAACAGTCTCCCAAAAACTAGTCCAAGCCACAAGAAAAGAAGGGTCACGGGAAGACAAAGAAGGACACCGAAAAATGGTGTGATTTCCACAAAATCCCCTGGCACAACACCGATGAATGTTGCTCAAAACAGTCATTGGTGGCCGGGATCAAAGATAAGGAGCTGAACCCTGATTCAAAATTTTATTTTGAAAATAATGGGAAAAGAAAGATCATCGACACAGATCCCACTGCTATTGTCGTGACTGTAGCAATTCAACCAGAAGAACCAACAGATCCTGAAGAGGGGGAGCGCCTTTTTCATTCACAAATGTGGGTGAAGGGGACCCTGTTGCATTTTATTATTGATAGCGGAAGCCAAAAGAACCTCATCTCAGCAGACGTCGTCAAATAGTTGGGATTGTCGACAACACCACACTCGCAACCATACGACATCGGGTGGCTTCGCCAAGGAAGAAATCTTCGTGTCAACCAACAGTGTCGATTGTCATATGGCATCCTACCCTTCAATGATGAGGTATTATGTGATGTTACCCCACTGGATGTCTGTGATGTTCTCTTGGGCCAACCATATATGTGGAAACACCATGCTATCTATGAGTCTCGACCCCGTAGTGTCATTATTACTCTTGGGGATCATCTCTAAAGGATACCAGAGGTAGTTCCAACTACTGCCCCACCTAAATAGTGCTACAAGGTAGTATCTCATAGTACAAAATTCATCTTCTCCACAATCTGTTCAAAGGGTGAGCAGAAGGATACTGCAACCAACACAGCTTTGGCCCAAGCACCTTCTATCCAACAGAAGCAGGTCTACAAGGTTGTAGCAAAGCACGAAGATTCCTTCTGCACACAGTCATCTAAAATAGCCAGAATGGTTAAAAAGGTCCAAACCTTCCAGCCAAAGGTTTGTGATAGCCTTCAACAAGCTAAGCAACGCCACTTCTCCAGCAAGGCAAGCAGATCACCAAGATTCAGATTCAACAATCGCTTTCCCCTCTCCCCCGGGAACTCAATGCAATGGAGACCATTGCTTCCTAAGGAGGGAGGATTG
>ML804676.1:80607-106245 GCA_009831015.1 Picea engelmannii | reverse complement strand
TTTACTATTTTTACCAGTTTTTTTGGGTCCTGAACTTCTGGGGCCATTTTGAGGCCCTAAACGATGTTTTTTTGGGTATGTTTCTCTAGCAAAATATCATATAATGATTCTATTTTTTCTTGAGTGTTGTAGGCCTCAGATAGATCTTTCCAACGAGATATCATACGCCTAAAATGGAGATCGTATGCAAAAGTTACGATCCCGGGAAGTTGATGCACCAACTTACCCAAATGGGGCCCACATGACTTTTGGTGCTTCATCTCCTAGGGTTAGGTTTTTGGATGTCTACGACTTTTGGCATTCCCGTCTATTGTAAAAGGGCCTTCTGAGTCTCATTGTAATCATCTTCTTGCGAATGCGAGTAGTCGTCACATCTCTTCTCAGAGATAAGATGCCACCATTCTAGCGAGTCTTTCACTCTGTATTTTTACAGTCTCTGTACATTTCTCTGATTAATAGAAATTGTGTATTACTATATATCTATGTTTATGGTTGCATCTCCGATACAATTTTTTTATATTATTGAATATCTACGATATCTCTGTGCATTTATTTATTATATCTCCGATCTCATTTCGTGCCGAAAATAATCCGGATCATCCCACAACTTTACACGAGACATCATTTCCCATGTAAATTATTCCATCATATATAGACTGGTAAGTAATAAACTAGCCTCCATGAAGACACATGTGATTTGAAGCACCAGAATCTATAACCATTGTTGATCATGACATGAACCAATACTAATTGATAAAACTTCATCAGTCATACCTGAACCTGTTGTTGAACTTGTTTCAGTTGCATTTGCTTCCTTCGTCTCTTTTCGAGAGTCTTCTTTGGAGGCTTTTTGTCGCTTCCAACTATAATGTACCCAAAATTTGCCAATAAAAAAAAATAAAATTAATTAGGGTCATTAAAGTTTTTCATTCGTCTTCAATACCTTTCAGGCATTCCTTAACTATACTACAAAATAATTCTATTACTTCTTTTGTCTTCCACAATTTACACTTACCATTTCCTTGACATAGGTACAAGTTAAAAATACAAGAATATCTCAATCCTATTCTCCAAAAGAGGGTGAAAGGGTAGCTTAATAACTAAACCCTTATATTCACCTTGGTAATTCCATTCTATTCGCACAAAAATACCATAGGGCATACTATGGGATTACATAATACATGTAATGACCCCTAGGATCAATGTATTGTTCAATCCATAGGTTGTATGTGCAATGTCTCTTTTATACATAGTTATTTAATACGTAGTAATTTATAACATGGTGCCAGTACGTATAAGCGTTAATGCTCTGAATGGTTGTGACTATATGGTAGGTACAAGCGGTTTTGTTTCTTGTCGTTAAATGCTCCCATGATAACCAACTTTGGCACAAGTGCTAATGAATCCGATAGGTAAGAGTAACCCATAACTGGATGAGTAGGAAAGACTAATTGTAACCATAAACAGATTGTCATCATACTCACCATAACTATTGATAAGAGATCTGCAGAGGTAATAATGTCATGACTTAAATAAACCCTTCCTGTGACATTTATGGTGTCATGTAGCATACTCATTTGGGCCATCGCTCGACCACCATGCACATTGTGTTTATGCCACCTCGCTCTATTCACATGGCGTAGGTACAGTTCGTAACTATCACCATTAATATGCTTGAAGGATGGTTTTCTAAGGCTATTGTTTCATTCTTCTCCCTTGGCTCTGTGTATTTTCAAAACGCTGCAACGCTAACAATCATGATGTTAAACTAAGTGGCATGGACAAAATCTTGGAGTTGGGCTCGATTTGGGTGGGATGGAACTAGGAGGCACTCACCAGTTGGATACCACCATATACGAGGTAAGTAACTTCTCAGTGGTTTTATCTGGACTCTCTGTGTTTCAAAAAAATCATCATGCGCACTAGTAACCCTCTAATTCCTATGAGTTCTACTGGTCCTGACTTCCGTGTTCTGAGATATCATTTTAAAGGTTAGTATTATACTCGACAATGATTACGGTTTTATCGTGTCTCCACTTTTAATCTTTGTATAGGTTTTCTAAACGCTTATACCTTGCGAAAAACATTTTCTTTGTGAAAAATCCCATAGGAAGTCCCGAACTATAATAATGTTGAAGCAAGCTAGAATGTCCACACAGTGGAGGAGATAGTTCGGTCATATATAATGTTGGGTTTAGTGAACCTTTGGTTTCTTGTTCTATGTTATTAGTGTTTATAAAACCCGATATAGATGTGAATTTGTTGCCTGAGTTTTTTAGAGGTCTCGCTGCTTTGGCATAACTCTTTGTTTGTTTCGTTATTTGGATGTGTGGATCATGGTTTTCTTGGGTTTTCACATCCTATATAGGAACTGGGTTTTCTTCTATGTGAAAATGATTTTCCCTATGCGATGTAAGTTTACGATTTCGTTCCTTTGAGTTTTAAATCAACAGTTATGAAGAGTATATATAACTCTTGTGCCTATGTTTAAGTCTTCCAAATTAAAATCTCTTGATTATGATAATATACCATGCATTGCTTGCCGTGATTCAATTTTGTTTCAAAAGAGCACGGAATAAGTTTTTAGGATTATCCACTACGTGTACAAGGAGTTCCTTTTTCCTGAAATAATCTTTTAGCATCTGGACTGTAACTTTCTTATTTGTTGTAACATCCACGACCCTCCACCAAACTGTGTAATGCTACCATGCGGAATATACGCTTATATATATAACATGCATTTTAATGAATTAAAACACTTAACACAAAGTAATCACATAATTATTTCTACCATACACAACCAATGAAACTAACATTAATTCATATATGCAACAGAATACATGATAACATTCAAGCATCAAAAAACATGCATAAAATAGATAATTAAGCACATTAATGATACTTAGATTTTAGCTAGATTAAATACACCAACTACGTGCAGACCTTCCACAAACCTCCTAGCCTTATACCATGTTGCTCATCACTCTTAGCAGTAGGTCACCCCTGAGATGAGACTAAACTCCACCAGGAAAGGGAATTTTGGGCTTGGCAAGGACAACAAGGAAGTTGCACAAAGAAACATGAAGGATATTTTATCCCAGGGGCCACTTACACCCACAACACACAGAACCTCATTCCCCACACACGTGCTCCACCCCAGGAGGATACACATTCACTAGTACAAGTCCATCAACTAGTACACCTCCCTTACCTTGGGCTTCAACAATAGGCTGGACCAGAAGTCTCAGAGTACTGTGGCTGCTACGGGACTCCCTTCCAGGAGAAATCACTTCTTAGCAAACTCTCTCACCTGGGAGAGTTGCTCACAGGTCTGATAACCAATATTTTCAACCAGTCTTCAACTCTTTTACAGTCGAGTACGGATGATAGTAACAACAACAACAACAGGGAAAAATGAGTATGGACACCCAACAAGACAACAATCAAACACTAGGACATATCAAGGCTCAGTAAGAAAGAATCGATGGTAGCAAGCCACACTCAGTCTAGGAACTGCGTGGCCGCAACAACCAACAGTTGTGAGACAACCCATCTCTCCATAGAAGCCAACAACTCAAAATGGTTTAGGTACAAAATTAGCTATTTGGGTGCAGACAGACCGGGTTCACGGAATCATACATGTTATCTTTTCGTTCTCCTTTTTAGAGATGTGTGGTTATTCGAGATTGACCACCTAGGTCTCAGGTTCATATGGAGTATGGGAGAAAGGCCTCACGAAATCATGTGGAGGATGGTCGAATGACCAATGAACTACCAACACGATTGACTCACAGGGTTATTGGTTACAAAGATCTATGATGGATGCCCTGGTTAATAGTTAGACAATGGGTCGAGAATAGCAAGCCCCCCCCCACAACAGAGCTAGCACTTTATCTTTTAATTTCATGAGGCCAGGTCGAAACTTGTCTTCCTGGAGCTACATGCACTCCATTTGTCCTACATCCCCAGCCACCAGGAACTTAGGATAACAAAACATAATATGTCCACCTTAGGTTTTAAGAAATAATATTAAAATATTATTCCTCTAGAGGTAAGCCCCCTAGCTTATCCCCCACGCCCAAATACTTAGCCCCCCTTCCTTACCCAACCTAGTGGAGCTTAGTCCCCCATAACTCTTCTTTGTGGTCGGTCTACACACAGAAGTGTTTATATTTTTATTAATGATCTGCATAATTAAATATACAACAAAATATCAGGCTCCTGGCATAATCATCACATAAGCCTCCTAGCTTATTATAACTTAGCTCACCAGCCTAACAAACCTGTTTACAATTCATATTTACAATTGGGGCTCTACCAGGGGATATTACAATCCCCTCCCCTTATTTTTGGACTGTCCTTAGTGCAACTTGTTTATACATATATAATTCAAAAATTCTTCAAAAATCTCCAAGCTTTAGCTATTGGAAGCCCATTATCCATCTTTACTTTCAAGCACCAATTCCGGTATCCATGCTACACTGAAAATCAATTTCTCTATTCCCTAGATTTTCTTCAGGAAATCATTCAACTCATTGTTCCTTATTACATGCTTCAATTAAATCTCATTGAAAGCATTGAATGGTTTTATATCCATGATGTTCCATCCATTGATAAAATATCAGAATGTTATGACTCCACAGACTTAAACACTCTTACCGTACCCCTAATCATTCGGAAGAAACATTAGAACATACATGCAATATATATACATGCAATTCTAATAACATTATAACTTGTATATGAATTACGAGATACACATCATACACTGAATAGAGAATTGATACTTATATTTTGATTAATAAGACTTCTATATCAACATGGTCTAGGCCAATCTACCAAACCCCAACAACATTCCAACCCATGGTCTCTCTTCCCCGCATGCCTATCCCACCCTAGGAGTGTGCACCTTCACTTTCACACACTTCGTTGGTTGTTACACCTCCCTTTCCTTGGGCTTCAGCAACAGGCCAGACTGTAAGTCTCAGAGCATCGTGGTTCGAGGAGTTCCAACTGCCCTCAGAGGTCTCCAATCAACATCTTGTCGAGATACTCTTTGTAATCAGCATTCTAACTTTAATCAACATCATCTCATTTTCATCACCCACATGCAGTTATCATGAGAAAACATAAAATAATTCATTTAGGAACTCCAATTAGTTCAAAAGAGAATTCAATTTTTATTTTTTTTCCCAAAATAGGAATTCCATTTCATAATTCTTCTTGGTTGTTGCCAATTTATGAATGCAACCATCCTTGTGGTTTTCCACAAGCACCAAATTGCATACCATTTTTCCTGTAATGCTTCCTCTTGCATACATCCAACAAATTGTCGGTATTTTTTGTACATCATAATTCAACCTGTAAAACACCTTATGCAATGATCTTAGAATTTCCTGCACCTAGAAATTCAATCACAGTTACCAAACAATTTAACCAAATAGGACTCATCATTCTATGCATATTCATGTTCATAATTAATAACAGAAAGTTTACTATTTCAATTTTCTGAACATAAAATTTTTTGTAGTCTCTATTCCTGTGACTACCTGGCTTTCAACTTTCCTATTGCAATGTTTAACAGTTTCTGAAATGTTCTCAACTTCATGAGTTAGGAACATTTTATCCATTAGTATAATTATTTCCATGCCAAAACAATATATGCATGTACTTACAAAACGCATTCAACAAAGTGCATTTAAGTATACAATTCCATCATGTATGAGTGCAACTCTGCTCCTACTAGACATGAGTACAACTCTCAATGCCTATTTATTCAGTGCACCCTTGTATTGATTTACATAATTCTCTTTATCTCAGTCATGTATCTCACCATCCATGAGTTGGAATTCTAGCCAATGTGTTGACACATTCTCCACACACTTCTTATTGTCTTCCCAATTAATTGGATGCCTTCCTTTTTGACCGGAACACTACACCAAGAATATAATTTTGTGGTGTACATTAGTGTTAGAAAAAAGGTTGTAGTCCAAGTTTTATTTAAAGGTAGGAAACTTTTAGTACACGTGTGGCTCATAACATTTTCATATATGTACCTTGCCATATCCAATCATGTCCTGGTCTCATAAATGACTAGATTACTGGCATTCATTCTTATAAGAATTTCTTATCTTTTAATTTTCTTTGAGTATCACCCCATAACCAAATTAATATGACATTCTACTATGTCAGCGTGTGCATTCAGAAGTTAAAAATCTTTGAATTAATAAAAGCCTCTAGATTTTACCACTTCTAGTGGTATGCATTCAATAATATAATCATGTGATTTTATATAATGACTCTCACTGAGGAAATTCTTACCTAAATTTCCTTTCAGCAATTATGCAAAAAGAGTAATAAAACTCATACATGCACGACTACCATTAATAAATTTTATACTACCTGGAAGTCTGATGGAAGTAGAAGCTTTCATGCTTATTTTATCAAACTTATAACCAACACTTCATCTCTTTGTTGCTTCCTTCCTTATGCAACAAAATAACCAAGAAAACTTGCAACATGCAATCATTCTTTCCTCTCGATGAACCAACAAGCCCTAACATACTTGCTACCACAGAAATTGCGACAACTTCTTTGTCCATATAAATTTTTTTCTTGTTGATCCCATAAGTATTCAATTCTTCCTTGATTCCTAAATCTCCTTGTGTTCTCACTGTGATCATTGTGCATGAATATTCTTTCCCAGAGAACTTTCGACGCAGTGCCCCCACCTCAGTGGGGTCTGTTGACCTCCCGGTCAAAGGATCTTTAAATATTTTGAGTTGAACTGACTCTTCGGGCTCGTGATTGAACCCAAAACAATTAAACACAGTTCCCATTTCGTTTTGTGTGTAGGTCCTGACAGACCCACGGGCTATTCCTATGCACTTCCAAAACTCCAAGTTTCAGGTGCTAGCCCCTTTTTCATTAGCCCTTTCCTTCATAAGACCGTGGGCTATGACCTCGTGGAAAACTATGATTGCAGGTGTGGGCAAGAGTGGTTTTAGGCCAACCCGCTTTTCTCCCCGCAATTCACCTCCAGCTTCCACGTAGCACTTTGTTAAAACTATGGTATAAATTGCAGCCCGCTCTCAGATTTTTAACATCCAAGGAAGTTCTGGCCCCACAATCCATCTCTTTCGTCGATCTCCAATCCCTTGGAAATGATCCGTGATCAACGAATGTTATTTATCCTTCTGTTTATACCTTATTTCCTCCTTCCACACGGGATCCCAGATCTACACAATCTGTCGACACGTAGCTTCCTTCCCAAGTCAACGACTACGGTTGATTCCATCTCTCTGGCCCTTGGGAGTTTCAACTCTCAACTATTTTATTTTCCCCATATGACAATCTTCCAGAGTGGAAGATATATTGACACATTTCCCCAACACTCAAACAGTTCTGATGAAATTTGGCTCTTCGACCTTCGAGAGTTCACACGTCTCCACACACACAATTCTCCAGAGTTAATTTCCCCAGAGTGACAGATTTTCTACCATGCGTCCCCTCCAAATCAATGGCCTTGATTATCTTTGGGACTTCGGCCCTTTATGACCAAGACCATATCAACAATCCTCGCTTCTCCCCACATTCGATCTGGCGGCTGTTGTCGCTCCTCCTCTCGAGATTTTGACTTCTTCCTCCTTGGAATATTTTGTCAGTGTTCAAATGCTACGGCCTTTGACCTTTCTCCTGCAAGTCCACCTATTGGATCTCATCTTCTCTCTCGTAAGAATTATCTCTTATGAGATTTTCGATTTACTTAGTCTTCTAAGGGTCTAGACCCTTCTATTTCCTTTCAAAGGAAAACTTTGTGCCCTCCTGGCAACCTTCTGCCCAAAGCACACCTTGATGAGCATTTTCAATAGAGTGGTCAACAACTGTGTGAATATATTCCTTTGATACTCTTCTCCCTAAACTTGAGAAAGAGTTCTCTCTGTGCACACTTGAACTCACTCGATGCCCGCTTTTAGGACCCAAAAATGTCCCTTTTTCACTATACTTTTTTCTCATTCAACCTTATCATTTCTATGCTAAAATGCTTAATATCCTGTTTGCTAAGACCTTTTTCCCAAGGTATGAATTATTGATCTTTCTTTTGTATTCTTATTTACTTAACATGTTTGATTGGTAGAGTTTCTCATATTTTACCCATGAATTCTCAACTAATAATCAAAATGTGTAGATTATATAAAAACAACCAAGTCTTGAAGAAAGAACAATGTTGTTACACCAGCTGTTACAGGTGTGCACCCGTTTTGCATGGTGTTACACGACTACATCAATCACGCACCTTTTTTGGAAGATGTTACACCTACTATTACAGACTCCCATTGATCCTGGAAGATGGTATATCATTCAAATCCATATCCTGAAGACATATCCTCAAGGTTGTTACACGTTTTGAAGACAGATCCTCAAGGTTGTTACATGTTTTGGCTCACGCTAGTGATCAAGATTATTTCCAGATTTTTTGAAGATGGCAGATCTTTTATATCATACGAACAACTTGAGAATATTCGATTCTCAAGGTTGTTCTGAGTCTGTTCCAACTGAATGTCTCTGTCTTTAAATAACAAAGCTTTTGTAATCATTAGGGTGAAAAAGATTAACTATGGAATAGAGAGAAAAGTGAAGCATTTTTGTATCTGAACATTTTGGCGATTTAATAAAGAAAGTGATTTGAGTTTCTCCAACCTACTGTAGTCTTTTCGAGTGGATTCAGTGAGAAGGAAAGGGCCCACCTTCCTCATAGACTCCCCTCTATTTTGAGTTTTAGATTAACTGCTTTGATTTGGATGATTTATATGTTTATCATTTCTAGAATAAATTTATTGTTACAGTTCAATCCCTTTCTAGTAAATGTGCATCAATGTGTCTCATGAGAGTTAGAGTCAATTATTGAATACTGTTGAAGAATTGCTTTCGCTTTTCTTCATTAGATTAAATATTTGTTTTCAGGCATAAGAAAATAAAAGTGTGAATTCCCTTTCTGCAATTAAGTAGACTTCCTTTCAACAATTAGCACAAAACTTCCTTCGACAAGAGTAAAATAGAAAATTAGAATATATTATATAATTCAAGATTCTTATACACTCATCAAATTAGATTTCAATTATGTAAGTGTGATTTCAATTCTGTAGAACTCTAGCTGTGTCAACAACTTGTGTTAGTGTTCAACTTTTCAACTCTATTTCTTTTAGTGTTAATTTTCCTTACTGCAATTGATTAGTGTTTTCTTTCATAATCTACAATAGATTGGGCACACTTATCTTGCATTAAGAAAACTTCCCTGGGTTTGACAATTCATATTGAACACCTTAATTACCTATTTATTTAGACAACTAAAGTGCCCAACATTTTTGCACCATTGTCGAGGAAGATAATTATAGATTCTTGTAATCACATTAGTTTTCTTTTCATAGGAATGAGTAGTCTACATGAATCGAGGAACAAGAGGACGTATCCCCAAAAATACTAACCCTACAGGTACCAGAGGACGTGGTGGAAGGAATCCTGCACTGGGAAGGCCAACCTTTTTTGATGATATTATAGCCAGAGCAGATTCTTCTTCGGGATCTATCTTTCTCCCTTCAAATCCTCCAAGAAGACATATTCCTCAGACATCAGAACTACCCCATTTTGAAACATCATTTTCATCAGGGGTTGAAGATGAAGATTTGTCACCAACAAATTAGCACGCAACACTGGAGAATATTGAAGATCAAGAAAGTGTAGATTGGAAATAGGGAAAAGCCAGAAGAAGTTGTTTATTAGATCAATAGACAGATAGTCACTAAAGAGGAGTGGGACACCTTCCGTATTGAGTGGAGAGAAAGAGAACGTAAGGAAAATCAAGGAGATAATGGAGAAGAGCTCCATCGTGAGGATCTAGTGAACAATGAAGATCATGTAAATGATGAAAATATTATCTCTACCCCAGTCTTTCCTATTACTAATATTCCTACACGAGGGATGGATCCTATGAATAACATACCTCTCTCAGCCCTGCCAAATTTCCATGGATTATCTACTGAGGATCCATATGAGTTTCTGTTTGAATTTGATATTCTGTGTAGAAGCTATGACTACACTACCACTATGCAAAACCTTAAATTTTTTCCAGCTACATTGAAGGGTAATGCGTTAAGATGGTTCATGAGCCTTGGAGGAGAGAATATTTCAACATGGGGACACATGAAGCAGTTTTTCCTAAACAAATAACAAGACTACTGCCGAACGAGGGAACAAAGAGAGTAACTGTTTAAGATGTCTCAGAAGGAGGATGAGACCCTTAAATATTTTGTGGAGTGACTCCAGTATAATATACAAAGTTCTGGACATCCGGATGTGAGTAAGGACATTCTCAAAACTATTTTACTAAAAGGAGTTAGAGATGATTGTTTAGATATGTTGAATATGCTTGTCAAGGGAGATATATCTAAGGAATCCTATGAAGACATTGTAAATTTTTGTAAGAGATGCTCTCAAGGATCTACAAGGAATAAGTCAGCTACCAGGGATGCCACTTTTTCAAGGGTACAAAAATCAGCCAATGAAGGGGAAACAAGAGCATAAATAGGTAATTTGTTAGAATATTTCAAAACAAAAATGATTAACTCTTTTTCTTCACAAATTGATACTCTGCATATCAAACAGAAACAAACAGAATCATATTGTGCATTGTCCATTTTCTATCTGAAATGCAGAGACAAACATCCACTAAGGGAGTGCCGACAAAACAACGTCCAGGTATGTCTTATTTGTAAATTAGATCATGCCACTGACAAATGTGCCTCCCTACCAGGTGAAATATCATCTATGAAGGAAACTAATGAGGAAGCAAAGGCTGCCTATCTAATAAAATAGAGGAGATAATTGCATCCATGAGGTCAAGGTTTAAACCCTCAATTCTCTCCTTCAACACTTAATTATTGGAATAATGTGAACAATAAGCTTCAATATGGCCAGATGAATGCCCCCCCTCCAAATCCGATGCCACCTCCTTATCAAGATCCCAATGCATGGGTACCTATGCCCCAACAACAGAATCATCCTGGGAAATGGAACCCATATTGAAGAGGCCCTGAACAACAACTCACTTATCAAAACCCTCACCAACATAACCCCTATCAACAACAGTTCCAACCCTAGTACCAGCAGCAACAATTGCAGTTACCTCCCAATGCCCCACAGAACAATCCTCCTTGACGACCTCAGATGCATGTGAAACCTAACCCAAATCCAAATAATAAGGGCGTTCAAAATATTGATATATGCAATGGGCCATCTCTGTCTATTACCCCTATGCCTTGTGATGAGATAAAATTAAGATCAGGGAGAATAGTCGAGCCAATAATTGAAGATGCTCCATCTTCAGAATCAGACAAGGAATCGGGGGAAAAACCATCTGMTGATATAGAGGAAATTGAYGARCCTATCATAGAATTARCAGACCCCCCATTCCCTAAAAGATTGGAAATTACCAAAACCGTGGAATTACCATCCTTCAATCTCTTAGGAGAATTGCAAAATCTGTATGTTAACATTCCACTATTGCAAGAGATTAGAGATGTCCCTATTTAGGTGAAGACTGTGAGAGATCTTTGTATCAAAAAGCCTGGAAGGAAACCTAGGGATCCCCTCACAGTACACATAGTGGGAGATTGTCTGAACTGATGTTAGGAAAAAACCCACCTATTAAATATGGAGACCCAGGAAATCCTACAGTCACTGTCAAAATTGGACAAACAGTTATTCTTGATGTGTTAGTTGATTTAGGGGAAGAAATTAACATTATTCCAATAGAGACAACACAATTGTTGCAACTCATAATGCAAGCCTGACCAACTCCTACCATTTTAGAATTAGTTGATCGTTCCACTATCAAGCCAAAAAGAGTAATTAATGATCTAGTTATTTCAGTTGATTCATGGGAGTATCCTACTGATTTTGTCGTATTTCAACCTAAAACCCATTTGGGGGGTCATCCTCTAATTATAGGAAGATCATGGTTAGCTACATCTGATGCTTTCATTGGTTGTAGATCTGGTTCAATGACCATCTATGATGGTTATGATACCAAGAAACTTACCCTTTATCCTCATGCTACACTGAGTGTGGAACCCGAAAATTCTTTATGGATGGACATTGAGGATGGAAGCGCTCTGCCTATGGTAAGCATAGGAAAATCCCTTAGTTTCAATGACAAGACAGAGGATGAGATAATCAATAGCTTTATCAGTGATCCCTCTGCTGTTACACCAAACACGTATCATCGATTGAGTAGAATCGTTGACCCTACTGCCCAGGAAGGAGTCAACAAAGAGATGTTCTCTAAATCTGTTGTAAATCAAGTTAATTCAGTTGTAACAACAAACACTAAAACAACTGAATTATTTCCTAAAATCATTTCCAAGAGCATCACTATAGAAATCAAACCTGTCAAACCCTAAACATCAATCCTGATTTATCTTCTGCTGAAACTGAACATTTGATGAAGTTATTGATTGAACATAAAGAGACATTTTCCTGGGCTTACATGGATATGAAAGGAATTTCCTATGAACTATGCACCCACCATATATACATTAAGGAAGAATGTCCACCCATTTTCCAACCCCAAAGGAGAATGAACCCTAATATTAAAGAGATTGTTAAATAAGAACTTCAGAAACTTCTTAATGCAGGATTCATCTACCCTATATTAGACAATGAGTGGGTTTCACCTCTGGTTATTGTGCATAAAATTAATGGTAAATGGAGAGTGTGTGTGGACTATAGATCCCTGAATAAGGCCACGTAGAAGGATCATTTCCCTCTGCCATTAATTGATCAGCTTCTAGACAACCTATCTATTGCTACAACCAGATTATCCCAAGAGTCTCGCAAAGAACATAACAAAGTAATACACTTATCTTCCTCTGTAATCGTAATATTAACAGAGTCAAGTTGACTTACCAGAGTATTAAAGGAATTTAGATGTTTTGTCACAGAATCTCCATCTTCCATCCTAAGATGATAGATATTCTTTCAAAGAAACAACGTGTTTACCAGGGACTTTGATTGATACAAATTCCCCAACTTATCTCATAGTTCCTTGGCTGTAGATTCTCCCGAGACATTCAACAAAACTGAATCTTCCAAGCAGAGTCGAATAGTACTTCTTGTTCTTATGTCCAACTTCTCCCAATCTTCCTTCGACATACCAGTAGCTGTTGTACTACTAGTTTATGTACTAGTAGGTTGTGTACCAGTAGCCTGTGTGCTAGTAGACAGTGTACCAGTAGCCTGTGTACTAGGATCCACAACAATCCATTGTTCTTTGTCTACAAGAAGGTCCTCCATATTGAGATTCCATAGCTCAAAGTTTTTATTGTTGAACTTCTCTATCTCGATTCTAGACGAGCTCGCCATTCCTCTTTCTATACTCGAATCTCCACTGCAAAAGCTCCCACTAAACCCAAGTTTATCACAGACCCAAGATAAACTTGATCTATCAAGACCGAGCCAAACCCTCAACAACAAGGGCATCCCTATGAAGCCAAAAATGAGCTCTGATACCACATGTAATTTTTAAACGTGTGAAGTAAAGAAATGCATATAGATTATTAAGAAAAAAAAAAATTAATCAATGGCTCATTCACATAGTACACAAAGATTTATATCGGAAACCCTCAACCGGGAAAACCTTTCTTATATTCATTATATCGAATTTCACCATTCACTATAAAATATATATACAATGTTTTTAGGTATTCCATAGATACCAAAACCCTAATCCCTTAATCCGGGATTAATTTACAAAACCGCTAAAAATAGCAAAATCCACTAAAAATAGCAAAAACCGCCCAAATTTTTTTTTCGGGGCGCTGCCACAAACAATGCGCATAACCAGGGGGGGGCATACCTCCCCCCCCCCTATTACCTCCCTAGGAAAGTGCCTGATGCACACGGCACAAACAAGGCACTAGTATGAGGGATCGTCAAACATAATTGTCATATCTGACACGCCCACATACACACATGCAAAGAATATAACGCATACCCAACACCACCCACCACCCTTTACTCTAGACAATGGAATTTGTAGATTGTATCCATTATGGAAACTTGGGTCAACAACACAATTTTAGATTCGCCTGAGTCCTCAAGATGAATAGAGATAGGGAATAAAAAGATTGAGTAGAGACATAATTGATGCAACACGTTACAGTATTGAGGTGTACTCTATTAATATGCACATATAGTTACAAAACATTATGGAGATTTACCAACTCCTGTAATGGTAATCAACTAATTAACTAGTTAAGGATGTAATTAGATATTTTCCTTAACACTCCCTCTTAATTACATCTGATAAAAACTAACATTGTAACCAACGTCCAATGCAATAGACTACACACTCCACCTTAAACAAAACTTGGTTCTAACCAAGTCTGAGAATAATCTATCTCACATTTCCCCCTTGTAAATCGAATATTGAAATTCTCAGATTCAAAATCAAGATTAGATACAAGTAATCCTACTAACACCCTTGTACCTACCTAGTGGTTTATTCCACAACTTGAAGTATCATCTCTACCATTGCCAATGTTTCATGTTGTTTGAAACTAAGGATAGTTGTGATGTATCATGGCCAACGCTTCATGCTGCTTGAAACTAGGGATACACGCTACATGATCACATAATGACCTATGTAGGCCTAACTCAATCAGGGCTTACTGAACATGGGGAACACATCTTTCATATAAAAAAGTTTACAACAACTTGTTGCAAATGGGACGAAAAAACTTACTGAAGTGTCTACTGGGGTGTCCGGTACAACCTAACATGCACCCCTCAAATTACAACATTTCATTTCTTCTTATATTTGCTAGTGATTGAAAAACCAAAATTTAACCAAAATTTTGTTGTATTTTGTTTCGTTCAATCTCTGCAGTCTTCTCCACTTTTTCTTTATGTATCTGCCTATCTTCTTTCTTTACAACTTCCTGACTTCTCCTTCAATATTCACAGCTTCTTGTCCGATCCTTTATTTTTTGGGCTGAGTGTTTCTCCACATAGTTTTTACTGCTCAATAATGTGGAAACATTGTCCAAAAAATGGCTCAGTGCCAATGATACTTTATCTTGAACAATAGAAGAGGAAATACTTTTGTCTTGCATCTTCTTCTCCCTGGAAGCCTTGATTTTTTGTCTTGCAGAATATTCACTCCATGATGACTCTTCTTCATTTATCGACTATGTTGGCCTGACTAGAATCTTATTTTTTTGTCTTGCAGATTATTCACTCCATGGCGATTCTTCTTCATCTATCGACTATGCTGGTGTGACTGGAATATGCTTCTTTGGTTCACTGAAATTTCTTCTTTGTTTGCAACTTTATTTATCAATCCCAAAATAAATCTCATCACCATGTGTTTTCCTTTTTCCTCTTGAATTTACCTTCGTCTTGGATTTCTATATTCTCTTGCCATTTGTTAGAGTCGTGAATTATAACAAAATAACGTCAACTTCATATTGAGGTTGTGAATCTCAATACAAGTATTATCAATAATAATTCCAAAAGTTTCGCAACATTTTACATCAACATGCAAACCTTTGACATGTTCCATGACTTTAGTTTTCCTTTGACATTGACATGAATAGACTAGTTACAACAATTTCACTTTAGCATAAATCCTCCATTAAATATCATTTTTTTTAAATGAACATGAATATCTCCCATACAGTACATTTTCACTTCATAAAATACATTTTCAATTCACCTTGACATTAAACTTTAATTCTTGACCCACTTCTTCGTATCTCTTTACCAATACCAAAAATCAATCACATGGCTCTTGAAATTAAAATTTAAGATAAACCACTTTCTTTTATAAACCTATTTTAGATTTGAAATAAAACACTTCATTTATCCTCTTTTAAAATAATAGTGCATTTTTTTAAATAATGCTTACGGTTCTTAATATTTTGACCCTTTCTTTAGGGGTTCTAAATCACTCTAAAATTTCTCTTCTTGAATATGATATCCTTGATTCACTATTTTCTGCTGCAGATTCCCTCTCTCTTTGAGTTTTAACGAGGTCCAAATCGCACTTTCTTAGAATTTATGTCAACAAACAACTCTACCTACGTGACCTGATCTTTCTTAGGCCACTCGATCTTTTGTCTTCTCAACTATCTTGTATTACGTCTCTTTCGTGATGGAAAATCCCTGATTGCTCTTCCAGTGCATGGGAAAATACATGAGGTTTTACAAAGAATGATCTCCATTACCTTCGAGGTCTTCCAAAATAAGTTCACCTCACTTAGAAAACCAACAAAAATAGTGGCTCTCCAAGGTTAAGTTTTGAAATCACTTTTTAAATTTCAATGAAACTTTCATATAAAATCCAAATTTCACAAAATAATTTTCATAAGATAGATGGAGTATCAAATGAAGGAATACAAATGGGCTTAAAGAGAGAATCCCCAGCATGTTTAGCAATTCCAAATATAAGAGTAGAGACAATTCCAACAATGATTCCTCTTCTCTAAACGAACTTCCATATCCATGGGTCCCTGGGTCCTCCAGTGATGGAGTGAGGCCCAGACCCGCTCTGATACCATGAAAAGCTTAAGCAGAGAAAAAATTGATGCAACACATTACATTATTGATGTGTACTCCGTTAATATGAAAATAAAGTTACATAATATAGTTACAAAATGTTACATAGGTTTACCAACTCCTGTAATGATAAAAACCTAATTAACTAGTTAAGGATGTAATTAGGTATTTTCCTTAATAGGGAAGAGCAGTGTGCAGATAGAGATAGGGAAGAGCAGTGAGTCACAAGGATGCAAGGAACATAAGAAGGATGTGCTTAGGCATAGAACATCAAATTCATCTTCAACAATGGAATCACAAGGTACAACGCCAACACTACCTATTTTTTCAAGAATGATTGCTTACAATCATCTTGATTCTCCACGATTATGATATATGGAAGTTATTCTCTCATCCTGATTCTCCAAGATTATGATAGATGGAAAGTATTCTTTTGGAGCCATAATGGACATAAAGTAAAAATAAAAATACATGGTTCGATCAGAAAATTAGAAGTAATACACTTTCGAACCCAATTATAGGTAAAATATAGGATTCTTTACAAATTTTTAATTGGAATTTGTTTTGAAGTTATAAGTTTGATCCAGATTTATGTAGGAACACAATAAAATACAGAAATACACATAAATGTAGATATGCATCGGAAATAAGATTTCATTTCATTAATAACAAATCACTGAAATACACTTACAAACATAATGGAAATGAACTAGCTAGGGCGTTGGTAGCTTATCTCTGAGAAGAGATGTGGCTGCTACTGGCCATTGAACTATGTTACAATGAGGCTCGAAGGCCTATTATTATTGAGAAAGAATGGAAAACCCTAAACATCCAAAGACCTAACCCTAGGAGATGAAACACCAAGACTATGAGCTCCGTTTGGGTAAATTGGTACATCAACTTCTCTGGGACGTAACTTTGGCATACGATCTCTGTTTGACACGTTCAGTACCTTGTTAGAAATATCTATCGAAGGAATACAACTTTTGGGTGAGAAACATTGAACTTTCTACCATGTTGCTCCTCGTTTTCTCAAAAAACATCGTTTAGGACCTCAAAACTACTCTTGAAGTTCAGGACCTGAAAAAATGCTAAAAATAGTAAATTGTGAGAAAACTGAAAAACCGAAAGAAGCAATGGTGGGGGTCCAAGTGGAATACGTGGGTGGACACTAATATCCACCTACCTCATTCATCCCCCCTTAGGAAGTAATGGTCCCCATTACGTTGAGTTCCTCCAGGAGATGAGGAAACTTCTGTTGAACTTGGTCCTTGGTGAGCCACTTGCCTTGGTGGAGGAGTTGGCATGCTTTGAAAACTCGATATAACAATATCCCTTTTTTTCGGGTGCGCTTGATATGTGTATCCATGATCTGATCAGTTGTGGCTTGCTCCATGCAGTTTGGATTTAACTCTGTTGGTGTGAGTTGTTCTTCCATGTTAGATGTGTCTAGTATAGGTGGAAAGTAGGGTTGAAGGGAGTCTACATTGAACACTGGGTGCAGACCAAGGAATGGTGGAATGTTGAGGTCAAATTAATTGTCTCCTACAACCTTGGTGATGGTTTACGACCCATATCGGAGTGGGTGAAGCTTGCAATGGGGTCCAGCGAGTGGCTCCTTTTGCAAATGTGGCCACACTTTGTCTCCCACCTGGAAATTGTGTGGCACTCGTTGTTGATCATGTTGCTGCTTGTACTTAGAATTGGCTCTCTCCAATATGTCATGAACCTGTTGGTAGATGTGTTGAATGCGCTCAATGAAGTTGTTTTCCTTGTCAGACTCATACTGGACATGAGCTAAATATTCCTGAGTAGCCACAAATGGCATGGCTACATCAATGGGATATAGTGGCTGGAATCCCAAGCCCACCTGGAAGGGGATGTGGCTGGTTGAGCTATGGAGAGCCCAGTTGTAGCTGTGTTGTACATAGGGGAGGCTCTCATCCCATGTGTGTGGATGCTTTGAGTTGTACATGCGCAAAATGTGTACGATCATCCGGTTGACGACCTCTGTCTGGCCATCAGTTTGCGAATGGAAAGCTGTGGACTTGGTGAGATTGGTGTCCAACATCGACCATAAGCTGGACCAAAATGTACTGAGGAACCTACTGTCCCTATCTAAGATGATAGACTGTGGGACCCCAAAGTGTACCCACACTCGTTCAAAGAAGAGTTTAGCAGTGGCTTTTGTTGTGATATTCTTCTTCCAGGCCATCATAATGGGCATCTTCGAGAATCTGTCGACGACCACAAAAACACAGTCATTGCCATGCTTAGTAGAAGGAAGGCCCAATATGTAATCCATAGATATGGATTCCCAAGGTCGACTTGGGGTAGGAAGCAGAGTATATAGGCCTTGCTTCTTGATGGTCGGTTTGGCAATGGTGCAAGTAGTGCAAGACTTGATGTACTTCCCGACATCTTGTTGAAGGTTCGACCAATAGAAATACTTTTGCAGTACTACCATGGTTTTTTCGACCTCGAAATTCCTAGCGACCTGACCGTAGTGAGCCTCCCAAATCATCTTGGCACGCTGACTTGAAGGAACACAAAGGTGTCCTAGGTGACATAGCAGGGCATCTTGGAGGTGAAAATTGGGAACTTTCTTACCCTCCAAGACCGTATTGTATGTTTGGACAAATTCAGGATCACTTCTATAGAGAAGTGGCCAATCGGAAGTCTCGCTCCCACAAGAGTTGAGCACGATGGTTAGCACCACGATGGGTGGTCGGCTGAGGCAGTCTACAACATTATTGGTGTTGCCTTTCTTGTACTTAATGTTCAAATGAAACTATTGCAGGTATGTGGACCACTTCTGATGGTGATCGTTCTGCAACTTCGCTTGTGTCTATATGAACTGCAGGGGTCGGTGGTCTGTTTGGATGACCA
Organism: Picea engelmannii; assembly: GCA_009831015.1. Taxonomy (NCBI): domain Eukaryota; kingdom Viridiplantae; phylum Streptophyta; class Pinopsida; order Pinales; family Pinaceae; genus Picea; species Picea engelmannii. Next base: position 86,742 of record ML804676.1, on the reverse strand, counting down.
TTTTCTTTCCCAAAATGTAATGCTTCCACTTCCGGCAAGCCTGCACAATGGAATACATCTCTTTTTCATAAGTGGGATAATTCTGGACCGTGTCGGAAAGTGTCTGACTGTGATATGCCAATGGATGCGCATGTTGAGTAAGGACTGCCCCAATAGCATAGTCAGAGGCATCTGTCTAGATCTCAAATGGTTGTTGCAAGTCTGGTAATGTGAGCACTGATGTAGAGCAGAGGCGATGCTTCAACTCCCCAAATGCCTTCTGTTGAGATTCAGACCAAAAGAATTTTTCTTTTGCTCCTCCCTTAGTGACTTGACTCAAGGGTCAAGTGATATGAGAGAATCCCAACATGAACCTGTGGTAGAAGTTGGCAAGACCCAAAAAGATGTAGAGCTCTGTTATGGTGGTTGGGGATGGCCAATCCCGAATGAATTGGATCTTTGTTGGATCCACATGCACCCCCTGCTCATCAATAATGTATCCTAGATACTGAACTTGGGTCATGCCAAAAGTGCATTTCCCCAAATTTCCACACAACTTGTGTTTTCGTAGTGTTTGGAGGACCTGTCGAATGTGGTGGAGGTGCTCTTCCCAAGTCTGGCTGAAGATCATAATGTCATCCAAGTACACCACTACAAATGAATTTGTGACTGACCGCAATATGTTGTCCATTAGCCTCATGAAGGTTGCAGGGGCATTCGTCAACTTGAAAGGCATGACCAACCATTCGAAAAGGCCCTTCTTGGATTTGAATGAAGTCTTCCACACATTAGAGGGTTTGATTGGTACCTAGTGATATCCAGACTTCAAGTTTATCTTGTTGAAATAGTTTTCCCCCTTTAGTTGGTCCAGAAGGTCATCAATCTGTGGGATCGAGTACCTATTTCGAACAGTGATCTTGTTCAGTGCCCAATAGTCAATGCAGTGTCTCCAAGTCCCATCCTTCTTCTACACGAGCACGATCAGGCTCCCACAGGGCGATGAACTCAACCAGATGTGACCTTTCTGCAACAGCTACTGAATATGCCTCTTGATTTCGTCATTCTCTGGAACAGAGCGTCGATAGATTGGTCCATTGGGCAGTGGTGCACCTGGGGTCAGATCAATGGGGTGCTTGACCTAGAAGTGTAGAGGCACCCCTGCGAGGGAGGTGAAGATATCCTTTTACTCCTCCAAGACCTTATCCATCTGTTGTTTCCATGCAGAGGGGCTCTCTTTAGAGGTCATGGCCACAGTCTTCTTCTTTCTATGAGGGTGGATCATCAGGAAAACAGATTTTCTGGTTTTGGAAATGAGCTTACTGCATTATTTTGCAGTAACCAAAGAGATGGTGGTATGCGGTGCTATCTCTGGTATCCTGTACAACTTATTTCGCAAAGTCATAATAACAACACGAGGCCTGGACTCATACACAACATGTCACTTCCACAAGTATGGTTGGCTTAATAATACATCAGAAACATCAAGAGGAGAAATGTCACACAATATCTCATACGTGAAGGGCTTGATGTTGTAGGGAAGGCAACATTGTTGGCTGACGTGGAGGTCTCGTCCTTGGTGCAGCCACCCGATGGTGTATAGTTGTGGGTGTGTTATGGTCAACAAGCCCAACCGCTTTACGACCTCTATCGAGATGTGGTTCTTTTGGCTCCAGCCGTTGACAATGAACTATAATGGGGAACCCTTTACCCACATCTTGGAATGGAAGAGACGCTCTACCTCTTCTAGGTATTCTGTGTCTTCTGGTTCCTCCTTATGGATCTTCGTAGTGGCAATAGTGGCGTTGGGCTCCACATCGATAATATGCTTCCCCATGTCATTCCCCTTGTCGGGTTCTAGTTTAGAGTCAGAGCATGCATCTGATTCAGAAGCCTTCAACTGGGCTACCAGTGACTGCTTGGCTCGTCACTCACTTGTGTTGTGGGTGGAGCTCTTATGGAACTCACACCACTTTCCCGTGTCCATTTTTGGCTTCGTGGTGTTGTTCTTTGCTTGTGTCTTTGTTGGGTTGTCCTGGGTCACCCCGCTTGTCTTGGTCCTTTGTTCTATGTTTTGTGGGTACCTTTCCCTTGCTTCTGATACGCAGACCCAAAGTTTCACTTCCTCTGTTTGAACTTCTTCTCAATCTTGGCAGCATATCGGTATGCCGCACCAAGTGAGGAGATGCCAAGGAACTCCATTTCCTCTTGAATGTATCTATGTAGACAACTGCAGTACTTTAACACCAAATATTTCTCTGAATCTTTGATACCCAACTTTGTGCTTAGGGTATGAAACAGATTTATCAGCTCATGCACATCTTGTTCCCTTTGTTGTTGCAGTGTAGTCCATTGTATGTATTTGTCATCATAGCTCACCATAGAATAATATTGTTCCTTGATGGCATCTCAGAAAGAATTCCAAGTGGGTGCGATCGAGAACAGAGAGGGTTCCCCCTCACCCCATTCCTCGCAGTAGGTTTCCCACCAGTCCTTGACATGGGGGGTGGCTTTGAGGAGTGCACAAATAATCCTTTCTCGATCGGAAAAGTCATGAAATGAGAAATATCCTTCTAACAGATTCAACCATCTATCTACTACATCTGCATCTATTTGGCCCTAAAATATGAAAATGTCAAAGTTTATTTGTACCTTAAAAGGAGTGGCGCCTCCAGAGTGGCTGTTGGATGTAGATGTGTCGCTAGTGGGCATTCGTTGAAGGATCTAGGAAGGGTTGTCCATCATCACATTCCTTTGTTTCTCAAGGGCCTCCTCGAGCAACATTTTGATAGGATCTCCTGCTCCCTCATCTTTGTTTTCTTTCCCCATGGGTGGTCGTTGAGGTTTGCGAGGATGATCTTGCAAAGGTTCAACTAGATCGATCCCTAACTCCTTATACCCCGACCTCGTTGGGGACATGCAAAGAAGGATCGAGAACGAGCAGACCGCTCTGATACCACTGATCTAGATTTATGTAGGAAAACAATGAAATACAAAAATACACATAAACACAGAGATGCAGCATAAATAAGACTTCATTTCATTAATAACAAATGATTGAAATAAACTTACGGACATAATGGAAATGAACTAGCTAGGGTGTTGGTAGCTTATCTCTAAGAAGAGATGTGCCGACTACTGGCCTCTGAACTGTGTTACAATGAGGCTCGAAGGCCTATTATTATTCAGAAACAATGGAAAACCCTAAACATCCAAACACCCAACCCTAGGAGATGAAATGCCAAGACTATGGGCCTCGTTTGTGTAAATTGGTACATCAACTTCCCGGGGACATAACTTTGGCATACGATCTTTGTTTGATGCACTCAATACCTCGTTAGAAAGATCTATCCGAGGACTACAACTTTTGGGTGAGAAACATTGAACTTTGTTCCATGTTGCTCCTTGTTTTCTCAAAAAGCGTCATTTAGGGCCTCAAAACGACTCCGGAAGTTCAACTCTCGAAAAACTACTAAAAATAGTAAACTGTATGGAAACTGAAAAACTGAAGGAAACAATAGTGGGGTCCAAGTGGAATAGGTGGGTGGCCACCAATATCCACCTGGATCAAAGTTTTTGTGTAAAAAAAAATGGAACTGAAATTTTAATTTCCAACTTACATGGAACAATAAGCCCATGGAAATCAAAAGCTTTCCATAGGTATTTATTGGAATATCCGAGAAATATGTTATATGCTCTTGTAGATATCGTCCAATTTATCTCTTTATTACTTATTTAAAAGCCATGAATTTTGATTCTACGAGTGGTTAGTGGCTACTATTATCATGCATTGGTTTCAATGAACAAAATAGTCATCCATATATATAATGCTAGTGGAAAACTAACCAAACTAAAGACAAAGATACGTATTTTTTCAAAATTATTTTTATTTTATAAAAGTAATTTATTCAAAATTTTGTGTTTAACTCTAAATGAACTTTGAAATGTTTTTTTTTTTTATCATTTTCTATTTTTCTTTTTTACATATTATTTCAATTTTAAAGTTAAATTTTTTAACATAACTTATAATAAAAAAAGATGATTTTTTAATCAAACTTCATTATTAAAAGGTAATTTTTTAATTACTTAATTATTAAAAAAATAATTTATCATCAAAACATTGAGCTCACAATTTTAAACAAAACTTCATTAAAACTTTATTATTTAAAAATAATTTCTTATCAAAACATCTAAAGTTTATTATTAAAAAAATAATTTCTTATTAAAACATTGAAGATCACAATTTTAAACAAAACTTCATTGTTAAAAAGCACAATTTTTTAAGAAAAACTTATTTATTAAAAGATTAATTTCCTATCAAAACTAACTTAACTGAAACTAAAACTTCATCAAGTACAAATAAGTAAAAGAAGTAAAAATTCCAACCCACCAAATAACTTTGACTTTGTAATATTATTGAATGAAAATATTTAATTTAATTTGAGTTACAATTAAGATATAATTCAAACAAGAGTGTGAAGAGTTAAGAATGAATTTGAAAAAACACATTATTGTAACCCCTTAAATGGATTTTTTTTACTATAAGAATTTAAAAAAAGCTTATGTAATCCAAATTTCAAGTTTTTATTGAAAATATATAATGTGTGTCATTTTGTTCATCTATCCAAAATCATTAAAAAAATATATATTTCAAAAACCATAAAACATCAAGATTGGTAAGTCATCCAACCATCTTTAAAGAGGGAAGACTTTGATTTGGGTAGACATTTTTCACATCCACCTGCATTAAAACAACTTGAATATTTCACCAACTCTATATCATGTGAACATACCCCTAGGTGCACTCACAACTACATATGTATAATTATGTATAATACAAAGAATTTGTCAACAAATCCTCATTGTGTATATGTCAATATTTCAATTTGCAACATAGTTTCTTCAAAAAAAATTTAACAATTTCCTTGCACAACTACATATGTATAATTATGTATAATACAAAGAATTTGTCAACAAATCCTCATTGTGTATATGTCAATATTTCAATTTGCAATGTATATGTCAATATTTCAATTTGCAACATAGTTTCTTCAAAAAAAAATTTAACAATTTCCTTAAAAACCAATGCATTTAAATAATTCTCATGTGAATTACATTCAAGATCAGAATAATCCGCATTGTGTATATGTCAATATTTCAATTTGCAATGTATATGTCAATATTTCAATTTGCAACATAGTTTCTTCAAAAAAATTCAACAATTTCCTTAAAAACCAATGCATTTAAATAATTCTCATGTGAATTACATTCAAGATCAGAATAAATTGTAAGAATTGTATGAACATAAATAATACTAATGTGATGTGATGTAAACAATTTTTTAAATTATATTTTCCATCCAACATGATCATCAGAAAAAATTGTAAGAATTGTGTGACCATAAATAATACTAACAACATAATCAGAAAAAAAAAATGTAAGAATTGTATGACCATAAATAATACTAACAACATAATCAGAAAAAAAATGTAAGAATTGTATGACCATAAATAATACTACTAACATGATCAGAAAAAAATTGTAAGAATTATATGACCATAAATAATACTAATGTGATGTGATGTAAACAATTGTTTAAGTTATATTTTTTTATTCAAGAGCAGGGGAATTCTCAAGCAACCAGCCCACCACCAGGGGAATTGTAAGAATTGTATCACCATGAATGCAAGAGCAGGGGAATTCTCAAGCAACCAACCCAGCACGCCCATTTCGTTCTCATCAAAAGTGAGTAGATCTGCATTTATCATCCGAAGATTGAGCAGAGGATCTCTGGTGAACTTCTGCATTGAATAGCAAGCCCAAAACGAATCACTACACCGATGCATACCAAAAACTCCTTCCTACCCATTACTAAATTAAAGAATGATTTCTTACCAAATTAAGCGTGCCATGTATATCCAGACGCTCAAGATAAGGAAGCCTTTGGAGCAGGTTGATAGGATAAATATCCATCCCGTTTTGTCTTCCCAGAGGAGGAATATCCAATTGATTCAGGAATTCGAATGTCCCCATTATTTCAAGAAATCTTTCTGCAGATAATCTATATTGTCTATTCAACGACAATTCAATCACATTTCTTCCACGCTGCACTTCAAGGCGCCTAACTGACAAAGAAAGCTCCTGAAACAACAACCCATT
>ML804676.1:54368-72140 GCA_009831015.1 Picea engelmannii | reverse complement strand
TACTAAGATGACTGACTGAATCAGATCTTTTGTCTATTATTTTATTTTAATTTTCTGTACTTTATTATCACAATGGCCAATCAAGTGATCAGAACGAAAAAATATGGTGAATCAGAATCAAACGCCTTTTGTAAGAGACCTAATTTCTTATATAGTAGACTTGTTAAGAATTTCGATTGCATAATATACTTAAGACTTTTTCCAGTTAAAAATTTCACAAATTATATTAAGCAAATATAATTTTTGCAGCCGCAAAGTACAACATAGTGAAAAAAAACAGGGTGATAAGGTGCCATGAGCTAAGACAGCCCCAAAAACTAAGCCTGAATAATCCAATAACAATTGTCTCCTTTAATACTAATGCCTTTAGTACTAAATCACTCAAATCCTTATCCGAAGGAAACAATCAAAACATGAAACATAAATAGTGAGAAGGAGAGCCAAAAAATAATTAGTAGATTTTGATAATCTGGCGATGACTCTCACCTCCTTCCTTCCCTAAATGAAAGGATATGGAACCCTCTGGTTCGGCTAAAGATTTTTTTGATAATGCATCAGCTTCTTTGTTAAATTCTCGGTAAATGTGGAAGGATTGAAATCTTTCAAAAGAGTTCCTGAGAATTCGAGTTCTATTTTTCCAACCTTCTAGAGAGGTTACTCGAAGTTTGCTTTTTTCATTCAGCCAGTGAATGATAACCCTTGAATCACCCAGGATTTGAATCTTAGGGAGCGCAAGTAGTTTTGTTAAGTATAAGGTAGCCCAAGTGCCAAGTAGTTTTGTTAAGTATAAGGTAGGATTTGAATTGGGTATTTCGGATCGATCCCCTCCTAACCAGATTAATTCATTAGTTGAATCAGTTAAAGTGATTCCCAATGCAAGAAGTGTCTACTTGTAGTGTTCCCACTCCGTTGCCAGGTCTCCCGAAATGCCTAGTTCAGTGCTATCCAACCAATGGTCCTGTGACAGAGTGTGAGGTTGTTGTTTCCATGCCTGAGCAAGAACTGAGATTTGTTTTTGATGAAGAAAAGTTTGAAGGTTGGGGGACAGAAGCGATCTCAATCCCAGATCCAGAACTTTATCTCTCCCAATCTTCACCAGGGACCCTGACCCTGGCTTCTAGCTAAGCCAATTATTTATTAGATGAATCGATTTTAGGAGTCCCTTCCACATTTTTGAAGCCGTTGGCTGGGTGAAGGTGTCTGAACGGAGCCAGGTATCAACAATTGTTGAGAGAAGGTACTTTTGTTTTAATACCTTTTGCCACAATCCTTCAGTAGTAAGGACTCTCCAGAATGTTGAAGCAGTAAGTGCATTGCTGAAATTGTAAATTTTTAGTAGTCCCCAACCTCCAAAACATTTTGGACGTGTGACTGAATCCCAATTTGCAAGATGGAGATGTGAAGCATCAACGTTCCCTCTCCACAGGAAGTTAAACAGAATCTTCCTTAGCCTATGGAGGATGGATTGGAGGATATCAGCAAGCGAAATCCAGTACACAGGTTGACTCTCAAGTACAACTTTGCAGAGTGTAAATCTTCCTCCTAGGGACAACCATATGAAGCTCCAATGGCTAATCCTTTTTTCAACTTTTGTTATGAGCCACTTCCAATCTTCAATCTTTTGGCGGCCTGCTTTTAGAAAGTATCCCAGGTACTTAAACCCCTTATCAAGAGTAGATAATTTATAAGGAAGCAGTTGCTTGAAAGGAATAAGATCCACCTCCTCCAGGCCCGAAAAATGAATAGTCGATTTGTCGAGATTGACTTTTAAACCAGAGGTTGAGTAGAACAGTTGAATTATGCAATTGATTTCTTGCCATTCCTGCAAAGTTGCATTTGTCATCAGTAAAACATCATCAACAAAAAATAGATGGAGGATTTTAGTCAATCTGGTGATTTTAATCCTAGATAATGAGCCTTCAAATTTACTGGTATTTAAAATTAGGCTCAAGCTTTCCATCACAAGGACAAAGAGAAGGGGAGAGAGTGGGCATCCCTGATGGAGTCCTCTTCCAATCTTGAAAAAAATTGTGGTATATCGATGTCGATTCATTATTCACTTGCAACAGCATAAGACGTAGAGGTGCAGGGCATAAAATGTAAAGGTGTATTCTAACTAAAAACATAAAGGTGTATCTTAACTAAAATCTTATACCTATTGAAGATGGGTATAATTAATGATCTTTTAATTATAAAAACTAATCTTATGGCTAGCAATTGAAAATGTTGATATTATTTTAGTCATCCTATTAAATTAAGGAATGAGATTTTATGTTCATAACTTATTTGGGTTTTTTAATGCTTATCTTTCCTTGTTTACTTTTTCACATTTACTTAATATGATTAATATTTTAATGCAATTACTAGTAATTGCCAAATTTACCTAATTAACAAAAAATAATCTGTATACAACACCTCATTGTCATATATGTTGCTTCAATAAGTCTTTATTCATCTGTCACAATCATGGGGTTGTGCTAGTATAAATTCATTTCATTACATGAAAATACTATATAATCATAGCATTAAAATACTATAATCATATCATTGTAGCGTAAAAAGTAAAATCATAGCATTGTACTTCAACTTTCTAAACAATTTTGGCCCCTTTCGGTTCTCTAATCTTTATTTTAACAGTAAGATTTTAAAATGAGGAACATAAAGTCAACCCCTAAGATTACCCAATAACAGAATAGCTAAAAGGTAGCTAGTCCCTGTCTATATTTTATCAGCATAAGCATGCCCCTAAGATTACCCAACAATGGAATAACTGCAAGGTAGCTAGTCCCTGCTTATATTTTATCAACATAAGCATCAACTTTATAAATTGTTATATTAAAGCATCAATATTGGATATGGTTATTGATAATATGGTTATAAATTATCAGTTATATATGACCTTATCCATTTAATAACTATCTTAAAGATAGTTACTCAATCAATTTTAATTGTGATGAAAGAAGATAATATATTTATTTTTATTTTTCTTTATAATAAAATGTTTTAATTATTATTAATTAAATGTAATTTGAGTAATTTATATAATAAAGAGTATTCCAATGTTTGAGTAGACATATTATCTTTAAAATTAGTTTTCATTTATTATTAAAGAATTAATTTTCATTTATTATTTAAAATTAGTTTTCATTTATTATTAAAGAATTAATTTTCATTTATTATTAAAGAAAACTGAACAAGTGTATATTCTTCTTAGTAGATCGTTAAACAAATTCTAGGAATGAAATCTTTTGCATCTTCAAATTAGGAAAGCAAAGTAAAGTAATATCAATAATTTTTTTATTATATTTTGAAAGAAATATGGTTATTAAAACAAATTTTGATGAAAGAATGGAATGACTGCAATTTGATAAGATGCTTACAGCCAACAACGGATAATAATTATGTGTATAGATTCAAACAAACATATTGATGCTGAATTTGGTGGATTGTTTGTAAGGGTAGTTTTTTATATTTATATTAAAAATGCATGACTACCTCCAAAACGATGATTTTGGTGGATTGTTTGTTCGGTAATTTTTTATATTTATATTAAAAATGTATAAAAAATATTAGTTACATTAAATAGTATTTTTTTTTTTTTAATGAATTGCAATATTTTTAAATAACATTAATTTTTTATTTCAAAATAACATAGATAATATGAAAAAAAAAAACCTTTACTTTAAAGTATGATTATAATTCACAATTTTATATAACATATAATTATAATTAATAATGAATCAGTAATAAACAACATATATAACATGCAACCATACAGTTGTCTACGATTCATTTGTCGATTACAATTACCATCTTGAAACGTGGATTTGCAAAAGCCAGAGGCTCTCAACGTCTCATCCTATTTCATTTGCAACCCCTTCTCAAAACTTTTGGAATGTGACAACCAATTCACGGTTGTTTTCAACAAGAAAGTATTCTTGGGTTTTAGTTAAAACTAATTAGCAGGAATAGGGGTAGCATTCAATGTATTCAGTTTTATGTAACTGAAGGAGGAGTTGTATAAATGTGATTCCTTAGAGGCATTTGACAGCAAGGGGGCTTCAAGCCCTCTACCGGGCTTCATGGTTGCCTAAGCCTGGATGTAATCTCCTGGTTCCTGATAATAGAATGATGTTTCCATTGTCCTGTGGATGTTTCCCTCACCCTGAGGGTTTTACCACATAAATAGCTTGTCTCCTGTGTGACTGTTTTCTATGCATGTTTGTGTTGTAAATTATTTTTTTGTGGGTTCTAGAATACAACAAGTGGTATTAGATATTCGAGGTGAGAGATTTATCTCTCGGAGGTGATAGATTTCTCTATCGGTGTGTGAAGTTGCAGAACAATATTTCTATGCGGTAGTTTCACAGATGAGGATCTAGATCGAGAGTTTTTCCTCGACATGTGGAGGACGTCAAGGTTCATGTCTGAGAATCAGTCGATGTAGACTCTATGGTCAATTATGAGTCGATTGGAATAGGCATACTGTGGTACCATTGTTTAATAATATATGCACATTCTAGACTGCGATAAGTGTAATTGGCTAAAGGAAAAGATTGAGACAGTGGATCCACAAAGCGTGGATGAGTCATGGGATAATTGTTTCCACAATTTTTGTTGGGTTGGCATCAATGTCCTCGGGCATCTCCGAGAAGACGATCTAGGAGATTTGGAGGTTGATTTGATGTCTGATCTGATGGAGTTGCTCTTGGCTATGGATATGCAGGTAGTGATGTTGCCTATGGCAGCAAAATTGACAGTGGTTACATGCAATCAAGTAGTGGTTATGGGCCTCCTTTTGGTGGAGCCAGTGTAGGAAGTTATGCAGAAGTGTATGGGGATGCACATGTATATTTCTTTCTACAAATTACTATGAAAGACAAGACTATCGGTCATGTAAGAGGTTTTGGGTTTGTGGTCTTTGGAGAGCCTTCTGTTGCAGATCGAGTTATTCAAGAGAAACACACTATTGATGACAGAAACAAGAAGTTCTGGATAGACCGAGCCACAAAGGCGACATGGAGGCTTCTCATGAAGTGGAAGGTCATGGAGGGACACACTAGTGGCCTACGTGTGGCTACATTTGAGATCTGTGGTGGATTGGTGGTTGATATCCTGCCAATCTACAAACAAAATCATCGATATGTAACTGGATCTAGATATCTGTTGTTCAAAATCTTGCATCTCTGTCAGATCTTAGGCTAGATCGTTGTTTTTTGGAAGGATGTGCAGGAGGACAAGAGGATTCTTGATCTGTGTGTTGGAGAGAAGGATTTGTGAAGCCCGTGCGAAGGAGAATCTGTTTGAAATAGAACCATTGTTGCAGTGGTAGACATGATCAACACAAATCTTAGCACAAAGGTGAGATGGATTGGACACTATGGATGGATAAAGCCAGGAAAATCGAAGGTCAAGCATTGATTAAGGCTGCGAGATCAAGGCTCGTTGTAGCCATTGAGGATGCATGGCTTATTTGGGTATGCCCAGTGCCTACAACGAGTCTGTTTCTTGAAAGGCGATATGTATAGGAAAATTATAATAGTGTTGGTACCGATGGGATTTCAGGAATTATATAATGCAAGTGCCTTGGGAATTATATCATGTGCCTTGGCCATATTTATTCCATTAAAGCTCTCTATTCATTTTCACTTGTATTTGAAGGTTGATTTTATTTATTCCATATGTATAACCCACACCTTTTAATAAGAGGGTCCGATTCTGATAAAGACGTGAGATCTGCATTGATTTGGGGTCGGAAACTAAGTTAGTCCAATGCAATTTGATAGTGCTGGGAGGTTCATTGGGTTTTCATAATCTAGTGGAGAATGGACATAGTAAGTATTGATCCATCACAGAGGAGTAAGAAGATTCCAAATGAAGATTGGACACTAAATGTGTCATTGTTGCAATATTGATTCGAGCCTGTTGGTGCACCCTTATCGATTGGGTGCATTTATTCGCTAATCAAGGTGTCCGGATGGTAAATGGCAATGGAGTGACGGTAAAGTCACTGTGAATTATTTATTTATTTTGGAGTTGTAAGCAATTACATGTAATTGGGAATATGGTTGTAAGACCTGAATAGGCATAGGTACCCCTTGTATTTAGCCAATAAAGTCTAGACATAGGCTTAGGTGATAGGGGGTTGGTTTCGGTTCGGTCCATCATATTGCATGTAACGAAGCTTGTTCAAAGGCTTGGGGAACTCTACGAAAAATGGGCCTGGAGGTGAGTGGTGAACACTTACTTGGTCGGCTTGGTTGGATTTGGTCAAGGGGATGTTCATGTTAAGGTGGAGCATAGAGACTCCATTGAAAGTTGCCTTGAGCTAGTGACAAGCTCACTTGGATGGCTTCGTCTATTTTTTGGTGAAGGTCTCGAATACAGAGTTTGAGGTGGAGCACTGAAGGTGCTCAATATCATGACAGGAGAGTTGTTTGCAAAGCTCAAGTAATTATTCTATGGTCTGAAACTCGAGTAGACAGGTTTGTACAAGATGTTGAATCCTTCATGGTGAGCCAAGTTTTATAAGAAGTGATTGTAACCATTGTGTTTATGGTACTCACTATCTTGGTTTTTAGAATGTTGACAGTATGCTTATAGCAAGAAGTAGCATGTCTAAGATCAGCAGGTTGGCTCAGTTGTCTTGGATGTTAGAGATGAAGGATCTGGGAGAAACAAAACAATCTTGAGCATAGAAATTCACAGGGATGAGATTGATGGTAAGGTTTGGGTTATCACAACTTGAGTACATGGTAATGATACTCAATAAATTTGGTATGAATGATGTGAAACTAAAATCTTTTTTGGATTTCCATTATAAGCTTTCGTCAGGTTTGTGTCCAAGTGATGAAGAAGAAAAGGGTTATATATCTCATGTATAGTGTGCTAGTAGAAAGATTAATGATTGCAATGAAAGGATGAGATATTTCATGTGCAGTTGGTGTTGTCAGTGGTAACATGACAAATCCAGGTGGAGCAGTGAAATGGGTGCTTTGGTTCTGAAAGTACCGGTATCACCTATCTTCAACTTGCAAGAAGGTGATGAATGGATAATGGAATGACATTAATTTAATTGTTGTCAAGGTGGATATTTTTGGAATGTGTCAACAATTCATGGTTGTTTTCAACAAGAAAGTATTCTTGGGTTTAGTTAAAATTAATTAGCAAGAATAGGGGCATCATTCAATGTATTCAATTTATGTAACTGAAGGAGGAGTTGTATAAATGTGAATGCCTTAGAGTCATTTGAGAGCAAGGGGGATTCAAGCCCTCTCCTGGGTTTCCTGGTTGCCTAAGGTTGGATGTAATCTCTTGGTTCCTGATAATAGAATGATGTTGTCATTGTCTGGTGGATGTTTCCCTCACCCTGAGAGTTTTACCACGTAAATAGTTTGTCTCATGTGTGACTTATACTGTGCATGTTTGTGCTATAAATTACTTTTCTGTGGGTTCTAGAATACAATAAAAACCAATTATAATTATGTTTCTTCTTGTGCTTGAAGGTGCAAATACTTTAGTGAGACAATGGTCGAAGCTACTTATAATGTCTAGGGACAATATTTTCTCTCTGTCTCAATGGTTGAAAGATTGAAACATGGATTTGCAAAAAGAGAGGTTGTTAGCCTCTTGTCTGCATACAGATGCTCTTTGTAGTTCATTTGCAACCCCCTTATCAAAACCATTTATAATTATGTTTCTTTGTTTGCTTGAAGTTGTGAATACTTCTGTGAGACAATGGTTGAAGCTGCTGTGTAGGGACTATTTTCTCTGCGTGGCACAACTTTCATTTGATACGAAATGCAGTAAGAGATGACATTTTTCTCTCATAATAAATACTATATTGTCATCTTGAGAATTTTTAGATCATTGGTCAAACCAATGTAACTAGAAGGAAGTTGAATTTATTGATAAATTGTTGCTTCAGCTAATAGTCCATCTACATTGGAAAAAGTAAAGATGAGGGATTTTGTCAATCTAGAGGTAGATTCATTCTATGTAACAAGAAGCACACCTTCTTTGGTACTTTGAAGTTGACCATTAACATTGGTTTTTCATAAAAATGCCTAGATTCGTTTGTATATAATGAAGAAAAATAAGTAGAATGCCAGAGTCCCAAGTATGAGGAGAAAAATATGCCTCTGTGCTCTGTTGTGCTCGTGCACCACTCAAACCCAAATCGAATCTGATAAAGAGAAATTTACATGGAATTCTTCTTGAAGAATTTTACATTCTCTTTGATTTTGATCTATACTATTTGATTGGTTTAGATCTTGAAAATATCAGTCACGAGCGTATAAAGAGAAATTTCCTCCCATAATGTCTAACAACTATGTTAATGAGGATTTGAATCGAGAGTTTAATTGACAATCGACTCCATTTGCAACCATGGTTTAATAAAATGAAAAATTGATACACAAATTGAATAGTGCATGTTTAGTAAGGTCTCGATGATCGTAATCGTGATGCATTTGTTCTTTCTGATGATCATGATCCTGATTCATATCTTTGATGTCGAGATACATAGCTAGCTTCCTGATAGAGATCCATAGCTAGAAGAACCAAAGTAAGAATACATATAAGAATACATAAGTGGAGTAATTCCATACCCAATAGTAGAATTTCTTGGTGCAGTTAAAAATGCACGAGAAATTCAAAATGTAGGATGAGCAGAACCTATATAGCCACCGCAACCCTTAGCACCCCTTCTAGGTTTAGCTCTTGTTCGAGAGCCTTTCCAGATTGAGACCCAACTTATGATGTGTATGAGCCAGTCCCTTATCATCAAGACCCGATAGTAGATCCATAACCAGTAGTCGATCAAGAATATGTGCATTTTGAGAGCCAGGCCCACTCGACATTAACTAATGCAAGCAACTAGACTAGATCAACCCTCTAAAGAATCTTTGGAGTTGGTAAGGTACACAAATTTTCCTCTCCAGAATATTTGGACTTGGTAAGGTACACAAATTTTCCTCTCCAACAACCTCTTGGAATGCTAGGTCATCAAGTGAAAGAATCAGTCCAAGGATTGCACAGGCTAAGGCCGAGCCCATGCTTCCACGAATGCTTCAACCAGGTAAGTTGTTGGCTATTTCACTTCAATAATAATGTTAATAACCCAAATTCCCAGATTTTGTTTTTTCGTAATCGTCGCCCTTGAAATATTCCAAAGCATCGATACAAGTAATGTCTTTGGTGTGGAAGTAAGATTAATCATTTGATTCTGTCAATATAGAAGGATTTATAAAGAGCAACTTTGTAAATTTGTAAATTGAATTTTCCTCCATGAACTTGCATTGTTTCTGAGTTATGCAACATTATTAGAGGAAAATATACATTAAAATCATATACATGTATCATTATTATAGTAGAAATATCTTGAAAATACATACATTAGACATTACTTTTTGTGAGATGAGGACTAAATACGGCTGAGTGAGCTTCAGGGTTATGAAAATATTCAGAGGCCAGGCGTGTCAAAAGATATTGGTATAGATAGAAAGAAGAACGCCTACTCCTTCGATCTACACACCAGAGTTGCAAGTTATCAAATGAAACCCTGTGATGACACCTTTGTTTGCATGCACATTCATGAACTCCTCGAAGTTGGCCCGCCATGGTATAATTATTTGGATTTTTCTCATCTTACCATGAAAAGCAACGAAGCAAATTAGTCTCTTTATATTCAGCTATGAAGAAATCTTGTGTATGATATATAATTTATTGATAATATAGCTTCAGGGTTTATCTTAACAAATTGTTGTTGATAACGTTGGATATTTAGTTAGGTCAGTGAACCCTTTAACTAGAGCTTTGGTAATAAACCCATTTAAAAATCACACAGAGGAACCCATACAGAACTGTATCAACTCACTTCTCCCGAAATTGTAAATGCACACATACCTATTGATTTGTTTTGTCTTTAAATTCTTCCATTGGACTTATCCTACCCTGATGTTAGTTGAAGGAAATTCAATCATGGGCTTTAGGAGGGACATCCTTAACGTTGGTGTAATTCATAGAAGAATTTTTTTGAGCTTGTTGTTGGTTTAGAGAGAAATTATAGTACACTAACGTTTGTTCATTGTGCATGGAGATGTAAGGCCCGCGATGAAGGATAAAGTTCTAGGTGAGAGTGTGCATGCAAATCTCCATGGATCACCGCAATACATGCATCGACTGCAACTAACATCCACTACACAGTTTACGTGGATATTTTTAAAATTTTGAAATTTTAAATGATTTGTGATGTCTAACAAATAGGGATAAAAATTTCAACATAGAAAGGTTAATTAAATAGCATCACAACCCTAACCCAATCATAAAATTTAAATTATCAAATTGAAAAATATAAGAATTATTTATTGTTTGCAAAATAATAAAAACAATAAATTAGTTTTTCATAACATTGAGAAATATTTCATAGAACTCCCAAATGCACAAGTTAACAAGTTGTCAACGATGATTGACCACCACGCTAAAGCTAACCTCCCTAAAAATCTGGTTTATATCCTCACACCACATTAAATATGAAATAATATGCTATGAAACATCTAAATGGGAGGAAATATAACCAAAGCTAATCTCAATGATTTACATAAAATATGTTAAGATAAATAAATTAGAATATGTCAAATTTCCTTACATATGAGAGTTATGAAAGATGGATTCCATTAAATCTTTACACACTTACAAAAAAATATTTACACAAGTTAACAAGCTGTCAATGATGATTGACCGTCACGCTAAAGTTAACCTCCCTAAAAATCTGGTTTATATCCTCACACCACATTAAATATGAAATAATATACTATGAAACATTTAAATGGGAGGAGATATAACCAAAGCTAATCTGAATGATTTACATAAAATATGTTAAGATAAATAGATTAGAATACGTCAAATTTCCTAACATATGAGAGTTATGAAAGATGGATTCCATTAAATCTTTACACACTTACAAAAAAATATTTATTAATTATTTGGAATTATTACCATAATTCAACCAAAAAATATAATATTTATTACAATCTATAAAAATGGATCCTCAACGACGCAAGTTCCTTTCACCAAAACTAATCAAAGCTATGATACCACAAATGACCTAGAAAATAGGGACACAATCCCTTTCAAGTTATTTTTTCCAATAAAATTAGACATGCAGAGTCTAAGTTCTCTCACAACCAAGGCTAGTCTAAACCTTCCTTTATTTTCAAGGTTCAATCGGTCTTTTTCAAGGTTCAATAGGTTTTTCCATTCAAACTAACACAACCTAAATTTTAATGGCTCCTTAAGCATATGAGCCCTCTCAACATTATTACAAAGAAAATAGCCTTCAAGCACAACGAAGAATTTTTTCTAACACTTAACACATCAAACACATAGGAAAATAGCCTTCAAGCACAATGAAGCAATTTCTTTAACACTTAACAAAACAAACACATAAGAAAGAAAATTGAACATTCATTCTTCACCTCAAATGACTTCTTACTATCTATAATCAAAATACTAACATTTCAACCAAAAAAAGAAAATTAGTCTTTTACTTATAGTTTTGCTTCTTCTTATTCTTCCCTAAGTTGTCTTTTGTTTTACTTCTCTCCTTTAATTTCCTCCTCTTCCTCATATTTATTACCCTCACCAAAAAGATTGAGGCTCATAATATTACCTTCACTTCTTTGATCCTAAAAAAGGATAATACAACTACTTTTGAAAAGTTTTAGCTGATATCCTTATGCAACTGCATCTACAAAATCATTTCAAAGGTATAGCACGAAGACTCAAAAAAGGTCATTTGAAAACAAATTTTAGGTGAGAAAATTGAGATTTTGGAAGGGTAACAAATCAATGATGCCATGGGATGGAAAATTAAAGTGTACACTTGATCGAGGCTTTACTTGAGAATCCTCCTTATTTAGTTAGTTTTTTTATCATAAATTTGTTATATGGGTGATGTGGTGAATTGTAACACCCTATTTCCCCGAGTTTGTAAAAATAACTATATTGGCCAAGAAATATGACAAACTCAAAGATGTGAATGTTTGATTGGACAGGCCTTTGTATAAAAGGTCGATGAATGTAAATTATGTTATGAATATGTGTTACATGATTGCTAGGAGGGGGATGTGCTAAAGAGACCATGATAGCTAATGGAAGGTTGTGGAAGGGACCTGGAATGGTGGCATTAACTTCCACCGAACCAATACCGTACTGGCCTTTACTTGCTTAAAGACCAAAGAAACCCTCTGACCCTAGAATGAATTACCAACCAGGATGGTAGGTGGGGAGGCTCCTCAAGATTTAATGAGGGGTTGCGGGCGAACCACCCATCCCTAGAAGCTCTCATACCTGACCATGGACGGGGGAATTCGCGCCAGACGCAATCTTGCAGAACAAGGAAAGAAAGGAAGTGTGGAGATAAGGGAGGGAGGACGCGCAACAAGGAATGCGAAAGAGAAAACAAAAGGAACTCTGGAAATATAGAGAGTCCTGAACAATGGAGAAGGGGGAGAAAAACTTCATTATTCACTTCTGTTGAGCTGGAAGTAGGAGACTGAATCTACAAGCATCGTGGTCTAGCTCGGGGTGGCTAGTGGTAAATCCGTCTGGATTCACTGAGCCTACGGTTGGGTTGAAACGAGCACCCCTCTCAGCAGTCGCATCACATCTGGTGTTTTCTGATAAGTGTTATGTATTGTATTTTGAATTGCATATCCTGAACGCATGCTCATGTTTTATACACTCATAAATGGTTTCTGTATAGAAGTGTTTGCCTTGTGTTTTGATTTGAAGTAATGGATGCATGCTTATACTTGTATATTCATAATTGGTTTATGTATAGAATGAATGAGTTCAGAATACGAGTTTGTTCCCTTGAGAATTGTCCCATCTACTTGACTCACGCTATGCCCTGGTTTGATTTCCCGAAGGCACCTTCTCCCAGGAAGTTTCCTCGCACTCCAGAGCCGGAGTGAGTCCCTTGAAAGGACAACCATGATAGGAAACCCACGATTTTACTTTTCCCTTACAATAGAGTTTATAGCTCGGTGAATTAGGAAGGATTTTCAGTCAGGTCACCAAGCCTAGGGATAATTTACCCAAGAACCCTCTGAAGGATCTATCAGAGCTCTATTTCCTCTCAACCTTAACCTTTGCATAGGCAGGAGATTGGATTTGGCAACATCCTGAAAGTCCCAAAGTATTCGGAGCCATCCATCGGCACAAGACACATGGCAGCCAAGTAGCATTTCGTTGACCCGTGACTGGGAGCGTTAAAAGGGTAGGATTGCACGATCTCATGAGTCACGAAATTGTGACGTGATCATGGTAGTTGATCCAGGAGTGATCTGGACCATTAGTTTAGTGTGAATAGATTTCAGCATTTCGGCGTTTCGGCACCCGGGAAACCAAAGGGTGATACCCCTCGTCTTCGCAAGATGCGAAGTCTCGGTATGTGAAACTCTGAATCAGTTTAGTATGAATAGGTTTCGGCATTTCGGCGTTTCGGCACCAGCAAAACCAAAGGGAAATACTCTCATCTTCGCAAGCCACGAATTCTCGGTATGAGAAACTTCGAATCAGTTTAGTGTGAATAGATTTCTTCATTTCGGAATTTCGGCACCCAGGAAACCAAAGGGTGATACCCCTTGTCTTCGCAAGTCGCGAAGTCTCAGTCTGCCAAACTCTCAATCAGTTTAGTGTGAATAGGTTTCGACATTTCAGCATTTCAGCACCAGGGAAACCAAAGCGCAAGACCCCTCATCTTCGTCAATCGCGAAATCCCGGTATGCGAAACCCCGATGTGCTTGGAGGATGAGCCCTAGGTCACAGGACAGGGTCATGTGGTAGAAAAGAGGAGTCCTGAAAGGATATGGACCGTCCATCGGAGGAGACGCGTGTTGAGAAGTCATAGTTCTAGGAAATATCTGAAACCCCATGAGTCGTTGGATCTCATACAAGAACTCGTGTATCGGGTTTCAGGGTTTGAAGAGTCAAAATACTCGACTCTCTTGCATTTCGAACTCCCGGTTACCGAAATCCTGATACGGCTAGGATCGTCGGATCAAGGGGAGATTCACAGCTGTTAATCTCAACGAAGGTACGATTTCAGGTTTCTGGGTTTGAAGAGTCGAAGGACTTGACTCTCGGACATCGCTGAGTCACGAATTGCAAAAGGGGCCTCTTGACCTGGCCCAGGGTCATAACTGATGATCACATGGAGGTGAAGCCCGCGCTTGGTGCTTGAGTTGTAGATGACAGGTTTTCAATGAAAGAACCGGTGGATTGGTTTAGTGAAGGATCTGATAGGAAGATCTAGCTTGCGCTAGGACATCGTAGGAACTCGGGGATTCTATCCCTCGAGAAAAAGGAGAAAAAAGGAGAAAAAAGGAGAAAAATTTGTTATGCCATAGTGGGTATGTTACAAATTGGTATCAGAGCATGGTTACAACACTTTTCCTTCTTGGGCTCATAAACGAGTTGTGCAGAGACTCCATTCAAAGTACTCTTAAAAGGAGTAACCCTCTATCTTAACCCCCTTAATCAAATGTCGAAGTTAAGAATGAAAACTCCTATTGTGGTATGCATGTGAAAAATATGAATTATGCGCTAGTTATAAATGAATGTAAATATTGACTAACAACAAGCGTTTTTCTTCTACACACAAGCAGACGATCAACAGCGGGAAACTGCAGATGCATAGAATGGTGAGTCACCACGAAGTGGGGGATGGCTCCCACAATAGAGACGAAGAGTCTCATGAAAGGAGGGTGGTAGGGACCCCCCCAGATCTGGCTGAGACTGTGAGGAGCCTCATGGTCGAACTACAGAGCTGGAAGGATGACAATGAAAGGATGATAAAAGAGCAAGAGAAGAAAACAAAAATTAATGCAGTCTTACTACAGAGTTTATCCGACATACAAAGACAATTGCAACATGAACCTGACACCAGTCACACAGACCAACGACAGGCAAAGAAAAGTCAAAGTCCACCCGAGATACAGAAACGTGGTCTTTTAAGTGGCCACAATGCGAAGAGCACCTCGAGAAAAGTCCACCCCAGAGATAAGGGACAAACATCGGATGATTCATCTGGAAAGGAAGCTGGAGACTCAGAGGGATCTTCTAGCAGCAGAACTAGTTCTTAGTCCCAAAGAAAATTGAAGAAGCGAAAGCATTCCAAAACTCATAATCTCGAAGAATTCAAGAAGGTCAAACCACCTGCTTTCGACAGTGAAATAAATAAGGGGGAGGAAGTGGAGGCCTGACTGTTTGGACTAAAGAAGTATTTCAGAGTCCATGACTTCTCAGAAAACTTGAAGGCATGAGTAGCCACTTTCAACTTGAATGGAAAGGCTTCCATTTGGTGGGAACACCTTAAAAATGTAAAAGGGATTCACGAAGAGGGCATGTCTTGGGAACAATTTGAGAAATACTTCAGGAAGAATTATCTGTCGGAAAAGTATTTCGACGAAAAGACTAAAGAATTCTATGAACTCATGATGGGGCAACTCACCATAGAGGAATATGTCAACTCACCATAGAGGAAAAGGTGCAACGATTCATCCGTGGAGTACCTAAGGACTATCAAAACAAAATTGAGTTTGATGAGCTAAAGACTCTAGAAGACACTATTCGAAAGGAAAGATATTGTTATGAACATATTGGGCATCAGACAGAACTTCGCGAAGGCTAGAAGTAGAATAATAGTTTGGGATTCCAGAAAAATGGGTTTAAATCCCCAAGATTTAAAAACTATAAAAAGGACTCAAGGATAAGATTCCCAGCCCAAAGTGTACACCAGCAAAATTTCCTCTCCCAGGGAAGAAATAAACCTTCTGGATCTGCCCCAGGAAAGACTGATAACCCAAAGAGAGAACCCTTGAAATGTTGGGGTTGTGGGAAAGAACATATGCTAAGGGACTGCCCGCACTGACAACAGAACAAACAAAGAATTTACAACATTCAAGAAGCTGCCACCGTCAATGACGTGGCCAAGAGTGTGCGGAAAATTTATGCAGCCTTGGATAATAAACAATCTGACCACGAAGCTTCAGTGGTGGAGATAGAAGGTATGATCACCAACCATCTAGTGTCTATTCTAATTGACCCTGGTTCAAATTTCAGTTATATAGCCCCTAAGGTTTTTGATAAGTGTAAATTATAGCCACAAAAACATGCCAAGCCATGGTTGTTATAGTTAGCCACTGGCACTAAAAGAAAGGTAGCGAAGGTCATACCAGCTTGCCAATTCACTATAAGTGAATTCCCCACCCAAGAAACCCTTAACATATTACCCCTATGATCGTATGACTTGTTGCTTGGTATGGACTGGCTAGCCACATATAAAGCCAGACTAGACTGTTACCATAAAACCTTAGAATGTGTAAGTGAATAAGGAAGGAGGATAACCCTTCAAGGGATCCAAAAACCTGTCTCAGTGAGATGAATATTAGCTCTTCAAATGAGAAAGTATTGCGGAAAGGGATGTCCACTATATGCGATACAGGTGTTGAAATAAATTGAAGATGACAAACCAAACCTCGAAGACCACCCCACACTATACAGATGTATTTTCGGAAGAGGTACCAGGTCTACCTCCAAGAAGGGACATTGACTTCTCGATAAAACTTGCACCAGGAGCGGTGCCAGTGTCTAGAACACCCTACAAGATGAGCGCACCTGAGCCAATTGAGCTTAAATTACAACTAAAAGAAATGATGGACAAAGGCTTTATCCGACCCAGTGTGTCTCCATGGGGAGCACCAGTCCTGTTTGTGAAAAGGAAAGATGGTACCCTTCGACTGTACGTAGATTATAGACAACTCAATAAGGTAACCATAAAGAACAAGTACCCCTTACCCAGGATCGATGACCTGTTCGATCAATTGGGAGGTTCTCCCATCTTCTCAAAGATTGACTTGATATCTGGATACCATCAAGTCCAAATCAAGGGTGAAGACATCCACAAAACTGCCTTCAGGACGAGATATGGTCACTATGAGTTTGTGGTAGTACCATTTGGATTAACCAATGCCCCTGCCACTTTTATGTGCTTGATGAACAATGTTCTCAGCAAATTCCTAGAAAAATTTGTACTGGTTTTGATTGATGATATATTAATTTACTCCAAGAATAGAGAGGAACATGAGGAACACCTTAGGCTTGTGCTTCAAGTTCTAAGAGAACAACAACTCTATGCCAAATTTAGCAAATTCAACTTTTTCCAAAAGCAAATACATTACTTGGACCATGTCTTATCTGAAGAAGGAGTAGTAGTAGACCCTGACAAGATCAGGTTTATCATGGAATGGCCTACCCCAAAGGACATTTTAGATATCAATCTCTTTATGGGCTTAGCAAGATATTATAGGAGATTTATAAAAGGATTCTCCAAGATTGGTTGTCCAGTCACTGCCCTCCAGAAGAAGCGGGCTAAATTCACGTGGACACAAAAATGTGAAGACAGATTTCAAACCCTAAAACTTCTACTAACCCACGCACCCATGTTGAAGATCATCGATCCTGAAGCTGACTTCCTTGTGTGCACAGATGCCTGCAAGGAAGGGCTTGGGGGAGTCTTTATGAATCCCAAAAATTGAATGAGCACGAAATCAACTATGTGACCTGTTGTAACAGAGTATGAATTTTTCTCTAATTTGTGTCTTCATCCTAAATGTCTTGGAGAATCACATCCAGCTTATAAATTAACCAGGGATGCTCACCAAAGAACTTTATTACAAGCGCTTACATATCACAAAGGGGTGTTTT
>ML804676.1:29776-47647 GCA_009831015.1 Picea engelmannii | reverse complement strand
AACCCTGTTATGATATTCTCTCTATGGTTTTCACTTGACTCCATGCCCAATGGACTTATTTCTCCTGTATCAACCTCCAGACCTGATTAAACACCTTTTCTAATAAGAAATCTGGCCTTCTTCTGTAATCATTGAATATTCCTAAGTAAAGAGCCCTTCGCTGTTTAGAGAACTGTCTCCGAGTGTATTAGGTCAGAAGTGCACTCAAAATTAAATTTTCAGGTTTTGGCTTGCTGCAACCCAAGTCAAGTTCTGAACGATAAACAAATTTTTCATTTTAAAATGTGCTAAGGCTTGGCTCTATTACAGCCTAGAGTCGACTCTTGCGACAACATGACCCATGATCTAGAGCTGGCCGCCATAGTGCACGCCTTAAAAATGTGGAGGCATTACCTCCTGGGAAGGAAATTTGTACTTATGACAGACCATTGTGGATTGCGATATCTGTTTGACCAACCAAAGCTCAATGCCAGACAAGCTAGGTGTATGGCCCTCCTTAGCGAGTTTGATTTTGAAATCAAACATATTAAGAGAAAGGAAAATAAGGTGGTCGATGCCCTTAGCAGAAGTATGAAAACAATTCACCTGGAAGCGGTGAGCACCTGGGAGATGGATGTCAAGGAAAGAGTCAGGAATGCATAAGAAACAGACACATTGTTCTGGACCGTGACCTCGTACCTAGAGCAAGAACCCATAGGGATAAAGTATGAAGGCTACCAGATGATAGATGGAGGTCTGCTAACTTGCAGAAACAGATTGCATATTCCAGATTGTGATGATTTGAAGAGGTTCATAATGGATGAACTACATAAGAGACTGTATACTGGGCATCTAGGATACTAGAAGATGATCACGACCACCAGGAAACAATTCTATTGGCCTGGATTTAAGAAAGACATAGATGAGTACTTAGCCAAATGCATAGAGTGCCAACAAGTTAAAGAAGAACACCGACACCCAACAGGATTATTACAACCTCTACCAATCTTGGAATGGAAATGGGAAACCATCTCCATGGATTTCATCACCGGATTACCAACCTCGACCAAACATAATGACACCATCATGGTAGTGGTGGATAAATTGAGAAATTTCGCTCATTTTATCCCCATCAAGTCAACTTGCAAGGCAATAGACATCGCCAACGTATTCATGAAGGAGATATTTAGACAACATGGTATGCCTAAAGCGATCGTGTCTAACAGAGACACAAAATTTACTTCCAACTTTTGGAAATCCTTGATGGTTGGTCTAGAGACCAAATTACTATTTAGCACAACCTATCATCCTCAAACCGATGGAAAAACAGAAAGAGTGAACCAAATATTAGAAGACATGTTAAGGATGCATGTAATGCATCAACCCAAAAAGTGGGAAGATTACCTTCCACTGGTGGAATTCGCCTACAACAACGGCTACCAGGAATCCCCGAAGATGAGTCCTTTCGAAGTCCTCTATGGTAGGTCGTGCAACACTCGAGTCAGTTGGAGTAATCCCATAAATAAAATTTCTATTGGACCTGAAATGTTGAAAGAAATGGAACAACAAGTGATTCAGATAAAATAGAATCTAAAGGTTGCTCAGAACAGGCAGAAAAGTTACGCCGACTGAAAGAGAACTCCAAGAGAGTTCAAGATGGGAGACCACATATATATTAGAGTTAGGCCTAGGAAGAGCTCCATGAGGCTGGGAGCTTGTGCCAAGTTCGCACCTCGGTATTGCGGACCCTTTGAAGTTCTAGATAGAGTAGGAACTGTAGCCTATAGGATAGCACTTACTCCCACAGTAAAAGCACATAATTTTTTCCATGTTTCATTATTGAAGAAATATGTATACAATTCTAATCATGTAATTGAATGGTCTGTGATCTAGGTGGAACCGGAGGGATAATTCCTGCCAGAACCTCAATGGATATTGGACAGAAAGGAAACCCCACTCAGGAATTGAACCATTACACAAGTCAAGGTGCAGTGGAAACATTTTGGCCCAGATGAGGCTACGTGGGAAATGGAAGGTGCCATGAAATAGGCATATCCGATTTTGTTTACTTCTGTACATACACATCATACTAATAAAGAGAACATTGAGGATGATGTTCCTTTAAGGGGGAGGGAATTGTAACACCCTGTTTCCCCCAATCTATAAAAATAACTATATTGGCCAAGAACTATGGCAAACTCAAAGATGTGAATTTTTGATTGGACAGGCCTTTGTATAAAAGGTTGATGAATGTAAATTTTGTTATGAATATGTGTTGCATGATTGTTGGGAGGGGGATGTGCTGAAAGAGACCACGATAGCTAATGGAAGGTGTTGGAAGGGACCTGGAATGGTGGCGTTAACTTCCACCGAACCAATACTGTAATGGTCTTTACTTGCTCAAAGACCAAAGCAACTCTTTGACCCTGGAATGAATTACCCGGCAGGATGGTAGGTGGGGAGGCTCCTCAAGAGTTAATGAGGGGATGGGGGTGAACCATCCATCCATAGAATCTCTCAAACCACACACAATCGCACCACACACAATCTTGCAGAACAAGGCAAGAAAGGAGGAGTGAGGATAAGGGAGGGAGGACACGTGATAGGGAGCGCGAAAGAGAAAACAGAAGGAACTCTAGAAATACAGAGAGTCGTGAACAGTGGAGAAGGGGAAGAAAATCTTCATTATTGACTTCCATTGAGTTGGAAGTAGGAGACTGAATCTCCAAGCATCGTGGTCTAGCTCGAGGGTGGCTAGTGGTAAATCTGTCTGGATTCACTGAGCCTATTGTTGGGTGGAAACGAGCACCCCTCTCAGTAGTCGCATCACGTCTAGTGTTTTATGATAAGTGTTATGTCTTGTATTTTGAATTTCATATCCCGAGTGCATGCTCATGTTTTATACAATCGTAAATGGTTTCTTTATAGAAGTGTTTTCCTTGTGTTTTGATTTGAAGTAATGGATGCATGCTTATACTTGTATAATCATAATCGGTTTATGTATAGAATGAATGAGTTCAAAATACGAGTCTGTTCCCTTGAGAATTGTCCCATCTACTTGACTCGTGCTATGCCCTGGTTTAATTTCCCGAAGGCACCTTCACTCGGAAAGTTTCCTCTCACTCCAGAGCCAGAGTGAGTCCCTTGAAAGGATTACCATGATAGTGAACCCACGATTTTACTTTTCCCTTACCACAGAGTTTATAGCTCAGTGAATTAGGAAGGATTTTCAGTCAGGTCACCAAGCCTAGGGATAATTTACCCAAGAACCCTCTGAAGGATCTGTCGGAGCTCTATTGCCTGTCGACCTTAACCTTTGCATAGGCAAGAGAGTGGATTTGGCAACGTCCTGAAAGTCCTGAAGTATTTGGAGCCATCCATCGGCATAGGACACGTGGCAGTTGGGTAGCATTTCACTGAACCGTGACTGGGAGTGGTCAAAGGGTAGGATTGCATGATCTCAGGATTTGCGAAATCACGACATGATCATGGTTGTTGATCCAGGAGTGATCTGGACCATCAGTTTAGTGTGGATAGATTTTGGCGTTTCTGTGTTTTGGGACCTGGGAAACCAAAGGGCGATACCCCTCGTCGTTGCAAGCTGCGAAGTCCTGGTATGTGAAACTCTGAATCAATTTAGTATGAATAGGTTTCAGCATTTCGGCATTTCGGCACCCAGGAAACCAAAGGGTGATACCCTCATCTTCGCACATCGCGAAGTCCCAGTATGCGAAACTTCGAATCAGTTTAGTGTGAATAGATTTTTGTATTTCGGGGTTTCGGCACCCAGGAAACCAAAGGGCAATACCTCTTGTCTTCGCAAGTCGTGAAGTCCCGGTCTGCGAAACTCTGAATCAGTTTAGTGTGAATAGGTTTCTTTATTTTTGCGTTTCGACACCTGAGAAACCAAAGGGCAAGACCCCTCATTGTCGCCAGTCATGAAATCCTGGTACGCAAAACCCCGACGCGCTCGAAGGATGAGACCTACGTCACAGGATAGGGTCACGTGGTAGAAAAGAGGAGTCATGAAAGGCTCTGGACCGTCCATTGGAGGAGACATGTGGTGAGCGGTTAGAGTTTGGGGAAAGTTACGAAACCCCATGAGTCATTCGATCTCGTACAAGAACTTGCATATCGAGTTTTGGGGTTCGAAGAGTCGAAATACTCGACTCTCTTGCATTTCGAACTCTCGGTTACCGAAATATCGATACGGTCAGGACCGTCGGATCAGGGGGAGATTCACAACCATCGATCTCAATGAAGGTACGATTTTGGGTTTCGGGGTTTGAAGAGTTGAAGGACTTGACTCTTGAACATCGTTGAGTCACGAATTGCGAAAGGTGCCTCTTGGTTGGCCCGGGGTCATAGTCGATGATCACATGGAGGTGAAGCCCGCACTTGGTGCTTGAGTTGTACACGACGGGTTTTCAATGAAAGAACCGGTGGATTGGTTTAGTGAAGGCTCCGACAAGAAGAGATAGCCTGCGTTAGGACCTCGTAGGAACTCGGGAATTCCGTCCCTCGAGAAAAAGGAGGAAAAAGGAGAAAAATCTATTATGCTGTAGTGGGTATGTTACATGAATTACCTTTACATCCTTTGTTTTTGTAATCAATGGGACAACGTCTTCTTTCTTCACACTAGGTAGGGATCTTGAATAAGTATCCCTCTATAGCCTCTCATATTCCTGCTAATAGTAGAAGGGATGAGTAAATTATTCAAAGAGGCATCAGAAAATGGTAGCTTCAAAGGGATTTGCATTGGTCCCATGTTCAATATCACATATCTTATGTTCATGGAGGATGTACTAATTTTCTATGAATATTTTAGAAGGATAATCAAGAAGATTAAAATATTGTTCACTCACTCTGCAAAATTCCACATTAATCTAGAAAAATCCACATTGTCCATGTGGGAAATTATAGAGCTAGAAAAGGGGTGTTTATCCCAATTATTTCCTTACCAAGTGTTTGATATCGATCAAGGAATTAAATACTCAAAATTCCACTTGAAACCAAATTTGTAGAAAAAATGTGATTGGGAATGGTTGGTTTCCAAATTAGAAAAAGAGATAAACCATTGGTGCAACCAATGGCTACGTTTGTACTTTTTAAAGAAGTACTAGTATCCCTACTAGCATATTGGATTTCATTGGAGGAAATTGTGCTATTAATTTATCTAGTTAGGCTATAAAAAAAAGAGAGGTCTTATGCTAGCTTCCTAGAAAAATTTGGCACCTCCAAAGAAAATGGAGGATGGGGCCTAAAAATATTATTCCTATTCTCCAAGACCTTAGTTGCAAAAAATGTATGGAGGCTAGTACAGGGACAAGGCTTGTGGGTCCACGTAATGAAATCCAAGTATTTGTCCCCATACATAATTCAAGAATATATTAGGAACATGGTAAAATAGGTACATAGTGCATCAATGGTATATAAATCTATGAAATCATATTTCCATTTGGTTGGTCACTAGATGATCTAAAAGGTGGGTGGAGGGGATAAAGTTCATATTTGGCTGATGGGCATAGGATGTAAAGGTATTCATAATTTGATTTATTATGTGATATAGGAGTTAAGAAACAAAGATACATTTTCACTAATACATATTGTAATAAGAGAGATCTACAAATTGGTAAAAAAAATGGCTTTCCTCAAAGGAGATAGGTTTGGGAGAATAATTTAAGTATGGAAATCATACATAGATTCTTTAAAATATAGCAATGTCAGAATAGGGGAATAATATGACCAACTATTATGGTCTCTCAATACTATTAAGGAAATTGTGTACCCAAACTAAGATATAGATCCCTTGTTGAGGAAGGTTTGGATGGAAAACACGTTTGGTGGCATAAAACCATCTAGAAGCTAAGGAACCCTCCAAAATCAATTATTTAATGTGGCTAGCCTTAAATTACACGGATACAACATGGGAGGTTCTATAAAAAAATAATTTTATAGGCCCAAGTTGGTGTAGATTATGCCAACCAGTAGAGAAAACAATTGATCATTTATTTATGACTTGTCCTTTATCTAAATAGGTATGGAATTAAGTTGAATACATGATAGGGTTAAGGAATGTAGGTGAAGGTGGAAGTATGAAATAAAATTTAGGAGCTTGGTTTATAAACAAGGATACAAAGAAAATCAAATTTCTTCCACTAAATATAGCTTAGGGAATATGGCTTACTATAAACGTGAATCTATTTGAAGGATATGAGAAACTTCCCCTCAAATGTGCAATCTAATCCCTAAATATACTAAATGAMTATCCATAAGTAGAGGAAAAAAGAAGAAGTCYTGACATTCTYTGGGTGTACTTTGATGGTGCYTCKRAAKSGAATCCACCAAAGAAGKTTCAAGGTATCACTCCTCAAATCATAATATAGTCTTCAAAGCTAGGATTGGGTGGGAGACTAACAATTATTATAAATGGTGGATCTCAAATTAACCCTACAATTGGCTCATGAATATTGTGTTACACAATTACAATTTTTTTGGTATTCTATATTGGTTATTCAATGGTTACAAACATAAGAATCACTTAGACAACCACTTTTTGACGATATCCAACAAAAAATGATAACCTTCTCACACATTTCTTTGTCCCATATATATAAGGACATGAACAAGGTCGATGATGAACTTTCAAAATAGGCATCTGGAACCTCGTAGTTGGACCTTGTCCATCTTTCAGTATGGGAACAAAAATGATTTCTTGCATGCATCATTGCTATAAAATTACTACAATGGACATTTTCAAGATTTGTTTCTAGCTCAAGATTTTGTGATTGACAATTTTCATATCCTAGTTATTGAAAGATGTAATGTGTGTCCTTTTAAGTCAAGGAACAGATTTGTTTTTTATTTAGTTGTATAATATGTAAGGAAGCTCGTTAAGAGTTGAACATGTCACTTGCTAGAATTGGGCTTGGGTGGGGAGGATAACAATCATTCCTCCCATCCAATTGAAAGTAAAACAATTCTTATGGTGAATGAGGGATCTGTGTAATTTATAGTTTAAGTAATCATAGACTTGACATGTAGCCTATATGTGTGTGTGTGTGTGTTTGTGTGTGTGTGTGTGTGTGTGTGTGTGTGTGTTGTGGGGGGGCTGGGGGTACATAAATCCATCTTAACCTCAATTTTATCATGGGTGGAAAGAGATTAAATCCTTAAAGATAACTTTTTTTGCACTACAAAATATTTTACCACACTCCCTCTCCATGATAAATCAAACTTTAAAATTAAAATACATATCTATAATGATAATAAACTTCAGAAGGTGGGTAGAGTGGATAAAGTTCATATTTGGCTTGATCCATGAAAAGGATGTAAATGTATTCATATTTTACTTTCTTGTGTGATATAGAAGTTAAGAAAAAAAGAGATATTTTTAATAATATAGATTGTGATAAGAGGGATCTACAAATTGGTAAAAAAAATGGCTTTCCTCAAAGGAGATAGGTTTGGGATAAGAATTGAAGTATGTAAATCATAAATAGATGCTTTCAAATATAGCAATGTCAGAATAGGGGAATAAGATGACCAACTATTATGGCATCTCAATCCTATAGAGAATTGTGTAGCCAAACTAAGATATATATCCCTTGTTGAGAAAGGTTTGGAGGGACAAGGTGGGGTAAAACCATATAGAAGCTAAGGTGCCCCTCCAATTTTTATTTTTTTTATGTGGCAAGCCTTAAATTACAAGGATCCAACATGGGAGGTTCTACAAAAAAAATAATTTTATAGGCCCAAGTTGGTGTAGCTTATGCCAAGAAGTAGAGAAAACAATTAATCATTTATTTATGACTTGTCCTTTATCTAAAGAGGTCTGGAATTAAGTTGAATACATGATAGGGTTAAGGAATGTAGGTGAAGGTGGAAGTACTAAAGGATCTTTAGGTACTTTGTTTATAAACAAGGATACAAAGAAAACCAAATTTCTTCCACTAAATATAGCTTAGGGAATATGCATTACTAGAAACATGAATCTATTTGAAGGACATGAGACACTTCCCCTCAAATGTGCAATTTAATCCCTAAATATACTCAACAAGTATCCATAAGTAGAGGAAAAACAAAAAGTAAAGAGGACAAAAGAAAAATTTGTGACATTTCTTGGGTGTACTTTGATGGTGCCTCTCAAGAGAATCCTCCAAAAGAAGGTCCAGGGTATAAATCCTCAAATCATAATAATATTTGTTGTGTGCCCTTGTTCTCTTGTTGTGTTACAAGGTTACAATTTTTTGGGGATTCTCTATTAGTTATTCAATGGTTACAAAGAGAATCATCACTCAAAAATTTACCATATGAGAATGATAAGGAATAATGATAGTCCAAATATAGCATGACCGTACAAAATGTTTTGATCTTTCTTTCAAAAATTTCCAATCTCTATCAATCTAAAATGAGCGAATCTTTCGAGATAATAATGCTTTTTTAATGGAAGAAAAATATTTGCCAATGAAGGAAAAAATATCCACTTCAAATAAATTAGGTAAAGCATATCTTCAAGTTATTGTAAGCTCATTCATTGAGCTTATGAGAGAATCATATTTGTTATAGGATTTTCTATAGTTATGCTCCACCTAATTCATTTGAAGTGAATATTTCACCTTTTATTTGATGATATTTTTCTTCAGCAGGAAAAAAAAATATTATCTCGAAAGATCCGCTCGTTTTATATTGATGGAGATATGAAGTAGGTGGGTGGAAAAAATTGAAGATATTTTACCATTTATTTGAGGATAGTTTTTCTCCGATTTGGAAATTACAAATTTTTTTCTTCGATTGAATGTATCAACCCATCAGTGCACTGCCTCAAACTATGTCTAGATTTCGGTCGGACAGGATCGAGCAATGAGATAACAATATTCACAAATGGGAGGTGACCAAATTGCAAGAATTGGCTTCCGAAAGGTTTGGAACATTCTGTTAAAAATTGGCGGAATACTCGAAAATCTATATATGTGTGTGTGGAGAGAAAAGTGTAGGTCACGTTGTACTTTTGTATCCATAACGTGCATTTATATGTTATACCTTTTAAAGAATTTAAATACACTTTCTGGATAGTTTAGTAATTGTGTGGAGTTTAACATCAATATACCTTGTCTTAATTCTGAAGTTAACAGGAGTTTAAAGGGATCAAATCATTAGAGGTTCTAATATTTTTTAAGTTTCTGCATGTTACTTCCTCATCCAAAAAATTACACATCTTCCTAGGTGTCAACAACACACCATTGAAATTGAAATGTTTTCACCATAAGATTGTTTTACCCCTAACTTTATTTATAATAAACAAAATTACAATGTCATATGCGTCAAGGCATTAAAAAAAAGTGCTATGTAGCGAGATTGGAACATAGCCTTTGTATACTTGCCTTATATATCATAGAGATAAATAAAAAAGAAAATTGTTCATTACACTTGTTATCACATATAGTTGTCAAGGGCAGCAGGTCGTCCAAGGTCGTGGTCTGCACATGAAGCGTCAAAGCACAACGTTCAGAGAAGCTCATGCCGGATTGGAAATATTAGCAGGCGAGCGGACAATTTTAATCTTTTCAACAGTGGAGATTCCAGAAGCGGTTCAGATTAGTGGCTCACGGGCATTCGGAAGTCTAAAATTGAGCAAAGTATAGCACCAGAGAAAAAGTTATGAAGTCCCAAGGCCCGGAGAGAGAACGAGTCATTGATCTTGAGGGGGATAGGTGGCATACGATCCAAGTGTTTGGGGATAAGAGACTCGAAATTTTTGAAATGGGAAGTGCGTGAAATTCCCAAAGAGCCGAAGCCCAGACTCTCGAAGAAATTGTGGACCGTTGGTCTCAAAATCAACAGCAGTCATTAATCTTAGCGACAGTTCCTCCAGACACCACGTGTCATCAAATTCGTCACTTCGGGGGTTTTTGAAATAAGAAATGTGCCAAGTTCCCAAAGAGTCGAAGCCTGAACTGTCGAAATCATCTGATTCATCCAAACCAGGAAGACACTGGAGGCAGATCCTTCACTTCAAAATTCTGTGCTCCGGAAGATTTTGGAAGTCAAGCATTCAAAAATCCCGAAGGGCTGAAGCTCGAAGCCCCAAAGTGTTGAAGGCTCGAAGTGAATCTGGATCGTCGATCTACTAGGGGCCACATGTCATCAGATCATGTGTTTTGTGAATTTTACTTCAGAGGATTCCGTGAGTTGTGCATTGAAAACTATCGAAGGGTTGAAGCCCGAAGTCCTGAAGTTTCGAAGCCCCCGAAGTGTCTAAGGCCTGAAATGAATCTGGACCATCGATCTGTGAGGGCCACGCGTCATCAGATCCTTAGCTCCGGAGAATTTACTTGAATAAATATCCAGGGGACATATGGCATGGATCTTTGAACTCCAGATAAAGGTCCAAAGTGATTCTCGTCCATTTAATTCAGAAGGACATGCGTCGTTAGATTGCCAGCTTTGAGTAAAAGCATGGAGGAGGATGAGGTTTGAGATTTGTTTTTCCCGGATTCGGGAGACCCGAAGTAATTCTCAGTCGTCAATATCATAGGGCCATGCATCATCATATCCATAGCTCCGGGTGAAAGCACTGAAGGCAGAGGAAATTTGAGATTTGAAAGGTCCGAAGCCCGAATAGCAAAGAAAATCATGACCATCCATTTGAGAGGGTGTAGATGCAACCCGTCAATCTAAAAGCACAAGAGTTGAGTTGTCAATCAAAGGGCATGATCGTAGATCGCAATATGAGTGGTCACACTCCATTGTGGGGTCGAAGGGTGCTTGAACTTTAAAATTTGGAGGGCAGGCCGCATTCAGAGCCATTGTTTTTTGAAAGGGACACGTAGTGTCTATTCTAAATTGCGGGGAGGAAAGAAGTTTGGTTTCAAACCTTTCATGGTCGTGCCCACAATCACAGGATGGCGTAAGGTCATAGCCCTAGGTCACATCTAGGAAGGAGCGAAAGGAAAAGGAGCTAGCACACGAGCCCTGGAGCACCAAGTTTGTGCTAGCCGTCAGCACTGATACGTGGCATCCATATAGCACTGACACATGGCACTAATTTCAAGCATTTTAGACATGCTTTCAGACTATTTTCGAGTGACACATGTCACCTCTCCGTCTACAACATATCAACATGATGACTTCATGCCTCCACGTCAAATCATCCTCCAAGATTTGTTATTGTTTAGCGCCAAAAGTAGTTCCCCATCCCAAGCATCACTTTTGGAAGAACCTAAAGTTGGTGGGCGATTAAGCTTGGAAGTGTCGCTAAATCTAGCAGGTGTGCCCAAATATCAGATCAAGACCAGATCTATGGCCATAGTCCATTGCGGGGACGCAACATACTCTGGTAATAATTTTCTTGAGCGGTCCCACAATTGAAACCATGGTAAGGAAAAAGTGCTACATGGCGAAAGGTGATGGATTATGGGCCCAAAAGTGGTCTGAACCCAAACCAATTTTGAGTAGCCTCGCAATCACATGTTTATATGGTGTCCTATCGGAGAGAATTACGTGTCCGCCCCCTGATCTTTAAGCCCCGTTGAGTCCCCGACGAAAATTAGTTAATGGAAGGTAGGTTTTGTGGTTGAAACCTCGAATCACCCCATAAATGGAAGGCGTGGAGGATCTAGAGTTGTTAGCCCATGGTACCCCTGCAATCATATTTTCCTGCCAACCCATGTCGATCTGAGCTCGTGTCTAACAAAGGGGTACATGAACAATCTGACAGAAGTCTGCTCAGATGTAATTCTTTGAATGTAGTGATCAGATCACACTCATGATAGTCGGGGATTGATTTGAGTATAAATAAGTAGTTTTGATATGTTTTTATGGTCATCAACTGGTTGAGAAGAGCTCCCTATTTTGTAATATTTTGATGCCAGAAGATGTTCTTTGGTGATGTATCAAATTTGAGACTTTCACATTAATAAAATTCAGTTTCTCTCATCTCTTTGTAAAACAATGTGCTATAACACTCGGGCATGGAGGATCTAGTCGAGGGTTGTGATGTTGTTGTAATGTAGGTTTCATTACAGTAGTGTCATGACCAATTTTAGTCATATTATTTGTTGTCTTATTCCCTCTTACGTTGAATGGCTCGGGCATGGAGGATCCAGTCAAGTTGTTGTAGTTGCATTGTGATGTAGGTTTGATCAATATGTTGTTGTGACTGTGCTGTTTGGACATATTTCAGTGTCTAAAGCTTGAGTTCAAGAGAAGTCTTGAGCTTGATTTTTTCTTCACCAAGCTTCTTGAAAGCTAAATTTCAAAGAGGTCATGTTCACTTGTCCTACTAAGTCTTCCATTTGCTCATACTAAAACTCTATTCATTGAATGATGTTAATGTGGCCCTCACTTCCTTGTGCATTTCTTTTCTAGTTCTGTGTTGAAATCATTCTTGTATTGAGTTTTCTCCATTTGAACTCCACTAATATAAATCAAACATCCACCAAACACTCTAATGGGTACAGGGCTTATCCTCCCGCAATCTGACAGTGACTCTCAATGATAACATTCTTGGCACCGGTGTCAGGGACGCATTGAAAACTTTTCCCTGGGTAAGAATGACAAAGAAGTTATAATTTTGAAGGTTCATGAGAAATCAGTACCTTGAATATTGCAACTTGCACCTGGCGACTCCACTGTTTCAGTTGTGGCTCCTAAAGGTAGACACACGAGGTCTACTCCATAGCTTCCTCTGGCTACACCTGAAGCTGACCCAAAAAAAGATTATCCAGAAAGGAAATCCTTCTCAATAAGGCTTTTAGTTGTTGTCCCATATTAAAATCTCCCTAGGAGAAAGACAATGACCAGAACTAGTCTTTGATGGTGAATAAAGACCAGACACATTCAAACTGCATATCTTTCACCCGACGAATCCATGATTAAAGAATCTAGCGACGACTCCACAATTTTAAGAAGTCGTATTTTCAGATGGAAGTCATCTTGGCTTAGAGGTTTGTTCCTCTTAATTTCTCTGTTGTTCCTGGTTTTCCAAATGTTGTTCCTATTATGGATGAGTAGGGTGATTTTTTGGCGAGATTTAGAGAACATAGAGATGAAAACCCTGCAAAGAATCTCCTTAAGTTTCATGAACTCATGCATAAATGGGGAATACATCATGGGGATGTATTAATGAAAATGTTCATGTTCTCATTAGCGGGAGATGCTCATGAGTGGTATCACTCCTTTCCCCCTACTAACATCTCCTCCCTGGAACAGTTTCATGCATCTTTCAATATGCATTGTGGAAAGTTTTATTCCTTTGAGTTAATTTGTCATAACTATTGTGAGGAATATAAAGACTGTGTTCAAGGTACAATTGTTTCTTATGAAGGCTGTGAGAATGAAGGAGATGCCTTGGATGAGTTGAAAAAGCTGGTAAAATCACTTTCTACAGAAATAGAGAAATTGAAGGCAAATTTTGCTTGTTGCCCTCATGAAGGAAATGAAGAGGATATTCCGGTTCATGAGACAGATGTTTTTGGCAGCCTTGCTTATGATGAAGAAGTGATTTCTAGTACTGACCAAGAACAAACAACTTTTGAAAAATATCCTAGCACAGATGATGAAGAGCATAGCTTTTCCATGGTTTTTGTATATGATGATTATAAATCTATTCCTTAGGAGAGCCATGAAGGAGAAATGGAAGAGATAAATGTGCATTTTATCTCATGTTCGGATCCTATGAATGAGGAAATATCTGTAACAACCCCAAACATTACAACTACAACTGAAGCAAAAAGTGGAATTCATTTATTTAGGCAAGAAGGCGACGACGACAAAAGTTTAATCACATAACCTGACCATGAACACATGGTCACAGGGAAAGAAATAGACAACTACGACTCTAGGCACTAGCACAAGAGAAACTGGGAAAAACATGCGTAAGAAATAGAGAGAAATGACTACCCGCCTGACACACACCGACAACACCTACAGGATAAGGGACAACATCCACAATTTGACACAACAATTTCAATGACCCTTAACTAGAACCTCTATGGTGCGTAACCAAACACACGAAGGTGTTAAACCCAAGTGCCATCAACAACTACAATGAACAATGCCCTCAATGTGAAGCACCAACTTTAACCAAGTCATCATTTTCCTCTATCTGATAGGGCACGCCATAATCCCCTCGTCCGGAATCATGCCGCCCCAGGTTATAGGTGTGACAATACCCTGGCGCACAAGACCTATCTGGACCAAGGAATCGAGATAAATCCAACTCACAGGGAGTAAAACTTAACCATCCCAACACATGTCAAACAACCCTGGCACCCAACCGACAAGTCAACAAGAAGACTATGACATTCTCACAACACAACAACTTCCTTGCACAACAAAACCAATCTGTACATAATAAAAGATTATTATTAAACAATCGCTTGTTGCTAATAAAATCTAATCCCAAGATCAGATGATTATCTATCGCTATCCTTTAAAACTGACACTACAAGAATTTAATTACTGTCTTTAAATATAAATTTTGTTGACCGTTAATGACCTTGCGGTCTTTTAATTAAAAACCGTTAACATGCTATCAATATGTTATTACTAAAATATGTTGCTAATAAAACATGTTATCAATAAAATCACAGTCACTATGGTATTAATAAAATCTCTCTCTCTTTTATCCATAATATCTATTTAAACAATCAATTATATAGCTGTCCTTGAACAATATTTCCATGATATATAAAAATGAATTTACGCTATATGCATAAAAATGGTTTTACACTATGAACGGGATTTACACTATATAAATAAAAAGTATGAGTTTACACTATGAAACAAAATTACACTATATAAATAAAAAAGGGGTTTCACACTATAAAAATAAAGATGAAAATAGCAAGAGTATATCTTATGTACCGTTGTCATAATAAAGGAAATTCGTTATTAATAAACAAGACTTCGCCAACAAAATTTCATTGTTGTTCAACCACTGAGATAAAACGCCTCCACCAGATTCACAGTCAAATCAAAATGTTGTTTGTGGATACCCATCTTGTATTAAAGAAAAATAACAACATTGTTGTCTACAGGAAAGTAGGTAAAAGAAAATTTAAAGGGAAAAAACCACACCACAGAAGAGTTGTCGACTTTTTATGTGTTGCCAAGCATTGGTATGTTTCCTAACATTTAAAGTTAACTCTGACTATCTTTCACCAAATTCCGAGGTTCAAAACCCTAGTAATTTTCCTATTTAACGCAGGAATTGACACAGTCAACATGCCATCCATAAAGATCTGATGATAACGCTGTGACCCAGCATTAATAAATATGACGTATATACAAAAATGCAGAGCACTAACTGAAATAGCTGACATTTAATATACTAGATCGCAGAGGGAACAATGACGGTGTTAAGTTATGAGGGATATTGTCGAGCAAAACGAAAGAATAATTGTGTGGTTAAATGCATAAATCGTTGTCACCAAGTTAAAAAAAAATGCAGGTGTATAATTCCAGGGTGTTAATGAACGCAGGTTGTCTAATATTTTAAAAACAATTTCACTGCAGAAATAAAAACGATTGTCCAAAAAAATACGTTTTGTAAACAGTCAAATTGAAAGAGAGTTTAACTCCAAAAAATCTATAGTAAAAGGGCCATGACCACATGTTTTCTTGCAAGGGTTCCTAAAAACCTAGGTGTAAATAACAGGTTCGCTGGCGTTGGTGTCAGAACAAGAACACAACCAAACGATGTATCTCTCGTTGCTTAAACACACACTGAAAGTGCAGGTTATACAAAGATGAAAACACAGACTAGAAATGGATGAGATCAGGATGAATATGTTCTAAACTTCCAATGCTAAGGGTCTTAATTTTATGTGTCTCTTGGGTACATAAGAAGCCGTTAAATGGGTTGTTGAAAATACTGTCAAAAACTAATAACGCTGCCAGTAAATAAAATGCAGATATAAAACCAACTGAAAATGTCAACAAAAATGATAACTGATAATGCTAACAACGTGAAATAAAATTTGCAGTCTAGAAGGGTAAGATCGTAGTCTAAAGCATGGCAAGGTTGCAGTCCAATGAGTGGGAAAAATGTTGACTGTAAAATGGCAAAACATAGAGTTAAAAATTTGGGGACGTAGAGTTAAAAACTCAGGGGTAATCAATGGTTCACGGATAGGATTGATAATAATGGTAGAATTACTCAACGCAAGAAGGCACAAATACCCTCAATCAGACAAGAACAATCGACAGGGGTAGATGGCTGGGCAGAAACATCCTTCGCTCATCATCCACGCATAGAAAAGTAGGTCTTTAGGATCGATAGCTCTATTAACAATGAAGTGATGACCGTCGATCCGACTCCTGGTTGACTGCTCAAGCGTGGAACGATGATCTAGGGATGAGGATGAATTAAGTAAAAACTCTTCACAATAAATCAAAAACCAATAAGACAGTCACAACATTCATGGATTGAGAGCCAAGGGAATCAAGTCAAGTAGTGAGCTTAAGGCTAAGGGGAAAATTAAGTTCTTAATTAAAATTCTAAGTCCAACACCTTCTTTACACAGTTAAAAGTATAGAAATGAAAGCGTAAGGTCTATAATAATCTACCATGAAGAATAAAAGCAAGCGTACTATATCCCAAGTCGCCCGCTCTGAGTCGTTGTCCCATGTGCTCTGTGCATCTCCCGCTTGCCAAACAATGACACTTCACCTATACCTACCATCCAATGCTAGGGGTAATATTATTCCCCCTTATCCCCCCGAGACGCAAAGCAGACACACACACTAAACCAGAGAACAACTAGCTCCCAGCTCGCCTCGCAAGGCCGAGCTACCACTCCTCACCAAGCTGGGTATCCCAACTCCCACAACATAAGTCAGTCAAGCCTAAAATTTTGCAGCGTAACATTACACATAACATAAGAGATCCATCCTCCTCCTCCTCCCTCCTTTATATAGAATTTCTAAGTCATTTCTTTCTCAAATTTCCATTTAATTTAATGTTAAAAAATTTAATCCAGAAAAATCATCCTCGTACATGTGTCGCCCATCCCCTTCATTGCACCAGAAATTAATTTCATTACTTATTTAATTACTCCTATTTCCCTCGCCCAGCTAAAAGAATTCCTAGAATCGCTCCTAGGTGTCCCCATATTCCCTTACACATTTTAATGACTTACCCCCTTACTAATTTAATCTAATAAAAAAATCACTGCATAATATTTTTAGGTGAGATTATGATTCGGTGAAATGAAAAATCCATATCTCTAAAAATACATAGTGAAAAATTATGTAAAATTTATGTTCATAATCCTTAAACTGTTCTCTTCAAAATGGTATTTTTAGATTTTAATTTTAAGTAAAAATTAAGATAGATACATGGTGGAGGAAAACATGTGTTTAAAATATGTAACTTTTTCAGATTGGTCAACTTAAAAAATTCTATAAATTATAATATTCATCTGTTAAATTAAAAACTATAGTCATCACAAAATAGAGTCTCTGTAGATTGTTGCAATATATTTCATTTGTCAAAACCAAAAGTTTAATAATGTATACATTGTTGTGGGAAAAAATAACTCATTATCTTTCCCTTCATTTTTAAGGAACATACTGTCAAACACTTGCCAAATTGACATATCAAATCTCAATAAAAAAAATTCAAAAATAGTCAGTAGAAAGATAACAAAATTCTTCACAAGTTTTTTTTTTATAGTAAAGTAAAATTCTAAATAAAAAAACTACATTTGTTTACTGAAAGTTGAAGAACCTCTTAAAATTAAAAAAAAAATTCATAAAACAAGCAAAAGTGTTACCCATATTCATGATTTTACCCCTAGTTGAGTTCAATTTAGAAAGTTCTTAAAGACAAGATTCCTTGCCAAGTTAGCCATTCTGTTTTTTCCTTATGTTTCCATTTTTCTTAAT
>ML804675.1:328196-339422 GCA_009831015.1 Picea engelmannii | reverse complement strand
AGAATACAAGAAAAGAAATAACAAAAGACACCATGCCCATGCAGTAGAAGATGATGAGCCACCCACAAAGATGATTAAAGAAAAGATTGAAGACTATGTTTTATTCTCTGCCCTCTCAGGATCTGTGTCATCTGGAGAGGATATTTGGCTCATAGACAGTGGTGCCTCTAAGCACGTGACAGGTCAGAGAGACATTCTCTAGCCTTACAGAAAAGAACTTTCCCCAGAAAGTTATACTTGGAGATGATTACTAGTACCCTATCAAAGGAGTGCGAGAGTCCACCTACAAACTTGATTCAGGGACCCCAATGAAGATGAAGGATGTACTATATGTACCAGGTTTAACAAAGAACTTACTTTCTATCTCAACTTTAGATAAGAAAGGTTTCATGGTTGCATTCATAGATGGTGAAGTTATTATGTGGCCTAAAGGAAAAACCATAGAAGATGCAATTGTCATTGGAACAGAAGAAGGTGGCATGTATAAGCTAAAAGGTCACTTAGATGTAGCCTTGACTCGCTCCACTGAGAGTCCATGTGAACTTTGGCATAGAAGACTAGCTCACATCAACTACAAAGCCTTACCATATGTGAGCAA
Organism: Picea engelmannii; assembly: GCA_009831015.1. NCBI lineage: Eukaryota > Viridiplantae > Streptophyta > Pinopsida > Pinales > Pinaceae > Picea > Picea engelmannii. The sequence continues at coordinate 338,824 of ML804675.1, read as the reverse complement.
GGTAGTTACAGGACTACCAGAATTCAAGGTTGATCATGAAGGTGTTTGCAAGGGATGTGCACAAGGAAAGAACATAAAGAATCCTTTCTCGAAGAGCGACAGTAAAGCAGAAGGAATCTTGGAGCTCATCCACTCAGATGTATGCAGCCCAATGCTATCAACCTCTCTTAGTGGGTATGTATACTATGTGTCATTTATTGATGATTATTCTAGCAAGACTTGGGTTTACTTCTTGAAATCAAAAGATGAAGTGTTTTGAAAATTCAAGTAATTCAAAGCCTTGATAGACAACCTCTCTAAAAGAAAAATCAAGATACTCAGGTCAAATAATGGAGGAGAATACACCTCAAAAGAATTTGTAAGCTTTTGCAAAGATGTCGGGATTAAGAGGGAGCTCACCACTCCCTACAATCCTCAACAAAATGGTGTAACAGAAAGAAAGAATAGAACTATAATGGAAGCAGAGAAGACTATGATCCACGATTAAGATCTTCCAATGCCCTTATGGGCTGAAGCAACAAGAACAGTGTATGTTCAAAACAGATTATCCCATAGTGCACTTGGATTCAAAACCCCCGAAGAAATGTTCTCCGGAAAGAAGCTAGAAGTAAGCCATCTCAGATATTTGGTTGTCCAGTGTTTGTACACATTACGAAGGAAAGGAGAACTAAGTTGGACCCTTAAGGAAAGAAGGGAATATTTGTTGGATATTGTGAGGTCTCAAAGGCCTTCAGAATTTACATACCAGGTTACCATCATATTGAGATCAGCAGAGATGTAACCTTTGATGAAGATGCAACACTCAAGAAATCAAGGAGATGTCAGCTTGAAGAAGTATATGAAGAAGAACATGTAGCTCCCAGAGTTGCAAAACCAATGAGGTAAGTCACAATTTCCCCTGATGATGAGTTAAAGAAGATCATGATATAACAAAATCTCAAGAACCTCCCCAAATGATGATCTCTCACAAGAGAAAGCCAGCTTGGGCAAGGGAACTTATTCAATATGGAGAGAAGTACGGTGCCCCAAAAGGAACAATGAGACAAGTCAAGAAACCTAAGCCATTCTCCATTTATATGGCTTTGTTGTGTGATCTCATAGAAAAGGAACCCACTTGCTTTGAAGAAGCCATTTAGAAGAAAGAATGGGCAGATGCCATGACAGAAGAATACCAATCCATTATAAAGAATGATTTATGGGAAATAGTTCCCAGACCGAAGAACAAAGATGTGGTATCTTCCAAATGGTTATACAAGATAAAATATGTTGCAAACGAAAGTATTGAAAAAAATAAAGATTTAGCTCTTGCAGCCATGATGAAGTGGAAGTTACACCAGATGTATGTGAAAACAACCTTCTTAAATGGTGTTATTGAAGAAGTGTATACAGAACAACCTCAAGGGTTTGAAGTTGAAGATAGAAAGACTCATGTCTGCAGGTTGAAGAAGGCTTTGAACGGGTTGAAGCAAGCTCCTAGAGCTTGGTATGGCAGAATTGACAGTTTCCTGACGAGCTTGGGCTTTACCAAGAGTAAAGTTGTTTCTAACCTTTACTTCAAGGTTAGGAATGATGAGCCAATTATATTGCTGATGTATGTGGATGACTTATTCTTAACTGGAGAAGAAAATCTCATCACCGATTGTAAGAAGAAGCTTGCTGCAGAATTTGAGATGAAAGACCTAGGCCTGATGCACTATTTCCTAGGTCTCGAAGTTTGGCAGAGCCTAGAGAAGATCTTCCTTAACCAAGGGAAGTTGCAGTTGAAATACTGAAGAGGTTTGATATGTTGGAATGTAAAGCCATGAACACACCCATGGAAAAAAAGTTGAAGCTCTTGGTTGATACTTTGTCAGAATTGGTTGATGTTATGCTGTACAGACAGATCATTGGATCTCTGATGTATTTGACGAATACCAGGTCAGATATATGTTTTGCTGTGAACACCTTGAGTCAGTATCTGGTAGAGCCTAGATGTGTTCACCTTGTTGTTGCAAAACATGTGATGAGATACCTTAAGGGTACGTTGGACTTTGGTCTCTGTTATAATGGAGATCATGACTTCAGACCGGTTGGTTATACTGATTCAGATTGGACTAGAAGTGTTTCTGACGGAAAGAACACTTCAGGATGTTGTTTCAGTCTAGGATCAGCCATGACTTCATGACAAAGTAGGAAGTAATTCAGTATTGCTCTCAACACGGCAGAAGCGGAATACATTGCTGCATGTTTCGCCAGTTGTGAAGCCATATGGCTTCGAAAGCTGTTGATAGGTCTATTTGATCTGGAGATGGAAGCAACCATGATTCTATGTGATAACTAGAGTTGCATAAAAATGATGGAGAACCCTGTGTTCCATGATAAGTCGAAGCACATAGAAATCCAGTATCACTACATTCGTGATATGGTGCAGAGGGGAGCTATAAAGCTCCAATATGTTGGTACAGATGAGCAGGTTGCAGATGTGTTGACCAAGCCTCTATCTCGTGTCAAGTTTGAATACTTTCGAGACAAGCTTGGTATAGTCCGAAAGGACCTCCCTCGAAAGGGGGAGCGATGTTGATGATACTATGGTATCCTTACCAACAACGGGTAGCTCAGTTAGGATTTTATATCCTAGGGGACTGATCATCCCTAGACAGGTCTCGAAGGTCCGGTAAGGATGGTCTGTAAGAGTACCTGTGCATGTATATGCTAGTTGTGGTCAGTAGTGGTAGCTCGGTTAGGATTTTTATAATCCTAGGGAACCTTATGATTCTTGGGCAGATCCCGAAGGTCCGGTAAGGACGGTCTATCAGAGTACCACGTGGTAGATCTGTTAGGATTTTATATCCTAGGGAATCTTATGATTCCTGGGAAGATCCCTAGGGACTGTCAAAGTACCACAAAATGTTGTTGTTACCCCTTCCTCATTTTGTTGCCCTATGATGATGATGATGTTATCTCAACCTCGTGCTAATGATGTTGTTGCTCCAGCCTCGTGTTGTTGATGATGTTGTTCCAGCCTCGTGTTGTTGATGATGTTGTTGTATCAACTTCGTGTTGTTGATGATGTTGTATCATCCTAGTGTTGTTGATGTTGTTGTTATAGCTTTTATGCTAACTGATGTTGATGTTTCAGATTCCAGCTCCATGCTGTGAAAGATGATGTTATCAATGATGAGAAAAACTTTTGATGATTTATAGATATGCCAGTCAGTGTTCCAGATGTTGATGATGTTGTTGCCCTCTCTCACTCTTTCCTGATGATGTTGTAGAATACCCTTCTTGTTAAGGGGGAGTGTTGAAATATTGTAACTGCCAAGAATATTCTACTTATTATTGAGTTATTATCTTATAGATCAATCCCCTTTTGTGGATTGATCATGTTGGGCTTTGTATAAGACCAAATCCCCTTTTGTGGATTGGTCAAACCATAGTTATATGGTGTTGTTTGTAAAGTCGGCCCCTAGGGCTAATTAAAGTGGTTTTAGCTACTAGTTGAAGAAGTCGGCCCTGCTTGATTAAAAGACACAACCCTAGCGCTCCTCAGCGAGTATAAATAAGAGAGGCTAGCACCTCATTCTCTCACTCACGCAAGTCACTCATCTAGTGCGCAAGTTTGAAGGACTTTGTAGTTAGAAGGAGAAGAGAGAGGCGCATTGCTCAGTCTTGGATATTCTCTAGTGTTTGGTCTTTTATCTTGGCATTGTATTGGCAATCTATATTAAGGAAATTTTTGCTAGGTTTTCTCCCCCATGAGGGTTTCCCAGGATAAAATGTTGTGTACCTTGTGATTGTGCTTCTTTTAGTGATCTTGCTTGTGCTATTATTGTCTAGTAAATTGAAAAGAACTTAATAGCAGCTCTAAATTTAACAGATACGTGGAAAAGCTCAAACTAAAACATATCCAAGCAACACTTCTTCTGTCATTTGCACTCCCTGCCCAATCTGAATCAATAAATCCATGCAGCTATATATCAAGGCATGCTTTGCAATTATTCAATTCTCATGGCTAGGTTCCACCTGGAACTATTTTCACAGCAAAGCAAATATCCGGCTAAGTATTCTCCAAATACATTAACGAGCCATTCAATTGTCGATACAGGGACGGGTCTACTGGATCAAAGTCTCTCAACTTCTTCAGATCTATCATCATGGGAGTTTGCCATCGATTTGTAATCCATTCTCTTGGACTTCTGAAGAACCATTTCGATACACCTCCTCTGTCATAGGAAGTTTTCACCACACTTTTGTTGTACATGGGAGGCTTTGCACCAAGTTGCTTGAATCCATACAAGGTCTTCTTCCATCTGCATACATGGGTCTGTTTCTGGTATACCTCAAAACCTTGAGGTTGCTCTACATATGCTTCTTCTTCAATTACTCTGTTGAGAAGAACAATCTTTACATCCATCTGATGTAAACTCCAACCCATGGATACTGCAACAAATATAATGGCTCAGGTAGAGGTTGTTGAAATTAGTTTAGAAATTCACCATATTATACCCAGATTTCAGCCTCCAATTAAGTCATCACAACAAGCATTAAAAACCTTTACTAGCTGCACTTAATGAGCAGAAACACTAATTAATATAGTTCTGAAACTAAATCTGCAGCAGAATCATTTACTAACAGTGGACAAAATAACCAATATGCACCATGAAAAATTCTAGGTAAAACCCAAGAAGAATAGCACAAAAAAATGACAGAATTGAGGAGAAAGTTTCTTATTCAGCTTTAGGAAAATTTCAGAGTTACAACAACAGCTTTAAATCGACATTAATCATCTGTACTTTCACTCTCACTGAACAAAAACAACATATAAATCCATAGTAACTTAGTCTGAAATCAAAAACTGATTTCCTGTACAATCTGTACGAACAACCACCAATATCAGAAATATGCCTCTGTTTTCGTGCCCAGAAAAAGGTACAAATCCATACCTTGTTGTACGGATTTATTTGTTGCAGTAATACACCTCGAAATTCATGACAATACACAGCAGAAATTTATGTGCTAACTGTAGCTGCAAATCCCAGCATAAAATGTTGTACGGCCTCCTCCAATCCATATTGTACGGATTCCTAGCTGTACGACCTCCTCTTTAATGTTGAAACTGTCTAGAAGTGCATGCCAATCCTCCTAGGGATGCATGCCAACTTCTGGCTGCTGAAACTCTTTCCCTTCAAACAAAGAAACTTCCTTGGGATGTGTGCCCCTTCACCTTCCCTCAAGCTCTCCTCAAAAGTGCACCCTCCTTTTCCTAATGAGCTGCCTTTAAGCAATTTCGAATTGTAACTCCTCTAACCCTTGATCTCCCTCAAGTGACTCTTCACTTACCCGTGAGATCAACGGTCACGATTTAATCATTCGTTGAGATCACTTTAATTAATAAAGTGACCCATAACATCATAAAGTCACTTTTACATTTCGAAATTAAAAGACTCAACTTTATAAAATCACTTTATAAAGTCACTAGGAGATAATTTGCGTGGTCACTTTTGCATGCTGAGCGCTGCCAATGTAGAAGTACCTCCAAGCTACCAAATCTCAACACTCCCTCTTATTGAGAGAGGTACTTCTGGTATCACCACCAGAATTTGTCTCCATCTAATCAGCTACCATAGTTGCTCCCTCTGTACTAGAAGTCTCTGCTCCCTCTGAACATGAAGCCACTACTCCCACTGTACTGGAAGCCCCTGCTGCTACCTCCGCTGTACCATGAACTGAAGACATGCTCCTAGGAGACTGCACACTCTCCTGAGCATCCAACTGTGTCGACTCATGATTGTTGAGTCCCTTGAGAGTCCCGGAAGAAGACTGAGTGCCATGTATCAACTCTCTCTCCTGTGCTACCTGCCAACTCTCTGACATAGAATCTGAGTCCAGAAATCCATTAGACCTCAACACAGGTCTACCCAAGAACCTGTACAAGCCCTCATACTTGACAGCAAGCATCACAACTGTGTCAGCAATTGCTCCCACGGGATATAAAAACACATGTCCACCGTGGAAAACAACTCCAAATCCACTCTCATCCAAAGTTGACACTGAGAGCAAATTAACCGTCAACTCTAGAATATATAACACCTCGCCAACCTCCAGAAGACCTCCTGACTCTAGTTGGAATCTCACCCTTCCAACCCCCTTTACTGCAAGTTGTGGGCCGGCTCCACATTTCACTCTACACTCTGAGTCTATCTCTGTAAGATTGAGGAAAACTGACCTCAACCTGGTCATGTGCCGAGAGGCACCATTGTCCACAAACCACGACTCAATGTCCTCGAACACTAGGCATCCATTGCCCACAGGACTAACCATGAGAGAGAACTCCTTCTCAAATTTCTCAGCAAAATCTGCAACCTGAGCTGATGCTGCCACCTCTGGTTCCGGTTTCTTCTTCTTCTTGTTCGGACATTGACTAGCATAGTGGCCATTCTTGTGACATGCAAAGCACTTCACTTTTCTCATGTCCTTCTTCTGATTGCCCTTTGCCACAAGAGCAATGTTCTTATCGTCTGCACCATCCAATACCTTTTCCTGAGACCCCTCCCGGACCTCCTCTTGAGTAAAATCATCCCACAATCTGCTCCAATCAAGGAGCTTCTCTCTCCCCACCACACACTTGATGAAAACCTCCCACTCCTTGGTGAAGCCTTTGAGGGCTATCCGCACCAACTCTGAGTCGGGAATGACTTCTTCAACAACTGCCAACTCGTCCTTCACCTGTGCAACCCGGGTGAGGTAGGTGGGCACACTCTCTCCTTTGACCATCCTAGCTCCATGGAGCTTGTCCTGGAGAGCCATTTTTTGGTTCTCGTTCTTAGCCTCATACAAGCCTTTCAGTGCAACCCACATTCCATTGGTTGTCTTCTTCTCAGCCAAGTGTGGAATAAGGTGGTCTTTGACCCCATCGAAGATGATTCTCTGAGTCTTAGCTTCATTCACCTCATGAACATCAAGAGCTGTGGGATCTGTAGGTACAGGTACAACGGTGTTCGCAAACGACCACAATTTGTTCTCCTTGAGAACACTGCTGTTTCTAACCTTCCACTGCAGGTAGTTGAAGACCCCCTCCAATCTATCTTCAAACCTAATGCCGGAAGTCATCTTTGTCCACCTGACAAAGAACCTTTTTCTATCTTCTTCAAGCAATTGTACCAGCAAATCACTTGCTATCCCAAGTGCTAAAATTCTGCCCACTAAACTTCAGAGCACCTGCTCTGATACCATGTTGAAATTAGTTCAGAAATTCACAATATTATACCAAGATTTTAGCTTCCAATTAAGTCATAACAGCAAGCATTAAAAACCTTTACTAGTTGCACTTAATGCGCAGAAACACTAATTAATATAGTTCTGAAACTAAATCTGCAGCGGAATCATTTACTAAAAGTGGACAAAATATCCAATATGCACCATGAAAAATTCTAGGTAAAACCCAAGAAGAATAGCACAGAAAAATGACAGAATTGAGGAGAAAGTTTCTTATTCAACTTTAGGAAAATTTCTGAGTTACAACAGCAGCTTTAAATCAGCGTTAATCATTTGTACTTTCACTCTCACTGAACAAAAACAACATATAAATCCATAGTAACACAGTCTGAAATCAAAAACTGATTTCCTGTACAATCTGTACGAACTGTACAGCCACCAATATCATAAATATGCCTCGGTTTTCGTGCCTCCAAAAAAGGTACAAATCCGTACCTTGTTGTACGGATTTATTTGCTGCAGTAATACACCTCGAAATTCGTGCCAATACACAATAGAAATTTCTGTGCTAACTGTAACTGCAAATCCCAACATAAAATGTTGTACGACCTCCTCCAATCCGTATTGTACGGATTCCTAGTTGTACGGCCTCCTCTTTAATGTTGAAACTATCTAGAAGTGCGTGCCAATCCTCCTAGGGATGTGTGCCAACTTTTGGCTGCTGAAACTCTTTCCCTCCAAGCAAAAAAACTTCCTTGGGATGCGTGCCCCTTCACCTTCCCTCAATCTCTCCTCAAAAGTGCGCCCTCCTTCTCCTAATGAGCTGTCTTTAAGCAATTTCGAATTGTAACTCCTCTAACCCTTGATCTCCCTCAAGTCACTCTTCACTTACCCTTGAGATCAATGGTCACAATTTAATCATTTGTTGAGATCACTTTAATTAATAAAGTGACCCATAACATCATAAAGTCACTTTTACATTTCGAAATTAAAAGACTCAACTTTATAAAATCACTTTATAATTATAAAGTCACTAGGAGATAATTTGCTTGGTCACTTCCGCATGCTGAGCATTGCCAATGCAGAAGTACCTCTAAGCTACCAAATCTCAACACTCCCTCTTAGCGAGAGAGGTACTTCTGGTATCACCACCAGAATCTGTCTCCATCTCATCAGTTGTCATAGTTGCTCCCTTTGTACTAGAAGTCTTTTCTCCCTCTGAACATGAAGCCACTACTCCCACTGTACTGGAAGCCTCTGCTGCTACCAAGGATATTCAAGGCTTCTTTTCAAAGAAGACTTCTTCTAGAGGCAAGTTGAACACGTGCTACTTATCATGGCTACTACTTCCAATGAAGAACATGGACAGATACTTCATAGTATTCACAGATTCTTCAATGGATCATATCATTGAGGATTAGCTCCCTCCTATTCTCGATTTCATTCTTGAATGAGAAATATATAGAACTTCCTTGTTTTTATTCTGAGACTGCATGTTTCTGGAATTCTGCAATCAATTACCTCTATCTGAGAGAGTTCATGCTTCCGTTTGATGCATCTCTTTTTGCTTTCTGCAAAGTGTCACAAGCCTATTCTGGTTTCCTTGTGATTACTGACTTCCTCTAAGTCTGACTCCCTCTGAGTCTCTTTAAGTTTGTTTCTATCTGTTTTGATTGTTGCCCATCTGACAGTTATTGCAAGCATTGTGTCATCCTTATAAACTTCTTCGATGACAACTTCCGCAAAGATTGTTCATCAAAGGTTTGTCAACATATTTCACAAGGGTACCTGCTCGGAACAAGACAAGAAACAAAAAGAAAGATCCAAGACAATATGTTTATGATAGTAAATTGAAACAAGAATACGAACAAGGATAGAGGCAATTTCTACAAGCCTGGAAAAACGTTTTCATGATAGCCTTCATGAGATAACTTGTCTGAGACAACAAGAACAACAATGTTTCCGATACAACATTTTTTATATGAAGGATAGTTTCTTGGTTGCATTACTAAGATGATCTAGTCTGAGAACAAGAACAAGAAATATCTCCTAAAGGAGGTGTTAGTTCATATTTGCAAATAAGTATATTGAGTAGTATAGGCTACTAAGTACTTATCAATACTCACTTAAGTGACAATAATAAAGATGTCAAACTTGATATGCAAACCTGGAGTCTTGCTATTGTTCCACTTGGATTACTTTTATTCTGAGACTAGTATTCTTTCCGACCTGTCCCTTATACTTAAAACAATATACTTTCTTGAGAGAAAACTGAGTTAGAGAATACAATCTCAATCTTATAAGATCTTGACTAAAGTCAGTGTATAACTTTGACTAGAAGTTCATAATGCCATAACAACCAGAGATATATCACGTCAAACCTGGAGAGTGTGTTGATTTTCGGAATGCACTGAATCCAAGATCACTTCTTTGGACAAGATCCCTTGTACATTCCCTGCAAACACACTCATGCTAATGATACAAATTAAAAGAACATGTATAGGTACGTACCTTTGTTACCCAACTATGACGGTAAACCTTAGAATGACTTTGTTGGACCAGAGGTTTAGCTGCTAGAGGATTGGTAAACCTCATAATGTTCCTTTCAGTAGATCTCTCTTGGGCACAACATACACTTCATAACTGCCTTTCATTTTGACTTTTTGACTGGTCAACATTAGATTTTGACTTGGTCAAACGTTGAATTTGACCAAAATTCCAAACTTGACGTCTTGGTTTGCTGAGAGTACCAGGAGGTGCGCTAGGCTAGGGCGCACTAGGTTATCTAGGAATTAGGTCAAGTGCTTCACTTAAGGTGCCTCAACACAAGGGTTAGGGTTTTGTTGCTGCAACAAAACTCTGACTGCAACTACAACTGCAACTGAGCAAATCCTCCCAATCTACCTTCCAGTGGTTAGACTATCCGAAGATAGTGTGGGCCCATAACCTGTTAGAAATAATAGGTGTGCTCGTTTCACTGTAGACAATATCTCAATATTGTCACCCAACCATAAGCACTGTTATCGCACGGTTTGTAGGAAAGGTCCAAGAGCTTGAGTCAGGGCTTGAAACCGGCGTAACAGGAGCTTCCCCACCCACTGTCACCTCGATGGGGAGCTCTTTCTATTTAGGAGGGCAAGTCCAAGGGAGACGTCCCTAAGGCAATCTGGGTTAGAGAAAGGCTAAAAGGTAAAGGCCAAGGTCAAGGAAACCCCTTTCACAGATTGCTGCCCAAGAGAGATAATCAGGAAGATAAGACCACTGATGATGCACCTGTTTGCGAGACAAAATAAAGGAAACTAGAATGTGCTTTGCAGTGGGTTAGTACTTCATGAAATCAATGACTATCTTCAAATGTATATATGAGCAATGAATAAATATAATTATTGACGAAGTCAATGATTATTAAACAAAGGGAAAAGTCACTTCTTCAA
>ML804675.1:304330-320914 GCA_009831015.1 Picea engelmannii | reverse complement strand
AAGACAACTGTGTAGCACCTCCAAACACATCCAAAATATTGCATTAAGCTCCTAGGAAGGGAGTCCTCCCAAATCCAACCATGTTTAAGAAGTGAGGGAGTTGCTCTTTAAATAGAGTTTCTAGCTCAACCTCTTACAAAAAAAATAATAGGATCTCCTTCATTCTAGAAAGTGCTGGAAATGTTTAACTGCTCAATGTGGAGAATTGACCTCCATGATGAATGTTCCTGTAGTAATGCTAAGGGAGCGGATTGGCTTAACTCCATGGCATAAATGAATAGATAAGCATGCTTGAACATGAACATATATGTCGCCCAAAGAGATATAGCGTTGCCTCCAAATAAAATGTTGCCCATTGCATTTGAAAAGTCAATGGAATAGAATGCACCACGAGGAAGAGTCGCTCCAGTGAAAGTTTAAGACCGTGCATTAAGGAAAAACCTGTGAAGCAAGAGGAACCCATCAATCGGCCAAGGAGCACGACCAGTCACGAATCCAGCTGCAATCACCTCAAAAGTAACTGCTCTTAAGATCGCATGGCTCAGAGATGGACTATGGCCCTCATCCCAGTCGGCTTCATTCAAGATGCATGTGTGCTAGTTCACAAATCCGTGGGTGTATGCAATGGCCACTGTATGAATGAATGAAAGGGGGTGGCCCCATACCATTGAACAATGAAGGCGGCTCCATTCAAATCAACAGAATAGTGTCACAGATTGGAGAAAACAGCTCCACATAATACGCTATTGGCAAAAAGGCGACTAAATCCACGGCTAGCTCCATTTATTGTTAACATATACCATTATAAGGATTTAAGAAGACCCATTACAAGTAATACGTCTGCCCAGAATGCCAACGCATGGGCCAACCAAAGCCTCATATTACACCCCCTCTCATGCAAATAACATAACCATCTTTAAAAAGGAAGCTCACATAATTCCTTTGATAATTCGTGGACTATGGTTGAGAGAGGGCTTCAAGCTATGCATATCCATTGAAATAGTTGCTTCCAATAAAAAAATTCCCCATGCGTCCATCTCATGGTATGAAGACAAATTCGGCCCAATCGTTTGTGGAGTTAAGGGAGAGATTGGCCCACAATTAAATATTATTTGATTTTGCCATGTAAAAGTGGTCGAATGGCCCCATCCACAGGTAGGTCGCTCCATGCTATAATATATTCATGCACCACCATGATCATGTGTACATAAAAACCCACGGCTTCTTAATGGTAGTAAGTAACCTTGTGAGCTATGTGCATAAGAGAACCAACAAAATAATATATTATCTTGCCTCCACATATGTGCCATTTAAAACACATGGGTGTAAATATATGGTTGATGCATTTGTGGTTTGAATGAGAAAGAGTGGATTCATTCATTTCATTAGACAATACATTATTACATTCTCTCATTACATCATAGGAGAAGAGGAGTACTTTATGTAACTTCCAAATACCTAACTAATAACCACTACATTAATTACTTTATTAAATGTCTCATTATTACTCACTTTATTAGTGAGACTTTATTATACCTCTAATTATATGTCTTAATGTCTAAGTTATATGACCATTATCTCTAACACAAATGCCCACCCCATGAAGCCTGCCCACAGCCAGTTTCACTGGATGATGTTGAATAGGTTGATTGGTTGGATTGCATTACATTGTGAAGCAACATGGTAATGATATTCTCAAAGCTATCATCTGAATTGAATATTTGCATTGTGACCTGATAACTATATGCTCATATGTGTGTATTGTACATTAAAATTGGACAGGACCATGTGAACCATGTGCCCATGGATTTTTTCTGTTGCTTTTGAATTCTTAAAGGACAAATGCCCACGTAAGACAACTAAAAAAACTGAATTTTACTGTCTGCTCTTGGAGATTCTACTGCCTGTTGGCAGACAAATCCTTTTAAAACTCAATCTGTAACTCAGGAGGAATAGAGAATGAGAAATGGAAATTATTGATCATTCCCCGTATAAAAAGAGAGGGAGAAAATTCATCCCAGAGACAGCGCTTTGAAGATGTGCGGCCCTTTTTCTTATTGCTTTGAAGAAAATTCTCATTTCTTATTGCTTTGAAGATGTGCGGCCCTTTTTAGAGAGCCTCATTGACGCATCTAACACAACTTATGGGTTTTCCTTTAGCATGTTCTGATACAAAGTTCAAAGAAGCATACAACAAAATTACCTTAACAAGAGAAATATTTCATGACCTCTTTTAGCAATTATTCTGACACGTGTCTTTCCTTTGACCGGTAGTTTGATTTGATTAATCTTCATGTGACAATCTGTTTCAAACATTTTAAAAATAATATCATCTCAAAAGGCTCTAAGATGTGTCTGCTTTGTTCCTTGAAATTTTATTACAAGAAAGAGAATATTTGATTTTGTTTTTTTCTGGGAGTCACTTGGAGAAGAAAGTTCATGTTTACTTATAAGTTATCCAATACATTGTAATTCAGAATTGTGTAGGTAGTTTTCCTTTTCTGCCAGTGGTCACTGGTAAATGTGATTTTTACATGCTTTTATGCATTCAGGAGTACATTTCAACGGAGCCTTTTTTGTGCCAAATCAATTATCTTTTAATCAAGTTGGTTCCAGTTTGACACCAGCAGCAACTGGCTCTCCAAATGTTAACCTTTCATGGCAGTTAACGCTCCAAAGAACATGGGAAAATATAATTCGTGGGGGCAAAGGTATTTCTTCTTTCCTGCATATTTTTCCTTACCTGCAGTATTGTTTTTCTATAATAGTGCATTTGGATAAGCAATGCACGAAGTGACTGATAAAATTTAAGAGTGAAACATAACTCTATGCTCTTGGCTGAACACAAGATTAGATTCTGTTTATTAGCTGAGGCAATTACATTCTCCTTGGACAGATGCATCATGTCTAGCATAAAGGATGGCTATAATGTATTTTTTTGTTACTAGACATGCTTGTTAAGTTCTGAATCTCTGATATCTGATGTCTATCATCCATAATGCTTTTATGTTGTTGCATGCTTTTATTCGATGTACACCAACAAAAACAGAGAGTAATCAGAAGATTGGATCAAGCAGTCCAGAGATGCCACCACCTTGTGATATTTTGCTCGATGACTCTTCCCGGGGAAGCAATCCCAACACTAAGGATCACACTTTTAGTACAGTCATGCCTTCACTGCCGGAGACAATAAGGTGGCTTAGGGAATGTGTTCAACAAAACCATTCTTTGCGCATACAGGTAAAACCCCGTTAAATTTACGGAAAATATCTTAGCAGCAACTTTTCTTTTAGTTGAAGCCAAATCCATTTAGCTAGATGTTAGAACAAAATGTATATACTACACTTTGTGTTGTTCTAGATTTGGCAATGACCTGCAGTTGTCTCTCCAAATTCTGCTTTTAGTTGGAGCCTTTTCAAATTTTCTCTGGCTAAAGCTTCTTTGGAAAGACATTTCTTTAACGTTATCTTTTACCTATTTCTACATTTTTTATCTTCGTCTAATTTGTATTTAGAAACTTTTCCTTCCCACAAGCATCATTTTAATTATTCGAATACATGGATGGAAAGCTAAAACCCATGCAGATCAGAAACACGAGATTTTCTAATTGTTTTCTCTAGAATATCACATGAGAAAGTATGGCGTTAAAATCATCAAACCCTTAAGGGTTATTAACTTATTTTGTTTATTGGAGCAAGCACATGCTTCAGTTGCAATAGATGAATAATGACTTGAATGGACTTCTTTCGGGGACATTGTGGAGCACCTTGTCAGGGAATTCATTAAAAACTTCTTTGCTGTGTGATTTTATTTCCTTTGATGTCATTTTTTGTATTACAGGTGCTTGTGACTGGTTCATTACATCTTATTGGAGATGCGTTGAGGATGCTTAAGAAATGTCCATGATGCCATTTTTATAAAACGTGGAGCTTTGTTAAGATATCAACCAACTTCAAATGGACATTTGTTAATCATTCCTAGGCTTCACTAAGTGAGTTATTGAATGCCAGGAATTGCTGTACAATACCCTTAAGCTATTTAACTTGAGGGATGAGGATCATAAAAGGGTTGTAATAGTTAGAAATGCAATTTGTTATTTAATAATTTCCATTGACGTATGTATCTTGTTGGAGGTTTAAATGAGGCAACTAGATAAAGTCTGGGGAAACGGATCTGTTTATCCTTATTTATGTTTCTTCATATAGTTAGAGACACACGTGATTATTTCCAAATCTCTTTGACAATTTCAGCATGATAGAGTATAACACAAATGAGCTTTAGAAAAAAGATCAAGTAGGTACTCTACCTTCCCTATTGTCCGAGTAACTTTGAATAGTTTCAATTACAAATTGCTCAACAGAACAAGCTAACAGATTCTCGCATGCAATTATGTTGAGGCAGATGAAATGTGTCATAATTTACAGCTTGAGTAAAGTATGTGGACTCATGGAAATATTTTAAGTGAAGTTGTGCAAAAAGATGTTTATGGATGAACTCATTTACTAAAAACAGCCAAAAATATACTGTGTTTCCTACTTCCCTTTTTTGGCATATCATGCAAGATATCTACAATGTTGGCATTATTTGGGATGATATCTGTGCCCAGCTCTACATGATATGCAGGGGGTGCTTTATTGTAGCATGGAATTTCTTTCTTTGTCTGAATCAGGGTTTCATCATGAGATTGCTGATCAGTGATCACCTATGGGAACACTCAATCAATGCATTTCAAGCTGTCTACACAAGGCAGGGAATTTTTCATTCTGTAAATCGTTGCCTACCAATCTATATATCTTCATAACCAAGTCCATGTCAAATAATTATCAATTAAGTTTATTTTCTATCATTTTAATCTTACAATATCTATCTTTTGTATTTTAACATTCACTTACAAATCAGACTCCTTGTCATTAAAACACAAATCTCAAACCACAATTTTTCTAGAGGAAGTTAGCATGGAATGCACCTACATGAACTTTCCAAGATGGTGATTAATCCTCCTATCAGATCCTCAAACGAGCAGGTAAAATATGTCTAACAAACCTCCCATGTGGACGAAATATGCATGATCAGTGCGTTTTGATGTTCACTGCTTTCTCTCGTGCAGTCAAACCTAACATGGTTCAGCTCACTAATCTGTGCCTCCACCAACTAACTATATCTATTGCAAATCATTATCCAAAAACAATACCAGAGAATGGAATGAATTCCTTAAATAGGGAACTACAAGCATAGGATTCGATCACCACTGCTGGCCATCAACAACCAACCTTTCATGCATCTAAAATTCACATGTTCAAGACCTATTTATGTTTGTTGTTTTTCTCATATCACTGAAAATCACGTAGTCTAACTCACTAATCAATGGCTCCAACTTAACATGTCTACATTCATTGTATATCAAAATAAATATTTTATAGGATCCATGAAAGGAGCACCTCAATCAGATAAATATAAGAGTTTCCAAAATATTATACACCCAATAATACAATAGGATTCACACAGGGAATGCCTCCACAAGAAGCACATGCTTTATACCTCACGAAATGCAAGAACATGTTGTGCCATTCCAAAAATAGAAAAGAAGGGAGAAACTCTCAAAGACTGAAAATGCCAGCATCGCATTTCTTTGCCACTTTAAGGGCTGAAAATTAAGGCTCATGATATGTTACACGAAATATATAGATCTAATAAATTAAATAACATATTTGCTTATAAAGATTACCAAGGGTAAAATAATACTCTCTCAAAAATGGTTCATTGAAAAAAGATGTGTGTTATAAGTAACTTTTAATGTTATTTGATGTAACTTAAGATGCCAAGTATACAATGACATAGATTAATTGAAGTTCAAGAAGAGATTCATTACAATAGAGAGGAAACACAACTTATATTTGAAACAGTAAAAAATGTTCAGAATGTGTTTGTTGATGATTGCAGCGTCGTGTGACATTCTCCAGGTCGTTCTCCTCTGGACTGAGTTGAGATGATATGTGAGAGAGCCCATGTGTTGGGTGTGCGTCAGACTCTGGATTGATTTGTGATGACGTGTGGTCTCTTGTCTACTCCTTTGGACTGAGTTGAGATGACTTGAGATGGTCTCTTGCCTTGTACTCCTCTGGACTGAGTTGAGTCAGCTTGAGATGGTCTCATGCCTTGTGTTCCAATGGACTTAGTTTAGTCGGCTTGAGATAGCTCTCCAGATGGTACTCCTTTGGACTCAGTTGAGTTAATGTCTTGAGAGTGGCGTCCCTGTGGGTGAGCACAGGTAGACGTGTCCCTAGTGGTTGAGCACTAGAGGATGTGTGAGATCCCCTGCTATATTGTCAGAGAGAGAGACTTTGGTAAAACCCTAATTGTGTTATAAAGGGTACAAGTCAGCCCCACCATGTAAAAGATAATTAATATTGTGTAATGATTAATTATATTTTCAAGTTGTACAGGTCGGCTCTATTGTGCCAATAGACACATCTATTTGATGTAATAGGATTTGTATAAATAAGAGATAGATCCCCATTGTGGATCATATCTCTCATATGCAAAACGCATGGTCTGAAATTATGAGGTCTGAAATTAGGGCGCACTTTCCTAGGCGCCAGCTTTCTCAGTCATAGCAGCACCCTCTTGTGTGCTAGGGTTTTGGTGGTGGTTGGTGGATCTTCTCTTGGCAATATAAGGAAAAGATTGTTGGGTTTTTCCCTTGGTTGAGAAGGATTTTCCCAGGATATTTCTGGTGTCTTTTGTGCATGGTTATTCTTCTTGTGATCTTGGTTTACTGCAACTATTGTATTGTTGTTGTAGTCATTGTTTATGGTTCAAGCAATGCTAAAATGAAATAAACTATATGCATCAGCTTAACCATCAGAAACTTAACATGGTATCAGAGCAAGTTCTTGAAGATGACTATTGCACAATATTAAAGGCATGCCGTGGGAATTTGAGGACTGCTAGAACCCTTGTTGTTGGCATAAGGAGAGGGCCAAACCTTCCCTTAAACTCTGTGGTAAAGGTTGAGATTGATCGCAGGCCTAGTAGACTTGGTCGAGCTCTGTTGAGGGTCTTAAAGGGAACCGCAACTAGAAGGATTCCTAAAATTGCAGACCTAAAACAGAATTGCAGACCGGATTCTTAGGGAGATTTGAGGCAGGTTCTGAGGTATCTTAAAGGTTGAATGTGTGACATAATTATATGACAAAACCGTGGCAGTACTGAGTGGATCTAAGAAGCATTCTAGGCCAAATCGCAAGGTCTATTCTGAGCCTATTCTATGGCAGAATTAAGGCTATGACAACAATATTTCTGAGGCAGCGAAAAGGGTGGTCTTTGAGGCAACAAAAAGGTGATTTCTGAGGCAGCGAAAAGGGTGATCTCTGAGGCAAACACAGATCTAAGGAAACAAACCTTTTTGGAGACTTGAGGCTACAAGGAGGTCGAGTTAGAGGTCTGTTCTGTGGCAAGTTCCGTAACAACTTTTGAAGTAGATCTAAAAGCAGTTTTGTAACAGAGTTTGGACCTGTTCTAAGGCTAATTTTAACAAAGTGATAAGGCAGATTTCAGGTCTGTTCTGAAGCCCAAGAATTAAGGCTATGACAGCAAGAAATCTAAGGTAGCCTTGTGTGTAGATCTGAAGAGTATAAGGCTGAGTTTCAGGCCTGTGTGTGAGTACTAATTAATGATTAGTCTTGAGGTAAGTTTACAACCTGCTCTGGGAATATTGAGGCTTGTTCTGAGGTTAAACAAGGGTAGATTTGGAGTTGTGAAAAAGGGCAGATTTGAGGAAGTATATCAACCAAGTTCTAAATCTGAGTTTGACGAATTGTTGAGTAAAATTCTGAAAACTTGTTTCAAGATTGATCCTTGAGGTGACTTTTGAGTGTGTGCTATAAGTACACCTTATTCAAGTTCTAGTGGATATCAAGGAGACTAGACTTGCAGCTAGTTATGTGAAAGGTTTCAAGCCCTAGTCTCTATGCAAATTCAAGCTCTAGTGGATATCGAGGAGACTAAACTTGCAGCTAGTGATGTGAAAGGTTTCAAGCCCTTGTCAATATGCGAATTCAAGCTCCAGTGGATATCGAGGAGACTAGACTTGCAGCTAGTGATGTGAAAGGTTTTAAGCCCTTGTCACTATGTGAATCATTGTCCTTTGTGGAAGAAAGGAAAGCAACTTTAGCCACCTCAAAAGAAATCAAGGAATTCAAGCAAGAACAACAAGGAGTTCTTCTCTACCTCAGTCTTCTCAAGAAGACCAAAAGCAAAATTGAGCATGATTGCAGTCTAAGGTAAGTTTTGTACTACTTTCCTTAATTGATTTCATCATCACTCTGTAGGAGTTTTCTTTGATAATGAAGGGTATTATCCCTGGTATGGGAGCCCTCATGACTTGGACCATTATCTGTGGTGCGGGAGTCCAAATTTTCTTGGTTGGTTCTTATCCTAGTACAGGAGGCCATTTTGGTTGTTATCTCTATGAGATGCCATCTTGGTTATTATCCTAGTACAGGAGGCCATATTTCTTATTTCATATTTTGAAGGACCATGATCCCTGGTACGGGAGTCCAATTCTTCTTGGTTGGTTATTATCCTAGTACACGACACCATTTTGATTGTTATCCCTACGGGGGGTCATCTTGGTTATTATCCTAGTACGAGAGGCCAACAAAGTACTGTAGAGACAGTAGAGGACCAGAAAAGACATGAGATGTCTCCAGGTTAGCAACACTGGAAAAGGAAGATGTCTATCCTTCAAACTTGAGAGGGAGTCACTTGACTCAGTGGAAGTCAAACTATTTGAGAAGAAGGAAGATACAATACCTTCTCCCCCTTCAGTAGTTTAGAGGGAGACAGATACTGATTCAGTTGATCCTGTAGCTCCAATTGATGTTCCCAGAGACATGGTAGTAGGCCTGAAGAGGCCTACATGAGCTCAACAGACTCTGCTAGAGGCAGAGGGACATGCAACTTCTCGTGGTACATTTTGAGAGAGCAAGAGACCACAAAGATTTTCGAGCTATGTTTCAGCTATGAGCCACATGATTGATATTGAACCTTCTTGTCATGGAGAAGCAACATGACAACAGTTTTGGCAAGATGCCATGACCGAAGAGTATCAGTCCATCTTGAAGAATGATGTGTGGGATATTGTTTCGAGACCAAAAGGGAAGTCTGTAATGACTTCGAAGTGGATCTATAAGATCAAACATGCCACTGATGGAAGTGTCGAGAAGTACAAAGCGAGATTTGTGGCTAGAGGATTCTCTCAGGTGGAGGGAATAGATTATGAGGAGTCATTTGCTCATGTTGCCCGATACACTTCCATCCATACGATTATTGCCCTAGCTACATCCATGGGTGGAGACTACATCAGGTGGATGTAAAGACATCCTTTCTCAATGGTGAGATTGAGGAAGAAGTTTACATCGAGCAGCCAAATGGATTCGTGACACATGAGAAGGAGTCTCATGTATGCAAGTTGAAGAAAGCCTTGTATGGACTAAAGCAGGCACCTCGTGCTTGGTATGAGAAGATTGATGGATACTTGATGAGTTTGGGCTTCAGTAAGAGTGTTGCTTATCCAAACCCATATACTACAACACTGTTGGTGACGAGTGCTTGAATTTGGTCCTATATGTGATAACTTATTCCTCACCGATTCAGAAAGCCTTATTGTCGAAATGCAAGCATGTATTGGCTTCTGAATTTGAGATGAAGGACCTTGGCATGATGCACTACTTCTTGGACTAGAAGTATGGCAGAGGATTGATCAGATTTTCCTCAGTCAAGGAAAATATACAGTTGAGATATTAAAGAAATTCGTCACGACAAGCTGCAAATCCATGCCTACATCGATGGTGATGAAATTGAAGAAAATGAACGAGGCTTCTATTGATTCAGGCAAGATTGATCCACATCTTTACAAACAGTTGATTGGATCATTGATGTATCTGGTTAACACCAGACCTGATATATGTTATGCAGTGAGTGTACTCAGTCAATTTATGAGTCAACCGAGACAAACACACTGGATAACAGTGAAGCATGTATTGAGATATCTACGATGCACAGTTAGTTATGGCATGAGATATGCCTCTGGTGTAGACATGAGATTGCAGTGATATGTCTATGCAGATTGGGCAGAGAGCGTAGTGCACCGGAAGAGCATATCTGATTGTTGTTTTACTTTGGGATCTGCCATGGTTTCCTGGTGCAGCAAGAAACATACTTTTGTGGCTTTGAGTACCACAGAAGCATAGTACATTGCATTGTGTGTGGTAGTCCGTGAAGCAGTGTGGCTTTGCAAGCTCCTTGCAGACTTATTTGGACATGAGATGGATTCCACCATTATCTATTGTGATAACTAGAGTCGTGTGAATCTCTCAAAGAATCCAGTGTTTCACGATAAATCGAAACACATTGAGATCAAATACCATTACATCAGAGATATGGTGCAAAGGAAAGAAATACACATGCAGTACCTTTCTACACACGAGCAGGTTGCAGATATTTTCACCAAACCGTTTGCCAGGACGAAGTTCAAGTACTTTCGTGAGAGACTTGGCCTGGTGGAGAATGCCTCCCTAGCTGAGAGGGAGTGTTGATGATTGCAGCGTCGTGTGACATTCTCCAGGTCGTTCTCCTTTGGACTGAGTTGAGATGATTTGTGAGAGAGCCCATGTGTTAGGTGTGCGTCAGACTCTGGACTGAGTTGTGATGACATGTGGTCTCTTATCTACTCCTCTGGACTGAGTTGAGATGACTTGAGATGGTCTCCTGCCTTGTACTCCTCTGGACTGAGTTAAGTCAACTTGATATGGTCTCCTGCCTTGTACTTCTATGTGTTGAAATAATGTAACTGCAAAGAGTATTCTTATTATTATTTGATATATTATTCATTGGATCAATCCCAATTGTGGATTGATCTTGTCGGCTATTGTAATAGGACCAAATCCCCTTTTGCGGATTGGTCAAATGTTAATTATAATAGGCAAAATAAGAAGTCGGCCCCAGCAGATATTAAAGAGGCCCCAGAATGTAATTAAAGTGGTTATAACCATCTAGTGGGAGAAGTCGGCCTTGCCAGTGAAGAGACACTTCACACGTGTCAGTCTAATATAAATAAGGAGGCTAGCGCCTCACTTAGACACACAACTCACTTGCTCATTGAGAGACAAGTTTTGGATCTGCTGCTAGAGAAGGAGAGAGAGAGAGGTGCATATATGGGAGAGGACTTTCTGTATTAGTTTAAGAGATCTCTTGGCATTGTATTGGCTATCTATATTAAGGAAGTTTTGTTGGGTTTTCTTCCCCTAGAGGGTTTCCCAAGATAAATGTTGTGTCTCTTGTGATTGTGTATTTCTCAGTGATCTTGGATTATGCTATTGTTATCTAATGAAATGCAAACTATAATATTGGCTTAAACATTAACATGGTATTAGAGCCAAGATGAAGAGAGCATCTTTCACAAGAGAAAAGTGAAAAACGTCACTCTTGACGTACATAAAAATTAGGGCTTTTGTTGGAAAGGTATTTCATCCCTAAAACCACCTAGAAAAGTGTGCCCTCCCCCAAGGATCATTTTGGCACCTTCAGTGCACCTTTTTAGTGGCTAGATCTCTCGGAAAGTGAAACCCCAGTTTTCACAAAGTACCTGAAAACCAAAAAACTAGAGTACCAGAAATACCAGAAGTACTAGAAGCATTAATCTAGAAATCCGCAGATCAAGTTTGAGGGGGTAAAAGTTGGATTTTCAGAAATCTGACTGCACCAGCTAACTCACCTCAACTCAACGCATCTATCCCCTGGATCTGAATTTCAAAATTCGAAGTTTGAAAAATTAGGGTTTCCTCATAAAACCCTAAGTTGCAGTTGCAGTTGCAGTTACAGTCTCAGAACCAGTTGCAGTTGCAGCCATACTACCAGTTGCAGTCACCCTGGAAGTTTTTAAAGAGTTGGTAATGATTACTGTTGCTACCAGATGGTGCCACCACCTGCAAATGCTATCAGAGGTATGTACTCACATATGTTTAAATGGTTAAACTTTAAAGAGTATTTGCAGGAGAAGGGATCTCTTGCCATAGATCCAGAAGGATCTCAAGATCCAACACATTCAGAGGAATGATGCAACCCAAGTGTGATTATTCTGATATGCATCTATTTGTCATGACATTATCTCGATCAGTGTTGCATGTTGAAGCTATGATCAAATTATTAGAAGGATTAAAAGTTGATCATAGAGCTTATCCTCTAACCTAACCTTCTGTCAAGATAGCGTATTGTCTCAGTACAGAAGACAGGTTGAAGAAACCACTCGTCACTTGAGTGAAGGAGACCTGGAAGAAAAGCAAGCACTCATTCTTGAGGACAAGGCTCCAGGTTTGATTAATCAAAGGTACACATGACAAGTTGATAGTTGAGATAGCATTCGTCGTAAAGTATTATACTTGATAGCATGTGAGCATATAGAGGTAAATGCTTTGCCTAATACAACTAACACCTCCTCTAGGAGAGACCTCGTGTGTTAGTTCCAGGTTGCCATGGAAGAATGCTTGGTCACAACACTATGAGAGTGTTGACCTCATTTTGTATTGTATTCCTTACCTTTAATCTTTGCTTCAGATAAATTATAAGTGATAGCTCTGAAGGAGCTACTGTGATGATTGTTTGTGCTATTGCTTTATATTATCAGAGGGATATTATTCTTGCTTGATGTTTTGTTGACCTTGCTCTAGGTCACATGTAATAACCCTGAGGAAGCTATAGTGAAGGTTGCAGAAGGCAACGTGCTAAAGAAGAGACCATAAATGAAGCAATCATCATTGGAAAAGAAGAAGGTGGCTTGCATAAGCTAAATGGTCATTCAGAAGTTGTCATGACCCACGCCATTGAAGAATCCATGTGAACTTTGGCATAGAAGATTAGCTCACATCAACTACAAGGAGCTACCATACATATGCAAAGCGGTCACAAGTTTACCAGAACTCAAAGGTGACCATGAAGGCATATGCAATGGATGTGCACAAGGGAAGAACATCAAGAACCTGTTTCCGAAGAAAGACAGCAAGGGAGAATTACTAAGGGAGAATGGCTCTTCAAAATAAAACATGTTGTTGATGGAAGTATTGAGAAATATAAAGCAAGATTTGTCGCTCATGGCTTTTCCCAGAAGGAAGGCATTGACTATGAAGAGACATTCGCTCCTATGGCCAGATACACTTCGATCAGAACCATCATAGCTCTTGCAGCTAAGATGAAGTGGAAGCTGCACCAGATGGACGTGAAGACAACTTTCTTAAACGGTGTCATCGAAGAGGAAGTGTATATAGAACAACCTCAAGGATTTGAGGTTGAAGACAGGAAGTCTCATGTTTGCAGATTGAAGAAAGTCTTATACGAATTGAAGCAAGCTCCTAGAGTTTGGTATGGCCATATAGACAGTGTCTTGATGAGCTTAGGTTTTATCAAGAGTAAAGTAGACTCTAACCTCTACTTCAAAATCATGAACAATGAGCCAGTGATCTTACTACTATATGTGGATGACTTATTCTTAACTAGAGAAGAAAAGCTCATCAATGAATGTAAAAAGAGACTTGCCTCGGAATTTGAAATGAAAGACCTTGGCCTAATGCATTATTTCTTTGGTCTTGAGGTATGGCAGAGTCCTGAGAGGATCTTCCTTAACCAAGGGAAGTACACGATCGAAATCTTGAAGAGATTCGACATGTTGGAATGCAAGCCCATGAATACACCCATGGAAGTGAAGCTGGAGTTGTTGGTCGATACTTCGTCAGAGTTGATTGATGCCACAGTGTATAGATAGATTATTGGATCGTTGATGTACCTGACGAACACCGGACTAGACATTTGTTTTGTCGTGAACACCTTCAGTCAGTTTCTGGTAGAACCCAGACATGTTCACTTAGTGGCTGCAAAACATGTGATGGGGCACCTTAAGGGTACAATAGATTGTGGTCTCAGCTATGATGGAGATCATGATTTCACATTGAGTGGATATACTGATGCAAATTGGGCAGGAAGTGTTTCTGACAGGAAAAACACTTCAGGATATTGTTTCAGTTTGGGATCAGCTATGATCTCGTGGCAGAGTAGGAAGCAATCCAGCATTGCTCTCAGCACAGTGGAAGCAGAATACATTGTTGCATGTTCTACCAGCTGCGAAGCTATATGGCTTCGAAAGTTGTTGACCGGCCTATTTGACTTAGAGAGGAGAGCAACCTTGATCCTATGTGACAACCAAAGCTGCATAAAGATGACAGAGAATCCTATATTCCACGACAGGTCGAAACACATAGAGATCCGATATCATTACATCTGTGACATGGTGCAGAGAGGAGCCTTAAAAGCTCCAGTACATTAGCACGAATGAACAGGTTGCTGATGTGTTGACCAAGCCACTGTCTCGTATAAAGTTTGAGTACCTTCGAGATAAGCTTGGTATAGTCCGAAAGGACCCTCCTCGAAAGGGGGAGTAGATGTTGAGATGAGACATCTCTTGCTTCTGACCTGATGGTTGTGACATAAAGCAAGATGATGTGATGTGACTAGAACCGTGCTTCCAGCTGGATAGTTGTGACGTAAAGCTAGTCTAGTATCCTGCTTCTGACCTGATGGTTGCGACGTAAAGTAGGACGAGTGCCTTGCTTCTGACCTGATGGTTGCGACGTAAAGCAAGATGATGTGATGTGACTAGAACTGTGCTTCCAGCTGGATAGCTGTGACGTAAAGCCAATCTAGTGTCATGCTTTCGACCTGATGGTTGCGACGTAAAGCAGGATGAGTACCTTGCTTCCGACCTGATGGTTGCGACGTAAAGCAAGATGACGTGTGACTAGTACTATGCTTTCGGCTGTATAGCTACGACGTAAAGAAAGTCTAGTACCCTGCTTTCGACCTGATGATTGTGACGTAAAGCAGTATGTGTACCTTGCTTTCGACTTGATGGTTGTGACGTAAAGCAAGATGATATGATGAGACTAGAACTGTGCTTCCAGCTGGATAGCTGTGACGTAACGCCAGTCTAGTATCATGCTTCTGACCTGATGGTTGCAACGTAAAGCAAGATGATGTGATGTGACTAGAACTGTGCTTCCAACTGGATAACTGTGACGTAAAGCCAGTCTAGTATCCTGCTTTCGACCTGATGGTTGCAACGTAAAGCAGGACGAGTACCTTGCTTCTGACCTGATGGTTGCGACGTAAAGCAAGATGATGTGTGACTAGTACTATGCTTCCGGTTGTATAGCTGCGACGTAAAGCAAGTCTAGTATCCTGCTTCTGACTTGATGGTTGTGACGTAAAGAAATATGTGTACCTTGTTTCCGACCTGATGGTTGTGACATAAAGCAAGATGATATGATGAGACTAGCACTGAGCTTTCAGATGGATAGTTGTGACGTAAAGCCAGTCTAGTATCCTGCTTTTGACCAGATGGTTGTGACATAAAGCAGGACGAGTATCTTGCTTCCAGCTTGAGTGTTGTGATGTGAAGCAAGACGATAAGATGAGACTAGTACTGTGCTTCTAGCCTGATGGTTGTGACGTAAAGTCAGTCTAGTATCTTGCTTCCAGCGTGAGTGTTGTGACGTAAAGCAAGATGATGAGATGAGACTAGTATTGTGCTTCCAGCCTGATAGCTATGACATAAAGTCAGTCTAGTATCTTGCTTCCAGCCTGAATGTTGTGACATAAAGCAAGACATTGAGATGAGACAAGTACTGAGCTTCCAGCTTGACAGTTGTGACGTAAAGTCAGTCTTATATTATGATGAGTTAGCCTTGTGTTGTGATGATGATGATGTATCAGTTTTATACTAATACATATTGATGCAGATGATGATGGCATTCCTTTGAGAATGATGATGTTGCCGATGAAGAAAACTTCCGAGATTTATAGATACGCCAGTAAGTGTTCCAAGATGATATTGATGATGTTGTCCTCTCACCCACTTGATGTTGTTGATGATGTTGTCCTCTCTCTCTCACATGATGCTGCTGAAGAATACCCTTCTTGTTAAGGGGGAGTGTTGAAATAATGTAACTGCAAAGAGTATTCTTATTATTATTTGATATATTATTCATTGGATCAATCCCCATTGTGGATTGATCTTGTCAGCTATTGTAATAGGACCAAATCCCCTTTTACGAATTGGTCAAATGTTAATTATAATGGGCAGAATAAGAATTCGGCCCCAACGGATATTAAAGAGGCCCCAGAATGTAATTAAAGTGGTTATAACCACCTAGTGGGAGAAGTCGGCCCTGTCAGTGAAGAGACACTTCACACATGCCAGTCTAATATAAATAAGGAGGCTAGCGCCTCACTTAGACACACAACTCACTTGCTCATTGAGAGACAAGTTTCGGATCTGCTGCTAGAGAAGGAGAGAGAGAGTGGCGCATATATGGGAGACGACTTTCTGTATTAGTTTAAGAGATCTCTTGGCATTGTATTGGCTATCTATATTAAGGAAGTTTTGTTGGGTTTTCTTCCCCTAGAGGGTTTCCCAAGATAAATGTTGTCTCTTGTGATTGTGTATTTCTCAGTGATCTTGGATTATGCTATTGTTAT
>ML804675.1:258904-301444 GCA_009831015.1 Picea engelmannii | reverse complement strand
CCTTGGCTTCGCTAGGAGTTGGCCTAGACGGAGGAGTTGAGGATTAGGTGACAGCACCTTAACTCTCACTTGCCCCCAAGGACACATCGAGTGGATTGAAGATTTCTTCCACGTTTCCCAAGGTGTGTATAAGGCGGCAACAGTGCCAATAGACACATCTATTTGATGTAATAGGATTTGTATAAATAAGAGATAGATCCCCATTATGGATCATATCTCTCATATGCAAAACCCATGGTCTGAAATTATGAGGTCTGAAATTAGGGCGCACTTTCCTAGGCGCCAACTTTCTCAGTCATAGCAACACCCTCTTGTGTGCTAGGGTTTTGGTGGTGGTGGGTGGATCTTCTCTTGGCAATATAAGCAAAGAATTGATGGGTTTTTCCCTTGGTTGAGAAGGGTTTTCCTAGGATATTTTTGGTGTCTTTTGTACATGGTTATTCTTCTTGTGATCTTGATTTACTACAACTATTGTACTGTTGTTGCAGTCATTGTTTATGGTTCAAGTAATGCTAAAATGAAATAAACTATATGCATAAGCTTAACCATCAAAAACTTAACAATGTCCTAGCCATGGATATTTATATTGTTTCAACCCCAAAATTATTTCCTTGTCAACCTAGCAATCTCATAATGTGTTGTTGTTATCAAATTATTCTACGGGCTAATTTCTCTAGAATTTAACAATAGTTGACCTTTTTTATAGTATTACTAGTGGTCATCTCAATGTGATCAATTTTTATTTTTCTCTAATAGGATTTAGGCCAATACATCTAAGGCTTTTTATGTTGAGATAGTAGTCTAAGTAATCTTTCATATTAAGATCCAAAATCTCAATAATATGTATGACCTTAAGTATTTGTGACATGTAAAATATGTTTAATGTATTTTTAAGTGTGACAAGGTCCAAGAAATTGTGTTAATGGAGGTGAGGAAAATGTAACCATAAATGAATTATGGTTTGATTGGTTTATTA
Organism: Picea engelmannii; assembly: GCA_009831015.1. NCBI lineage: Eukaryota > Viridiplantae > Streptophyta > Pinopsida > Pinales > Pinaceae > Picea > Picea engelmannii. The sequence continues at coordinate 300,468 of ML804675.1, read as the reverse complement.
TTCACCTTTTTATCTCAATATTCAAGATAAAAAAGAATTATATTCTAATATATGACATGCTTATTGATTGTATGATTGAAACTATTTTGAAAATCATTAAATTTAAAAATAAATTTTCAAAAGAAAATTTGGTAAAAAATATGTTTTTGAAAACTCAAGAAATGAGAATCTGCAAATCAAACATAACGATCAATAGAAAATATAAAATTGATAGAAATTTAACATATTTTAACTGAATTATAAATGATTGCATGCTAAAAAAATCTTTGTACAAATGTTTTTTTTAATGTTGTAAATATTGATTTTTAAAAATTCTTAAAAGTCTACATTTTTTCTAAAATGTTGCAGATATTGACTTTTACAGATTCTTAAAGATTAATATCATTTAATTCTATTCAAGTTGATAAGTTGTATGATAGAAGTCTAAAATTTAGTAAATGCAAACAATGATTAATCAACAAACTCAATATATAATCTTACTAAATCAAGTGATGCAATTATGAAATTTTGAAGTAACTTCCATGTTGCAAGTTCCATATTAACAAACTCAATATATGACAAAAGAGAGTACACTTTTACTAATCATAAGAAAAGAACTTGTTACTTGAATGTGAAAAATAAAAATGAGAGCATGTGTGCACTTATGCAATGAAACCACAAGCATAAGAACCATATAAGGTAGGTTCATAATATTATAAATATCTTAAAATAGGTATTATGAAGTCAAAACTTGGATCCCCACCAAGGGTAAATTGGGCTCCAAATAAACTTTATCACCAACATCCCCTCATAAATTTTATTTCGGTTGAGCATCAAACTTGAAGATCACACTACATGAAGAAGATTTGGAGTAGGCATCCAGTTTCAAGCATTGCCCCTCCTTAATGTTTATCTCTTTCATCCTCAACATATTACGAAATGTCACAAATTTGACTTCACTTACACACTTGGTGATGATATTGACAATTTGATCTTTTCTCCTATAATACCTCAACTTGACTCGTTATTTTTCATTCTCTCTCACATAATGATCATGGATTTCAATGTGTTTTGACCTTGCATGGAAAAAACATATTTTTTTGTGAATTCACTAGTGATTTGATTTTCACAACAAAATGTAACATCATCATATGATTGAAAATCCAACTCATCAAATGACTTTCTTAGTTGCATTTCTTCTTGAGCAATCAAAGTAACACCTCTATTTAGCGCTAGTAAAAGATAAAAGTATTACAAACTAATTATTTGTTAGACAACTATAAAAACTATTCAATTTAAAGAGGATAAAATAGAGAAAACCATAAAGCATATATTTACTAATATGTTGAATGATGAATCAAGTGCCTATGTGAGAATATAGATATCATTGATTGGTGATGAGGCTTGAAAGGTTATGCCCTTTGGGTTATTAAAACAACTAACATGTTTATTTTATTATTATTATTATTATTATTATTATTATTATTATCGCATGTTCTTGTCCTAAAGGATTTTTTGTCCTTAAAAGTATAATTTGTAGAAAGGTCGTCTTCATTCCTACTTGTAATGTTTGCATTTCATGTGTTGTCCTTGTGAAGTTTTCACAATGAACCTAGCTAGTAGAAAATGAGCACACAAAACTTGTGAGAGAGAAGAGAAGAGAGTAGAATGAAAGAATGAATTGTATTAACTGTATGAGTAATGGTAAAAAAAACACATGATATATTCTACATGAGAAAACTAATTCGCCATAGTAGTGATATAGAAAGATCTCGACTCACAGACAAACTCTGGAGTGAACTGCCACCTATTCTTAGTTAATTGGGCATGTGTCATCAGTTAGTTGTCTAATTACTAGTGGAGTGAGGAGAGAATCATGCATGCACATGTGTGGCACCTTCTTGGTGATGATTCCAAGGTAAGTGTGCACTCATGGTGATGATATTGAGGTATGCATGCAACACTTGGTGATAATACCAAGGTTTCCATGTAAGACTCCACTCCACTAGTCTAACTGAGGTGTACTTGACTCAAGACTGAAGAAGATGTGGTGCCCTCATCTAAGGGAGAATATCTCTAACTAGTGTCGCCCTCAACATAGACTAGTCAACCTAGAAAAATAAATACTAGGTGAGTGTGTAATATCTCCAACACCCCCCCTGAACACTACTAGATTGTAAATGATGAATGGGTCCTTGCAACCAAGGCCATGTTAGGTACCCATTATACAATGCATCTATGAATGAAACACTGAAATTAGAGGAAAAAAGGAAAACCTCATTGGNCAAAGTACAATGCATCAAAAAAGAGAGGAAGAAAGATAGTTGTTAAGCAACTTTGTCCTTCACTCCAAGACAATCACGTAGAAGGTGGAGCTTCTGCTCAGTAAATGTCTTGGTGAAGATGTCTACAGTTTGTTAGGGGGATGGACAGTATTGCAAATCGATGATCCTATCATGTACCATCTCTCTGATGTAATCCATATGGATCCTGATGTGTTTGGTTCGCTATCGTTGCACTGGGTCTCTGCAAAACTTGAGAGTACTCTGATTGTCACACCAAATGACATTCAGACGATGAAACTGGATGCTAAGCTCGGTGAGGAAATTTTGAAGCCAAAGTCCCTGAATAATGGCGTTCACCACTCCTTTGTACTTGGCCTCTACTGATGATAGAGCAATAGTTGACTACTTTTTGCTCGACCAACAGATGGGACCGGAACCCAAACTAAGCACATACCCAAACGTGGACTTGCAATCTGTGTTATCTCCAGCCCAATCAAAATCAGTGAATCCTGTGAGATCCAATGTATAACCTACTGCATAGTGGATCCCATAACCTGTGGTGCCTTGAACATATCTAAGGATGTGCTTTGCAACCTTCCAATGTAGCTCATGCGAATATTGCATGTATCTTGAAACTACCCCTACTTCATATGAGAGATCTGGTCAAGTGTGGGTGAGATATAGAAGGCTCCCCACAAGCTGTCGATACAAGGTGTTGTCCACCACTTGTGTATGTAATAAACATCGGTTGTTCATACATAAAACATCCTATATAAATAGGATAGTACACAATAATCCATTAAGGATAGTAAATATATTTGAATAAGTATGAATAATATATGAGATGATTGAAGATACAATGATAGTGTCATATATATACAAATCCTAAAGGCACTTATAGCAACTATTCATGAAGGAATGTGTCCCTTAATTAACTATTATTATTGTTGTTGTTATTAGTAGTAGTAGTATTAGTATTATTATTATGTATGTTACATTGCCTTCCCCTTAAAAATGCTTTGTCCTCAAAGCATAATTATGGAAAATCTTATCTTTAACTCTTGTTTTGGCTCGCAATGTCTTCTCAAGATCCTTCATGCTTGTAGTTGCGACACTCGATGAAACAAGATGATAAGATTTATGAATCTCCATGCAAAATTGTTGCATTGATTGTGAATCGATCCACCCTAAGTTGATCTTTATTGGAACTTTTTGTTGATTGATTATTTTGATGGAACTTTTGATTTTCGGCTTCCACGCAAGCTGTCGATTGTGTCTCTCTTCTTTTATAAATTTGTAGTTCGTTTGTCTATAAGAAGAATGTTGTTTATATATCTTTTGTTCTTGTCATTGCCCATAACGACTCTTGTAATTTGGATGACGATAAGGCATCCTAATCTCTTGTGACTTTTCCTTGGAACCATCTTCTTTTGAAGTTTGTAGTGATTTGTCAATATAAACATTCTTCTGAATTTGAACACTGACTGACTCTGTATTGGTTCATTTTTCTTATGTTGGAATTTGAATGTCTAATAATTTCTCTATTGGGTCAATCATCGTTTCTTTGTCGACAATTGATATTTTACGATCTATCTCTTCTTGTAAAGACTTCTTATCATACTTAAGTTTTTTAATTTGTGTCGGTAAATCTTGATTATGTCATCTTAAACATAAAAAAATCTTCTTTATTTTTTGACTTGTTGTCTTTATTTTTTGATTCTAGATTCTTTTTTTTTCGTCCTTTAAGCTTTTAATTTGTTCAAGTAACTTCTAATTAAGGTTCCTTAGGCAAGAGCTTTCTTCCTCTTTTTCGTTTAATTTCTCTTGGAAACCTTGATTTTCTTGTTCTGAATTTTTATTCTCTTGCTTCTTGTTTTTTGACTTATTGATTATTACTAGTAAATTTTGATTATGATTTTTTAATCGTGATATTTCTTCATCTCGTTCTAGTAAGTCTTTGTCCATTTTTATTTTTTATTTTTTAGTTCTTCAATTTGTGTGATGAATTCTCAATTACGCTCTTTGAAGTAAAGATTATGTTTCTCTGTTAACCCATTAAAATATTTCTCCTTCTCAATTTCAAACTGTAATTTTATATTGCTCTCTTTATAATGTCCTAGTTACTCTTTTAATATTAGTGATTTCATTTGTGAGTTATCTTGATATTCTTCCATAATAAATGATTTCCCACAAATCGAACATAAACGGTCATGATTTTAAAAGTTGTCATATAATCAAACCTCATTTCACAAAAAGGGCATTTAGTCCAAAATTTAGATTTATATATTGAATTCATTGTTCATGGCTTCAATGTAACGAACAAGGTTCATCCATTAAATGATAATAGAGCTTTATTAACCCTTCTTGTTTCTCCTTTTTAAAAGATAAACTAAATAGTCTTCACCTCTTATAACTTAAAATGAAACCTAAGAGGAATTACTTTAACTTTTTATAACTCTTTAAAGTTTATCACTTTCCTTTTTAATATTTTTAAAATCTTTTTTCTATATACTTCTTTTTTCCACTTATAAATATATGTGTAAATAATTCTTAATACTTATTTTTCCTTGTAATTTTTGTATATAATCAAAAGTAATTTAATATTTCTTCACCGTTTTCAAATTTCTTTTTCTTATTAAATACCCCACCTCCTTACTTAGAACCAACCCTTTATAACTTGAATTGGGATTTGGGGGATTTTTTTTATAAAAAATATTGGAATTCTTTTTTTTTAAAGTCCTTTGATATAATGATTTTTACAACTCTATTTTCCTTAAGACTTTAATTATTCTTTTTAAGAAATTTGAATAAGTATTTTCTTGTGATTTTTGTACTTTAGTCAAAAGTAATTTAAACTTTTTTGTTTTTGGCTTCAACCCTCACGATGGTTGACCTTGTAATGGCTCCAACCATCACGATCTTCTTCTTCGACTCACTTAAGAAGATAAGAAGGCTACCTGACGGTGAGTGTACTCTCACATATGGTGTCAATATCACGCCCACAGTAAGTTTCACATCCCTCAACAATGGCGAAATTTCTCATGTGTACAAGGAACAATGGATAAATAACAAATGTCGATTATGATACAACAATCCTCTTCTGTTTTGTTCTTTGAGGTCCTGTGATTTGTTTGACCTACTTGGGATATTGTTCTCTCCTTATATATATATGGCTCCGTTAATTTATATTAGCCTGTCTTGATCTGCTCTTAAATATTTGTAGAGCAAATACTCTTTTTTAATGGAATTCTGAAATTTTAAATTTCCAATAAATTGGTTGTGGTAAAAAGATCAAGATAAATCAAAGAAACTCTGAGAATTTTTGTGTGTGGCTACAAGTCTGTATGGCCAATGGTCGGGATCAACAATGAAGCTATGATGCCAATATAATGAACATATATTTTTCATATAGAAAACATCCAATATAAATAGGATATTGCACAATAATCCATTAAGGATAGTAAATATATTTGAATAAATATGAATAATAAATGAGATGATTTCGTATATATACAAATCCTAAAAGCACTTATAGCAACTATTCATGAATGAATGTGTCCCTTAGTGTCTCTTTATTAACTATTATTATTATTATTATTATTATTATTATTATTATTATTAATAATGTTACAATGTATCCCTGCCATCCTCAAGATTTACCCCAGATAGAAAGGGTGTGGATGTCGACTTGCAGTCAGTCATGTGGAATATAGCTGAGATATCCCTGACATACTTAGTCTGAAATAGCTTGATGCTTGAAGCATCCTGAATGATCTCGAAACCAAGGAAATAGTGCAATGGACCCATGTCCATCATAGAGAACCTGTCGTGCAGAATGTCTTTGACCGCAACAACTGTTGAGGCCGAACTTCCTGTGATCTAGAGGTCATCAACATAGAGAACTAGCATCAGTAAGGAGTCTAAGGTCCTCAGCATGTAGACGTTCGAATCTTATTTGCATCTAACAAAGTGTTGAGAGAGAAAGTAGGCATCCATCTTCGCATACCATGCTTTAGGTGCCTACTTGAGGCCATAGAGAGACTTCTTCAGTCAACATACTAAGGATGAGTTCTGAATGAACCCCTGTGGTTTCTCCATGTAAATATCCTATGAGAGATCCTCGTGAAGAAAAAAATTCTTCACATCCATCTAGTGAACTTCCCACCCCTTGGTTGTTGCAATGGAAAGAGCTAACTGAATGGAGTCCATATTTTCTACGGGAGGAAAGGTCCCATCATAGTCTATCTCATGAATCTGTTGAAGGCCTTTGGCATCTGGTCTTGCCTTATATCTACTCACATGTCTGCCTGTTTCCTTCTTGGTCCTATAGACCCATCTGCATCTGACAAGTTTTTTGTCTGAAGGAAGCGGAACTAGATCCCAATTCTAGTTCTCGAGGAGAGTTATACTCCTCCTACATGGCGTCTTCCCATAAGGGATTCCCTGCAGCCTCTGCATAAGTTTGTTGGTTTGAAGCTAGAACCATATAGCAATGCATGGGCATCACTGGTTCAGTAGTTGTGAGTGCATGAGGATGATCCTCAAACTGAGACCTTGTCCTCCTCTAATATGTTGGATCCCCCACAAGGTCTCATGTTTCTTATAGGGTGGTCTATTCCCACTTGGGCATCTGTGTTGTCTCAACATCTACACGTTAATCATCAGCATGCTCATCATCTTTCGAATCATATTCAAAGATTAAATACAAACCATGATCTAAGTGAGTGGATTCATCATCATTGATGTATGGTGTAGGCAATGGTACAAAGGTATCTGCATGTGGCTCTGATAGTGCATGCAAGGGAGTTTCCTCAAACTGAACATTGCACTCAATGATGAGCCTATCAGTAGAGGGATCAAGTAACTTGTAACCCTTCACATTGTTATCCCCAATTTCTAGGAAAACTAAGGATATGATGTCTCGAGGCCATCAGGTTGCAGAAAGGGAGTACTGAGAGACAGATGAATGACAGCGTCCACTTACATAGACATAGACCCACTTCAGCACCACACATCCTGGACTCGTGACTATGGCATCAACCACATCATCTTTCTTCCGGAAGATGATGGGTCTTGCTCCATGAGGTACAAGTCAAGTATTGTGGTAAGTGTCACTTTAATATTCGAGGCATTTGAGTATGTTGCATTTAAAGCTGCTTTTGATTATAGAACGTTTGCTTGGGAATTATGTTATTTTCCCTAATTCACCTTGGTGGTTGGCATTGCACCCTAGTAAGTGGTCACCCTTAGGGATGGTTTTTCTACTGGGAGGTCTCCTCAATGAGTCATCATGCCATTCCCGATCATACTGACCATTTTTCACACTTCACCCCTTTTTTTCTCATCTCCTTATCTTTTGGGATTTTCAGGTGAACTGAACCGAGAATGGATTATACCTCATTTCATGGGAAGAAGGGGTTGAAGACCTAGAGGTTTGTAGATGGAAAAAGATAAAATTCAATCATAAACCTTCTAGATTCTCACCCAGGGATCCCGCGGACAATGAAATGTCTCTCATAAGAAACTGATGGGACCTATGAAAAATAACAATATAAAAATGCCAACCAAGGTAGAGCATGTGTGGGAAATGTTTTTCATTTTTAGGTATAAGTCCCACACATTTTATTTAACTTAGGTAAGCATAGTGTGACCAGGGTAGAGTCAAGGTGGGAAATTTTTTTCATGCTTAGGTAGAAGTCCCACCTTGGTTTCAACTTGGAACATTTTAAATAATTAATGGCAATAAATGGGCTTGGAAAAGGGATCCATTGAAAACAAAAGTGCAACACACCCTCTACAAAGACACCCATAAATGAGACAATACAAACCCTTGTATGTCATGAACCCCATGCCCAAAATTCTTACCCCCATCCACTTCATCTTCTCCACATGACTTAGAGAGGTTTCCACTTAGGAAACACTCCTTGGCTTAAGGACTGATTCAAGGAATGACTCCACATCTTGGATAAGGTTACGATTGGTAAGAAAGCTCTTGAGTTTAACAAATCATCATTCTTTATGTTTGAAGTATGGATTTTAATGAGAAGGAATTGTCATCTCTTGCTTATCTATTTGTTTCTTTGGATTTACCATGCATTCTGAAATATTTGCATCATCCTGTAGCTAATATCCTTGCTCATGTTCCTAAGTTTGATGGAATCTCGCGGTTAGTTGTGGATTTCTTGGAATCAATTATGAATTATGTAATTGATACTAACATTGTACTTGAAGATGTTTTGATGAAATCCTTTGCATGGTCAATGCAAAGGTGTCTTTCAAGGAAGTGGTATTGTAGGCTTCAACCTAAAGAAATAAAATCTTTCCCTCAATTGATGAAGAGATTTCAAAAGAATTGGATCATGGGTTATGAGGATGTAGACGATATTTATGTCCTCATTGATATGCAAAGAAATATGCAAGAAAACTTGAATGACTTGAATGCAAAATTTGATGAAAATCCTTCCAAGGATCTCCATATGGAAATACAAGATAGGAGTGCACTCAGTTTTGGGTTGAATTATGTTATAACAAACTATGTGGAGCCTTCTATGCAAAAGCCTAAGAGATATCTTGTTGAAGAAGAGCATCCAGAGACAATTTCTTCCCATGTTGAGAATAAATAGATCATTGGAGAAAGTGTAACCAAATCACACCCAAAACCGTGTCAAGACAAGGAACACCGTACGAAATTTTTTAATGTGTTATCTCAACAAAAAGTAGTGGTGAAGAGTCTTATCTTATAGAGGGTGACATGGTTATGATCGATACGAAAGAAGAGGAAGGCATCATAGTAGGGATCAATGGAGAAGAATATTCTCATCTTTCCATCGAGAATAAAGATACAATTGAAGATCAAAGGGACGAGGAAAGCATTGTTAACGGTGATATTCAAGAACCTTCCCTCCCTCCTCCAGATGAAAATATTGATGTATTTCTCCAAGTTGACAGATGCAAATGGGATACAAGTTACTATAATTTTAATGGTGATCCCATATATGATACGGAAGATGAGGGATGCAAGATTGAAAACTTTTGGCCATATGAGCAACCAAGTTTGGCTCTAATACATGAACAACTATATTTATAGGTACATGATGGGAGCTTCCATATTCAAGACACGACAAAGACTTGCCATCCATGGACATCCTTGATCTATAGTTATCAAGTGTATGAAGATCCATTCGACAGGAAGGATTTGACATTGGCAGTAATTGACAGGTATCAACACTTACAGTATTATACATACGTCACGAGCTTTCAACCTCTCATGCCACAACAGACAACCTTAAGTTGTGGGTTTCCATTTTTTTTTAGTTCTTATTGATTTTCTCATCATATGTGTGTGTATGTGACTAAATATAAATATATCCAAGGATGGCATCATTCTTCATGCGGGTTTCAGTTGGAGCCACCATCAAATCCCCATTTACTTGATAAGTCGATGAGTAGCATGGATGAATGGTGCAACAATGACGATAAGAAAAATAAGTACATCGTGTTGAGTTATGGATTGAAGAAGCATACAATAGTACAGGGTATTTGTGGTATTTCATTGCAACTCTTTTGCAAGATGATCCTTTTCCCATTGCAAGATCTTTCCGAGTCATGAAAGAGGTTCCAACTTAGAAACCAAGCACAAAGGTAAGACCCAAGGTAATGTTGAATTCATGTGTTGGTTGCACTAGTTATTCGATTTTACTTAACATGTTTTATTTACTTTATTAGAGTAGGTAGGATGAATAAGATATCTATTATGAGCATTAGTTTAGTTTATATTTCTATTGTTATTTCCTTTTGGTTTTGCTTTAATTTTGTTTCCTAGATTATATGCATTTTGTTTTGGTTTATTTTTGTCTTCTACGAATGGATGAGACCTCGTGTCCTATTCCATTTTATAGCATTTAATGCAAATTTGTGAGATTGTTTCAAGCATACAAGTTGATATTTTGGGTTCTCGCATCCTCCTGAGAGGAGAATGTGTCTCGCAGTTAGAGCCAATTGTTACCTCTTGGGGAGGTACCCTATGTTTTTATTGGCTACACCATTGTAATCCTGTGATGATGCAAGTCAAAAACCTTGTAGGTCATGTGGATGGTATGCACATGATGTTTGTTGAGAAAAAGGTATGAAGAACCTCACTCCAACATTTTTGAATCTTACTTAGATAAGGTAAGATAGTTGGGATTATCACCTGGGGTTTATAGCCTTAGAAAAAATTAACAATTGATTCTCAAGTAATAAGTACAAGGAACCAATAATGTTCTTTTCATTTTATAATTAAACTGTGTAAAAGAAGAAAAATAAAAATATGTGTACTGTGTTGAGATTTAAAAGAACAAATGACATGCAAATATGGAAATAATATCAGGGATTATACATGTGAGATCAAAATCAACAAAGTGATTTTATTAATTTCACTCCAAGTTACAATCATAACCTTTTTTTCAAACCCCTGCAAGGGTAAGGACTAAGATCAGATTTAGAATTATTCGATGGGAATCATACAAAAATACTCTGGCAAAAAGTGAATACTGAGACCATAAATCTTGATCAGATTAGCCACGAAAGTATCATCTACTGACTCTACAAAATATTCCCTATCATTAATGAAAACTAATTCATGAACAAGTCAGAATACACAGACTGCCAAGATCAAATGATCAACCTTTCATGAATAATCTATTGAATAATGTATCTCAAATCTTTGAATCATGTTATCTTTAATAAGACCATGCTATCAACAAAAAGGTTAATACTCTATAATAACTCAAAATGAATGAAAGTTATTAATCTCACAAGTTTAAGAGCAAACCTTTATCATAAATTATTCCTTGTTCTCTCTACTTGTCCCTTCCTTTGATCATCCTTTTATCTTCCTCAAAAGAAGTTGTGGTAGTTTCAAATTACCATTAGTTAAGTCATAATTGACTTAATGTTAGTTAGGGACAAATAATAATAATAATAATAATAGATAAAGGTTTATTAAATAATAACTAATAGGTGGGACCCCTAATCCTCTTAGTCCTTTTGAGTTTGATTTCCTCCTTGTTGCTCCATAATTTATTTAAATAATAAATCATGCCACCTCATAAATATAAACAATCACTTTTATCAGCCCCTTGTATCTCTTGAAATAATCCATATATATATAAAATGTATTTTTCACCATGAAAAACAATTATTGATTGGTTGTCCAAAAATGAAGATAATAGTATCAAGTTGTCCCAAAGTCAAAATATAGCAAACTATCTACCACCAGAAATAAACATTAAATATCAGAAGCCATATTTATTATGTGAAGCAGTCTGCCTCTTCTCACTGCTTGATGATATTCTTGCTTTGTTTGTCCACTGGGACTTGTCAGTGAGTGGTTGATTGGACGCATGAGGCTAAACTTCATTAAAAGATGGAGATGGTTCATTGATTTGTTGGGCATGTGAGGTGATTGACTAACAGGAGTTATTAGATGATTTGGATCAAGTGACTAATTTTTTACCCTTGCTTGACATAGGCTCATGGATGGTTGCTTTAAGCCTTTTCCTTGCATGAGAGGACTGAACAAGGGATGTAACAAGATCAATTTGTGGGGCATGTTGGTTGAGTGGAGGTGGAGGAGGCAATGAAAATGAAACTATGGGCCAACCATGATGATGAACTATAGGGTACTGAACAATATATTTCCAGCCATCATTTACAGGAACCTTTGGCTGGAGGGAGACATGAGCCAGAACATGAATATTAGATAAAATTGGGTGAGGTTGAAAAGAAGGATTTTCTGGTCTATGATGTGGCTGAAAACCTCCTTGACCTACCAAGTTAAAAAATCCTACTTGGAATAGTTTATTTAACTCTTGAAGATCAACATCAAAGTGAATATAAAATATAGGTCTATTGTTGCCTCTTTACCAAAAATTGTTTCTACCCCTACCTATGCCATGGATTCCTCTAGTAAAGAAACTCATCATCTGAAAGAAAACTTAGATCAGGATATGAAACAAGAAATACTAATCAACCATCAATCTACTTGCCTAAAGAAAAATTTAAAATGTTGTCTCTTATCCATTCACACACTAGCCTGCATGTCATCAATCCATTACTCTGCATATAACTATCATAATAATTCTGCCAATTTAAGCCCAAAATTGTCATTATGTATAACAAGGATGTTTAATGAAACATGGGATGTGATTTGGATTTATAATGAACAAAAAGTGTTATTTATGAAAAGGAAATAAATGATTGTTGTTCTCAATAAGACCCACTCTTACCCAAACTCAGTTTAATAATCATATCATCTTCAAACTCGATTGCGGATTTCATTAATAATGCTCACTATTCCAAATCAAAAAAAAAAAATCCAAATTACATGGCTTCTATAAAATCACATTTTCCTTTAGAACAGAACATGGAAATAATAAAATAATTTTGGAAAAATGAGGGTTGTATAATTTGTGTAAAGTGAAATTATGGAGGAAAATTACAATGATCAATGTTCTTTCTCCATACAATTATTGTTTATCAATCATCAACTAATGTGATCAATCCCAAGCCTCATATTATAACCTTGTATTTTTTCTTCTGAATTCTTTAGAGTTTAATTCATTCAACCAAATGTATCAACAAACAATTTGAAAACTTCTCCTTATAATTTTTTGTAGGAAGGATCATATCTAAAATCTTGAAACTTATCCATTTGAACTTTGTTTTGTCAAAATATTTTATCCATAGCATTCATCACAACAACAAGATGAATTGAATCAAACATCAACTCAACAGGGCACAAGCTAAGTTTGATCGAAAAATTTGAACTAATTTTCATCTATGTTTATATATTGATTGTTAAAACAATGTCAAAATCTAGGTGTCTTCGACATATTTGTAAACAATGAGCCTTATAACCAATATGCCAACCAATACGAACCCAATAATATGTTGTTGGACCACTCACAAGGTCAACATTTCCAGCCTTGTTATGTGCAATAGATTACTTGCATAACCAAATACCAATAAACATGCCTAGATGTTGATGACAGAATCTAGAAAATATAGGGTTATAAATCTTATTCCTCAAACAATAGTAGCTTAAAATCATCATGTGACCCAAAATAGTTGAGACAAAAAGGAAATTCGAAACCCTAAATTTGAATTCATTTAAAACCATCAAACCATAACGCATTAAATGCAAGTGGGTTCGAACCAACAACAACAAGATATATAATAGAGAGAACAATTTGAAACCCATCCACATACCCCAACAGTTGTCACAATAAACCGAGTTGTTATTATAATGAGCTAAAAAAAATTCATTGGTATTTTCTTTTGAACCAAATACAGGAGCAGTCAAAATAAGAACCCTGGCAGAATTCCCTATATATTTCCATTTCATTTTGTTTTGAAAAAAAACTTCACAACAGGTGTAAAATAAACCCATGGTGGACGATAATAGACCATAACCCAAACCAAACCATATAAGAAAGACCAGAACGCATCAACACTGATGGAATTCGTAACTTCATTCAAAATTCCCTTTGTTCTTTTTTTTTTTAAAGAAGTTGTATGATAGTTGCAATACAAAACCCAGGTCAAGAATATTACTGGTGTTCAAAATTAGTCATTGTTTTATTTCAAAATAGCTCAAATAATTAACAACTCACCATCCTTAAGAATCTATGCCAAACAGAGAGTCGCACTCATAAAAAACACATAGCATGCAAACAAACTTGAGCCAACATTTGAAATTTATCAAAGCAAAGAAACCCATCGATGCCAGAGGATTCGAAAATGTTCACACCTATCCAAACAAGCTAAATAGCCATGAGAGAAAATCCCAAAGATCGTTATCCAACCACCAAAGCTTTAGAATTCAAAACCCCTAACTAACAGCAACAGACCATTTCCAAACAAAAACAATGCAAAAAGGTGGTATATCTCAAGAGGGAAAACCAACTAAAAGTGCATTAACTCTCCATTGATTCACGTCGCCTCAACTCAACCCAAAACTCACCAAAATATTATGATTTCCACCCAAAATTTACACTATGGAAAGCACTTAATCACAAGCTCGGACTCCAAATTAATCTTTGGTACCATGCATATTACACTATAGAACTTACAACCATAGCATATATCACCACTATACCACATTGATAACTATTATAAAGTGACAATGCTTTATAAACGAACCATATCAACTTACCAATCAAGCAACGTGATATACGACAACCATAGCATACATGAATTTAATTGTAAGTCGGGTTTGTTCATACTTGTATGCGACAACCTTGTATAATATCAAAACCTCTATATGATGTCATCGTTGTTATATGATATATATGTGCATGAAATGAAAGTTGACCACCCTTTTTAAATATGTCACAAGCCATATTAATTAAAAAACTGAAATCATAAATGTTATAACTCTAGCGCAATAGATCTTCCACCTTTTCTTTTCCTTTTAGAACATGGAAACTATGCAATATGTAGATGAGGAACATCATAGATCGTTTTTGAAAATATCATTTTTGAATGTGAACTAAAAAAGACTGCCAGTCTGTGATTTAATTTAGTCATTTGTTCGTAGGCTACATTTCCTTTTAGAGAAAAAGGAGCTAAATCAACTTAATTTAGTTTCTCTAAGAGGTCCCACCTATTAGTTAGATAAAATAGTAATAGCATAAATATAGTGCATTGCAAAATTTTGCAGGCACGATCCTTGCTGTTCATTTTTGCGTCAACAATGTCTTAGGCCTTTGACGGTCATCTATGCTCGGTCCCTCTAGTCCCCACTCTCAATTCCTTTCATCCTGAATAGGATTGGAGGCCTTGGGATGGATCTATTGGGACACATGGTTTACAAGAGCCAGGTTCTTTGTAGGGGTGATCACACTATGTAGGGCTAGTCTGTCCCATGGTCTTATGCACACCTATGTGTTTTCCCACATGGTCATCTATCATAGATTTTGTATGCATCTTCTTGACCATGGTGCATTATTCATTTAGAGTTCTTAACATGGAAGTATCTCAATTCGCAATTCTCACATTTTCTGAGCTAGCTCACGAACTCGATGAACGAGAACCCAGGGCCAAAAATACAACAGGGGCTCAAATTGATTGTAATCATGTGTAGCTGACATGCCACATTGAAGTTTTCTCAAAACGTTGGTTTATAAGAAAAAAATCAGTGGTCGAAGGGTTATGCAGGCACATTTATAACGAAAAGGTGGCAGGATATGGTCATCCCTTGGCATGCAAAGAAAAATCAACATCAAGGGTCTAGAAAATCTCGTCCCGGACAAAACCCATGTGGCGGAATATTCCGATCCTGAAAATTTTACATGGGTTCCACAAAATCAAGATGAGGGGACAAATAAAAGGCATATTAAAGGTTATTTTCCAAGTGATTAAAAAAGAAAATTTTACTTTATATTATAAAAGGGCCACTCCTTATCCAAAAGTTATAATAAAGTGAAGGGGGCAGACTTTATAAAAGAGAACTTCCACCAATGGAAGCCACACTACCATATGAAGAAGCTACCACAACTAAAGGAGTGATCACCCACATAATGCTTATGTCCCTTATCTAGCCAATTAGAGCCAAACAAATTGACATTGGCAGTAGAGGTGATGAGCCATGAACATTAAATTAGTCGTGGGAGCATTTATCATCATTTGTTGCACTCATTCCATTAATTAAATGGCCATCGATAAAGTAAATCAGTCGTCCTCCTCTTAGTCATTAGGGTGCACAAGTAAGTTATTAGTCAAAGGGAACGTTGGTACTCTAACTAGCATTTAGTTATTAAATTATCCCTTTCTTCATCAAATCGACTCAATTTCACCTAGCCATGGATATTTAACTAGTCGTTTGGACAAAGTAATGGACCGATTGGGTTGAAAGGAGGTAGTCGTTGAAGTTTCAATGACTAACCCAACAAATCGTCTCTTCTCCCAAGTGAATTGATTCCTAGATTAAGTTAAATCGGTCAAAGTCCCCTAGCCATGAGACTCAAAGGGCTAGTTGTTGCTTCTCTTTGGTCAAATTGAACCCCTTAGTGGGTGAATGTTATTGTAAAAAATCATTTTTTCAAGTGACTTAGTCTCTGGGTTGTGGATGACAAGTCAAACAATTATTTTTTAATTGGGAGAGGAAACTAGTCATTACCCAGGGAAATTATAAAAGGCTAATCCCTCTACCCAACTAGTGGTTGACGAATTGTGAGATCATAATGCCATTCATTTGAACTTTCATTTCTTGAGCAAATATCATGGTTGATTATTTTATTCTTCTTGTTCTTGGCTAAAGTGTAAGATTTCTCTATAGAGAGGATATTGTTTTCTTGCTTTTCTTTGTAGGGATATTGGATCAATCCATTGAAGGGCTACATAGTCACTTGGAAGGAAAGTTCTAGATTTTTGTCTCATCTCTCCTTTAGTGGTGATTAAGGGGGTTCAAATCCAAGTGTTGGACAAACCCTTATTTGGGGTATCTTAAATAAGGAGAATATATTTTATTGTCACCCATGTTGATCTAATGGTTGGAAACTATCTGTGAATTGGAGCTTTCTTGGTAAGAATCTGGCATCAATACACCTACTCCAAACTAGCTCGGGGGCGATAGTCCATCAACTCCAAACCTGATTGCTAGTCCAAAGTTTGTGTAAGACTTAGAGATTTTTTTTGAATTTTAAGATAGTGGATGCATTTGCCGCAAGCATGAACACAAGAAAGGAGTACCCGACATTTGAAGAACTTTGGACTTGTTGTGCTCAAGAAGAATCAAGGATCAATGCAAAAGAGAAACCCCAAAAGAAGTACGATGATCAAGCCTTCACAGCAAGATTCAAGAACTTCAAGAACAAAAGGAAGTTTGGCTCAAGGAGGAAGCCAAATCAAGAGAAAAACATTTCAGAAGTACAATGCTTCAACTGTCAAAAGTATGGTCACTACAAGAATCAGTGTCCCAAGCTAAAGAAAAGGAAAGACAAACATGAAGCATCAATTGTCGAAGAAAAGGAACCTACAAAGAATACTAAGCATGATGGAAGAGACTTCTTCTTCTAAAAAGGTAACAACACTCTTCTTATTCCTTGTACATTTCTTGTTTGCATCGTCCCTGTTTATATCTTGTATATCTATCTCTTGGAAGATAATGTATTCCAAGAAGAACTAGACCTATGGAAGAACAACAAGATAAGAATGAATAGATAATACACATGAAAGGATGAAATACAAATCATAGCTATTGCAAGATTAGCCGAATCAATTATGAAGAAACTTAGAAGAAGCAAAGACAGAAAAAGTCAGGAATCAATAGAAAATTGGAAAAAGACTTATGACGTTTTGTAGAAGACAACAAGACGGAAGCATGGACTCTATTAGACAAGAGAGCCAATTATATATTGCAGAAGACAATAAGGATGCAGATGGAAGCGTGGACTTTGTTGGATGGAGGGAGCCAATTATATGCACTTATACATGAAGCAAGGATTAGGAGGGAGCTAATCCTATGATCCATTAAAGACGATGAAATATATATATCCATGATAGCAGCCATGAAAGATAGTATGTGTTCAGTTCAACCGCAGAAGAAGACTTCTTCAAAGACAAGCCTTAAAGTATTTATGGTTGTCCATCCAGATCCGTGATCTTATGATGAAAGGAAGAAATGGAATCTCTAGGGCATGGAATCTATAAGAAACTCCATGGACCCAAAAACTAAAGAAGAACATGAAGATTCCAAGAAAGAAAGAGAAACCAGAACAACCAGTCATAATATTAAGTATCAAAAGATTACCAGCTTGATATGAACTCAATAAAAGCAATCAAGCAGAAGAACTTGAAGTCGTGATGAAGAACAGTGTATAGAAGACTTATGAATAAAAGAATTGCGAGATACAGAACCAGAGGTTCTCCCAGATGGAGGGAGAAGACTATGATGATTACGTGTTCCAGTACACCAGACATATCACTACATAAGTCATTATATCATCCGCAACATCCATAAGTCGAAATTCTACATCAGATGAATGCAAAGAATGTTCTCCAGAGAAATTGAATAAAGAGCGTATGAAGAGAAATATCAAGACTTTGAGACATACCAGAAAGAGACTCTTGTATGAAGATAGAAGAAGATAACTTGGTGGAGAACCTCCAGTGCATAGAAAAAGCGTGGTGAAGATTTCCTATAAAGATAACTACTTAGTAAATTAGATCTCATGATGACAGAAGAAGTGCCACATAGATATGTTCCAGCTTTCCAACTATGATATACTCTATTGTTGAGATCTACATGAAGCCTTCACAGTGTTCCAGACAAAAGTACATTTGAAATCAAGCATTACATTATCCATGATGAAATCCAGAAAGGAGAAAATGATTCTCCAATACATATCTCCACAGATGAGCAGATAAGAAGACATTTTGGTAAAGCTCCTATCCAAGATGAAAGAGTTTGCGTACTCAAGCTAGATCTCGTGGAAACAACTTTGTTCTTATTGGAAAAGGAAGAAATGACTCTCCAAGTTAGGAGGGAGCACTGAAAACATTATTGAAGAAATTCATCCTTAAATTTGAAAAATAGTCCATCTTGGACAGATGCTTTCCTATTCGGAAAGTGGATTGAGATTTCTAACGAAAAGTGACTTTACATTGTGGTTAACATGGGAAGTAGTCTGATTGTTGATGTATCATAGACAACGACTTCCCATTGTGGTTAACATGGGGAGTGGTCTAGGGTAATCTCTCTTCTTGAGGGTTACTCAAGAAGACTGGCCCGCCTCGCTGGACAACGATTTCTCATTGTGGTTAACATGAGGAATGGTTTGTTTTGGAGGTTGATGCAGGACAGTCTTTTCCTCTTGTGGTTAACAGAGGAAATGGTCCAGACAGTCATTCCTTAGGGTTATACATTCTCTCCAGGGAACACTTTGATTAGTGTAGGAGGAATGGTCCAAGCTCAGCAATCAGGGACAGACATTCCTTAGGGTTGAACATTCTCTCCAAGGCACACTTTGATTAGTGTAGGAGGAATGGCCCAGGGTGGGGAATGGTCCAGGATAGTCATTCCTTAGGGTTTATACATTCTCTCTAGGGTGCACTTTGATTAGTGTAGGAGGAATGGCCCAGGGTGGGGATTGGTCCAAACATTCCTTAGGGTTTATACATTCTATCCAAGGTGCACTTTGATTAGTGTAGGAAGAATGGCCCAGGGTGAGGAATGGTCCATGCTCAGAAATCAGAAACAATCATTCTTCCTTGTTTGTGAAGAATAGGGAAGATAGCCCATTGCTGATGAGGGCGGATATTCTTTCAGAGCTCACAGATGTGAGTGAAAGATTGGCCCAGACAAATCAATTTATATCATAACATTGATTTTGTGCAAGTTGCTATCATATGTTTATTATGAAGACAGTAGATATAGACTACCGTGGTGGACATGTTCCACTAGTTTGAGGCAGATATTCTTTTAGAGCTCGTGGATGTGAGTGAAATATTGGCCCAGACAAATCAGTATATATCATAACATTGTTTCTATGCAGGTTTCTATCAGATGTTTGTTATGAAGACTGTATGACAGTAGATGAGGACTATTATGGTGGATATGTTCCACTGTTCGCAACCTTATGTTGTTGATCAAGTACTTGTGTGTTACTTGGTGTGGTAGTGAACCACTGGATTGTAGTTATGTACTACTATGGATAGACACAGGTGTGTTCTATTTTTGTTCTAACTACCTTGAAGATTATCAACAGTTTATTGGAAGCAATCACCATCCAGACGAATGATGAACAGAGATTTTCCAGATAGAAATTGGTTCAGAGCATTTACTCCTCTAGATTATAAGAGTGGCTCTTGTATCACTCTATGGTGTGAGTGACTTATCCAGCATCGTGTCTAATTACTTAGATGAAGTATGGTTTCAAGAGATGATGCAGCTGATGGTGATGGTGATGCTCATGATCTAGTCATGAAATAGTCTAGATGGCTATATTGATGCTATCGAGTAAATGGTATGTTTTGTGCTCAAGTCCATTACCTGTAAATACCTCTCTAACTAGGAGGGAGTGTTAATATTATGCTAGCTACGGGAGGTATTTACCTCCACGTGTGAACCTGACGAGAATAAAAGACTCTGAAAAGCAAGAGAAAACCCTAATGAGTTGGCTAATAACCCTAGAAGTCTTGTCAGCTCAAGAAAATAATTTATATTAGGTTATTAGCCTCCAAGAGAAGAAGTCGGCCATAAATAATATTAATATACTGAACAAACACATATCCAGAAGGAGAAGTCGGCCCCAGCAAATCTGGCAGAACCAGTATAAATACAGGGTGCCAGTTCTCATTTGACAGCATCTCAGAATTGCAATTCCCAGTTTGGTGCGCACTGCAGTTCCCAGTCTGGTGCGCACGTGTGGAGGAGAGCTGCAGGTGCAACTGCAACAGCAGCAAGTTTTCAATATTGGCTTGAATATCTCTTGGCTAGGGTTTGGACTATCTGATCAGTTTTTTGTGATGCACTATCCTTGGGGAAAGGTGTGCTACCCTTTGTTTGGCTATCTAGCCTAGGGTTTGCTTCCAGAGGAATTCTCAGTCAAGGTTAAGGTGCTCGGAGGGTGGCTTCGGCCTATGGTTGGGTGACGAGGGTATCGTCAATGGTAAAACGAGCACACCATCTTCTATATTCTAACAAGAACAACCAGTCATTATATCGAAAATCACAAGACTACCACCTTGGTTTGAATTCACTAGAAACAATCAAGCGGAAGAAATGAAATTTGTGATGAAGAATAGTGTATGAAATACTTATGAATGAAAGCATTGCGAGATCTAGAACTAAAGGTTCTCCCAGATGAAGGGAGAGGACTATGATGATAGCTTGTTCCAGACATTATATCTCATGCAATATCCATGGGTTGGAGTTTACATCAGATGAATGTAAGGACTATTCTCCTCAACAGAGTAATCAAACAAAGAAGCATATGTAGAGAAACCTCAAGGTTTTGAGGTATACCATAAAGAAACTCTTTATGCAGATGGAAGAAGACAACTTGGTGGAGAGCCGTTTTGAGGTATACCATAAAGAAACTCTTTATGCATATGGAAGAAGACAACTTGGTGGAGAGCCTCCAATGCACAGCAAAAGCGTGGTGAAAATTTTCTATAACAGAGATATTGTATCAGAATGGTTACTCAGAAGTCCAGAATGATGAATTGCTAATCCATGACAAACACTCATGATGACAGAAGAATTGCATCTTGGATATGTTCCAGTTTGAGCCTTACCATGATGTCATAAGCTAACAGGAAACAAAAGAGTTGAATCCAACCATGATATATTGTAATGATCAGAGCTATATGAAGCCTTCAGATAAAACCAGTGTTCCATAAAGACCGAAGTACATTGAGATCAATCATTACATTCTCCATGATAAGGTCTAGAAAAGAGAAGTGGTTCTCCAATATATATCCACAGATGAGAAGATAAGCAGATATTTTGGTAAAGCCTCTGTCCAAGATGAAAGAGTTTGCATACTCAAGAAACAAGTTGGAGCTCATGGAGACGACTTCCTTATTAAAAAGGGAAGACATGACCCCCAGGTTGGGAGGGAGCATTGACGTGTTATTGATTTATGGACATTCATTTTTCAGTTCGAAAAATGGTCCAGGATGAGCAGTTCCTTTCCAGTTCGGAAATTGGTTTGAGATTTCTCACGGACAGGCATTTTCTAGTTCAGAAAATGGTCCAGATCGAACGGTCATTTTTGTAATGAAAATGGTTCGATGGATTGTTGATGTACCATAGACAATGATTCCCCTTGTGGCCAATGTGGGGGAATGGTCTAGGACAGTCTTTCTTCTTGACATCCACTCTCAATAGTGGTCAAGAAGATTGGTCCACCTCGTCGGACAATCATTCTTTCTAAGCTCACAGTTGTGAGCAGTTTTGAAGAATGGTCTGTTTTGGAGGTTGGTGAAGGACAGTCATTTCCTTAGGAAATGGTATGGACAGTCATTGCCTAGGGAAGATTCATTCTCTCCAGGTTTCACTTTGTTTAGTGTCGGAGGAATGGCCCAGATAGGTGAATGGTCTACGTTCAAAAATCAGGGATATGCATTCCCTAGGGCAGACTCATTCTCTCCAGGTTTCACTTTTTTTAGTGCCGGAGGAATGGCCCAGATAGGTGAATGGTCCAGGCTCAGAAATCAGGACAGTTATTCTTCTATGCTTGAGAATAATAGTCAAGTAGCTCATGATTGATGTTTTACCTTCTGAGGGAAGATGCTCTTCCAAATCTCACAGATGTGAGTGGAAGAATGGACAAGATGATTCATTTTATATCATGACATTGTTATTCTGTGCAGGTTGATATCAGATGATATGATTGCTATGAAGACTGTATGTCTCTGACAATAGATGTATGCTATTGTGGTGGATGTGTTCCATTGGTTGTGATTATGTGTCACTGATTAAGTAGTTTTGTGCTCCTTGGTGTGGTAGTGTACCACTGGATTGTAGTTATGTACTACTATGGATAGACACAGTTGTGTTCTATTGAATGACATTGTTTTGATTGCCTTGTAGACTATCAATAGTGTTGAAAATGATTATCAGCTAAATGGATGATCAGTGCACTGATGGATAGATATTCTCTAGATGGAAAATGGTCTAGCACATTTATTCTTCTAGGACATATGCCCGAATTAGAAGAATGATTTTTGTATCACTCCTTGGAGTGAGTGACTAATTCAGTATCATGTCTGATTACTCAGATGGAGTATGGTTTCAAGAGATGATGCAGCTGTCACAATAAATCGAGAAAACAATTTGAAACCCATCCACATACCCCAAAAATTGTCACAATAAACCAAGTTGGTATTATAATGAGCTAAAAAAAATTGATTGGTATTTTCTTTTGAACCAAATACAGGTGCGGTCAAAATAAGAACCCTGGTAGAATTCCCTATATATTTCCATTTCATTTTGTTTTGAAAAAAAACTTCACAACAGGTGTAAAATAAACCCATGGTGGACGATAATAGACCATAACCCAAACCAAACCATATAAGCAAGAACAGAATGCATCAACATTGATGGAATTCGTAACTTCATTCGAAATTCCCTTTGTTCTTTTTTTTTTTAAAGAAGTTGTATGATAGTTGCAATACAAAACCCAGGTCAAGAATATTACTGGTGTTCAAAATTAGTCATTGTTTTATTTCAAAATAGCTCAAATAATTAATAACTCACCATCCTTAAGAATCTATGCAAAACAGAGAGTCACACTCATACAAAACACACATCATGCAAACAAACTTGAGCCAACATTTGAAATTTATCAGAGCAAAGCAACCCATCGATGTCAGAGGAGTCGAAAATGTTCATACCTGTCCAAACAAGCTAAATAGCCACGAGAGAAAATCCCAAAGATCGTTATCCAACCACCAAAGCTTTAGAATTCAAAACCCTTGACTAATAGAAGTAGACCATTTCCAAACAAAAACAATGCGAAAAGGTGGTATAGCTCATGAGGGAAAACCAACTAAGAGTGCATTAACTCTCCATTGATTCATGTCACCTCAACTCAACCCCAAACTCACCAAAATATTACGATTTCCAACCAAAATTTACACTATGGAAATCACTTAATCGCCAGCTCGGACTCCAAATTAAGCTTTGGTACCATGCATATTACATTATATAACTTACAACCATAGCATATATCACCACTATACCACATTCATAACTATTATAAAGTGACAATGCTTTATAATAGAACCATATCAACTTACCAATCAAGCAACGTGATATACGACAACCATAGCATATATGAATTTAATTGTAAGTCGGGTTTGTTCATACTTGTATGCGACAACCTTGTATAAGATCAAAACCTCTATATGATATCAATGTTGTTATATGATATATATGTGCATGAAATGAAAGTTGACCACCCTTTTTAAATATGTCACAAGCCATATTATTTAAAAAACTGAAATCATAAATGTTATAACTCTGGCGCAATAGATCTTCCACCTTTTCTTTTCCTTTTAGAACATGGAACTATGCAATATGTAGATGAGGAACATCATAGATCGTTTTTGAAAATATCATTTGTGCATGTGAACTAAAAAAGACTACCAGTCTGTGATTTAATTTAGTCATTTGTTCGCAGGCTACATTTCCTTTTAGAGAAAAAGGAGCGAAATCAACTTAATTTATTTTCTCTAAGGGGTCCCACCTATTAGTTAGATAAAATAGTAATAGCATAAATATAGTGCATTGCGATATTTTGCAGGCACGATTCTTGCTGTGCATTTTTGCGTCAACAATGTCTTAGGCCTTTGACGGTCATCCATGCTCGGTCCCTCTAGTCCCCACTCTCAATTCCTTTCATCCTGAATAGGATTGGAGGCCTTGGGATGGATCTATTGGGACACATGGTTTACAAGAGCCAGGTTCTTTGTAGGGGTGATCGCACTATGTAGGGCTAGTCTGTCCCATGGTCTTATGCACACCTATGTGTTTTCCCATATGGTCATCTATCATAGATTATGTATGCATCTTCTTGACCATGGTGCATTATTCATTTAGAGTTCTTAACATGGTAGTATCTCAATTCGCAATTCTCACATTTTCTGAGGTAGCTCACGAACTCGATGAACAGGAACCCAAGGCCAGAAATACAACAGGGGCTCAAATTGACCGTAATCATGTGTAGATGACATGCCACATTGAATTTTTTGCAAAACGTTGGTTTATAAGAAAAAATCAGTGGTCGAAGGGTTATGCAAGCACATTTATAAGGAAAAGGTGGCAGGATATGGTCATCCCTTGGAATGCAAAGAAAAATCAACATTAAGGGTCTAGAAAATCTCGTCCTGGACAAAACCCATGTGGCGGAATATTTCGATCCAGAAAATTTTACATGGATTCCACAATATCAAAGATGAGGGGTCAAATAAAAGGCATATTAAAGGTTATTTTCCAAGTGATTAAAAAGGAAATTTTTTACTTTATATTATAAAAGGGCCACTCCTTATCCAAAATTTATAATGAAGTGAAGGGGACAGACTTTATAAAAGAGAACTTCCAGCAATGGAAGCCACCATACTATATGAAGAAGCTACCACAACTAAAGGAGTGATCACCCACATAATGATTATGTCCCTTATCTATCCAATTAGATCCAAACGAGTTGACATTGGCAGTAGAAGCGATGAGCCATGAACATTAAATTAGTCGTGGGAGAATTTATCAACATTTGTTGCACTCACTCCATTAACTAAATTGGTCATCGATAAATTAAATCATTCGTCCTCCTCTTAGTCATTAGGGTGCACAAGTAAGTGATTGGTCAAAAAGAACGTTGGTACTCTAACTAGAATTTAATTATTAAATCATCTCTTTCTTCATCAAATCGACTCAATTTCACCTAGCCATGGATATTTAACTAGTTGTTTGGACAAAGTAATGGACTGATTGGGTTGAAAGGAGGTAGTCGTTGAAGTTTCAATAACTAACCCAACAAATCGTCTCTTCTCCCAAGTGAATTGATTCCCAAATTAAGTTAAATCGGTCAAAGTCCCCTAGCCATGAGCCTCAAAGGGCTAGTTGTTGCTTCTCTTTGGTCAAATTGAACCCCTTAGTGGGTGAAAGTTATTGTAAAAAAACATTTTTTCAAGTGACTTAGTCTCTCAGTTGTGGATGACATGTCAAACAATTATTTTTTAATTGGGAGAGGAAACTAGTCATTACCGATGAAAATTATAAAAGGCTAATCCCTCTACCCAACTAGTGGTTGACGAATTGTGAGATCATAATGCCATTCATTTGAACTTTCATTTCTTGAGAAAATTTCAATGTTGATTATTTTATTCTTCTTCTTCTTGGCTAAAGTGTAAGAGTTCTCTATAGAGAGGATATTGTTTTCTTTCTTTTCTTTGTAGGGATATTGGATCGATCCATTGAAGAGCTACATAGTCACTTGGAAGGAAATTTCTAGATTTTTGTCTCATCTCTCCTTTGGTGGTGATTAAGGGGGTTCAAATCCAAGTGTTGGACAAACCCTTATCTGGGGTATCTTAAATAAGGAGAATAGATTGTATTGTCACCCATGTTTATCTAGTGGTTGGAAACCATCTGTGAATTGGAGTTTTCTTGGCAAGAATCTGGAATCAATACACCTACTCCAGACTAGCTCGAGGGCAATAGTACATCAACTCCAAACCTAATCCCTAGTCCAAATTATGTGGCAGACTTAGAAGGGGTTGGGATCGCAACCAATGCTCGGGAGGTAAAGGTAAGACCTGAGGTAAGCCTCACTTATCAACCACTATCTTAAAATTCAAAAAAAAACTCTCTATTTTTTTTTTGTTTTAAATTAAAAATAAAAAGAAAAAAAATGTTTCCTACCTTGTGCTTAGATTTCATCTTACATAGCTAGTAAACCCTTGGGGATTTTGTCTCTAGAATTATCTCTGCCCCAAGTCAATTTAACCCTTTAGTATTCTACACTTAATTCCATATCTCATGAGGGTATTTGAAGGTTTTGTAGATCTGAAATTTATAGAAAAAATCCTACACTATATCTGTTGATATTATGGTAGCTTCGGGAGGTATTTACCTCCATGTGTAACCCTGACGAATATTGAATATTCCGGGAAGCAATAAGAAACCCTAAATAGTTGGTTAATAACCCTAGAAGACAAGTCGGCTCAAGATAATTATTTGTATTAAGTTATTAGTCTCCAAGAGAATAAGTAGGCCCATTTAAGTGACTTGGAGGACTATAAATAGAGGGCGCTTGAGTTCATTTGTACTCACCTCTCATAACTGCATAAGGTAGTGGTGTGCAAGTTTGAAGAAGAGTTGCAACTGCTGCAACTGGCAAATTTCGGTTTTGACTTGGACTCTCTCTTGGTTATGGTTTGGACTTTCTACTTGGCCCCTTTTTGGTTATTCTTTCTTGGTGCGCTATCCCTAGACAGAGGTATGCCACCTTGTTTGGATATTAATCCTAGGGTTTTCTTCCAGAATAATTCTCTGTCAAGGTTAAGGTGCTCGGGGGTGGCTCCGGCCTATGTTTGGGTGACAATATTGCTATATTGTCTATGGTTAAACAAGCACATTCATTACTTTCTAATAGGTTATGGGCCCACCCTATCTTCGGACAGTCTAACCGCTGGAAGATAGATTGGGAGGATTTGCTTAGTTACAATTGCAGTTGCAGCCAGTTTTTGTTGCAGCAATGAAACCCTAACCCTCTTGTTGAGGCACCTTAAGTGAAGATATTGACCTAATTTTTGGATAGCCTAGTGCACCCTAGCCTAGCGAACCTCCTGGTATTCTCAGCAAGCCAAGATGTCAAGTTTCATTTTTTGGTCAAAGTCAAAGGTTGACCAAGTCAAAGTAGTTATGACTTACTCTATGAAGTCAAAAAACAAGTTAGAAGGGGCTTCTAACTTCAGAGCATGGAAGACAAGGATTGACCTCATCCTTGCCAAGAATAAGGTGTTGGACATCGTGAAAGGAAATATCATGGAACCACAGTTCGAAGAAGGAAAAGAGAAGGAACCTCATAACGTTGTAGTTATGGAGAAGTTCAAATATAATGACATCAATGCCATGAGTATCATAGTGGATTCTATAAAATACCACTTTATACCCTACATCTCCCATCTTGACTCATCTAAGAAGATGTATGATGCTCTAACAAACCTCTTCTTAGTCAAAAACATTGGACAGCTAATGAGTCTGAAGAATGAGCTCTGTGACGTGAAAATGAATGATGATGACAACATAGCATCATACTTTGTGAGAATATCTCAGTTAAGAGATCAACTACAAGCTATTGAAGAGATCATTTCAGATAAGGAACTGGTAAATATAGTACTCAATGGTCTTCTGAATACATGGGATGCATTTTCCGCAAGCATGAACACAAGGAAGGAGTATCCTACATTTGAATAACTTTGGACTTCTTGTGCACAAGAAGAATCAAGGATTAGTGCAAAAGAGAAACCCCAAAAGAAATATGATGATCAAGCCTTCACAACAAGGTTCAAGAATTTCAAGAATAAAAGGAATTTTGGCTCAAGGAAGAAGCCAAATCAAGAGAAAGATATGTCAAAAATACAATGCTTCAACTGTCGAAAATATGGTCACTACAAGAATCATTGTCCCGAGCTAAAGAAAAGGAAGGAAACACGCAAAGCATCAATTTTCGAAGAAAGGGAACCCTCAGAGAAGACCAAACAGGATAAAACAAACTTCTTTTTATAAGACAAATTAAACAATATTCTTCATAGTTATTGTACATACCATGTTTACATAGTTTATGTACATATCTTGCATATCTATTTCTTAGAAGATAAGTTGTTCAAAGAGAAACAATACCTATGGAATAATAACAAGATAAGGATTGATATCACAATGACTCTAAGACAAGCAATACACATGGAAAGATGAAGTACATTGACAATCCTTGGTAACAATTCATGTGGAAGCTATTACAACTACCAAAATCAGAATCAAAATTGAAGAAACTGAAAGAAGTCAACAATCAAAAGGAAAATACTTGTGACACTTTGCAGAAGGCAATAAGGATGCAGACAGAAGCATGGACTCTCTTAGATGGAGGGAGATAATTATATAATTCCAAAGAAGAGCATGCATTCATGCATGAAGCAAGGATTAGGAGGGATCTAATCCTAAATAATATGATCCATTGAAGATTATGAAGTATCTATCCATGATCTGATTGATGGTAACATCCATGAAAAGAAGCACATGTTTAGTTTGACTTTAGAAGAAGTCTTCTTCGAAAAGAAGCCTTAAAGTATCCCTGGTTGTCCATCCACATCCATGATCCCATGATGAAAGGAATAAGTTGGAATCTTCAAGGCATGGAATCCATAGAAAAATCCGTGGAACCAAGAGCCAAAGAGAAACATGAGGAAGAACATGAAGATTCCAAGAGAGAAAGAAAATCCAGAACAACCAGTCATTATATCGAAAACCACAAGACTACCACCTTGGTTTGAATTCACTAGAAACAATCAAGCATAAGAAATGAAAGTTGTGATGAAGAATAGAGTATGAAAGACTTATGAATGAAAGCATTGCGAGATCCAGAACTAAAGGTTCTCCTAGATGAAGGGAGAGGACTATGATGATAGCTTGTTCCAGACATACCTCTACCTGAGACATTATATCTCGTGCAATATCCATGGGTTGGAGTTTACATCAGATGAATGTAAGGACTGTTCTCCTCAACGGAGTAATCAAACAAAGAAGCATACGTAGAGCGACCTCAAGGTTTTGAGGTATACCATAAAGAAACTCTTGTATGTAGATGGAAGAAGACAACTTGGTGGAGATCCTCCAATGCACAGCAGAAGCGTGGTGAAAACTTTCTATAACAGAGATATTGTATCAGAATGGTTACTCAGAAGTCGAGAATGATGGATTGCTAATCCATGACAAACACTCATGATGATAGAAGAATTGCCACTTGGATATGTTCCAGTTTGAGCCTTACCACGATGTCATAAGCTAGCAGGAAACAAAAGAGTTGAATCCAACCATGATACACTGTAATGATCAAAGCCATATGAAGCCTTCAGAGAAAACCAGTGTTCCAAAAAGACCGAAGTACATTGAGATCAATCATTACATTCTCTGTGATAAGGTCCAAAAAAGAGAAGTGGTTCTCCAATATATATCCATAGATGAGAAAATAAGCAGATATTTTGGTAAATCCTCTGTCCAAGATGAAAGAGTTTGCATACTCAAGAAACAAGTTGGAGCTCATGGAGATAAATTCCTTATTAAAAAGGGAAGAGATGACCCCCAGATTGGGAGGGAGCACTGATGTGTTACTGATTTAGGACATTCATTTTTCAGTTCGAAAAATGGTCCAGGATGAGCAATTCCTTTCCAGTTCGGAAAGTGGTTTGATATTTCTGACAGACAGGCATTTTCCAGTTTGGAAAATGGTCCAAATCGAACAGTCATTTTCGTAATGAAAATGGTTCGATGGATTTTTGAAGTACCATAGACAACGATTCCCCTTGTGTCCAATGTGGGGGAATGGTCTAGGACAGTATTTCTTCTTGACAGTCACTCTCAGTAGTGGTCAAGAAGACTGGTCCGCCTCATCGGACAATCATTCTTTCGAAGCTCATAGTTGTGAGCGGTTTCGAAGAATGGTTTGTTTTGGAGGTTGGTGCAGGACAATCATTTCCTTAGGAAATGGTCCGGACAGTCATTGCCTAGGGAAGATTCATTATCTTCAGGTTGCACTTTGTTTAGTGTTGGAGGAATGGCCCAGACAGGTGAATGGTCCATGTTCAACAATCAAGGACATGCATTCCCTAGGGCAGACTCTTTCTCTCCAGGTTGCACTTTGTTTAGTGCCGGAGGAATGGCCCAGATAGGTGAATGGTCCAGGCTCAGAAATCAGAACAATTATTCTTCTATGCTTGAGAAGAATAGTCCAGTAGCTCATGACTGATGTTTTACCTTCTGAGGGAAGATGCTCTTCCAGATCTCACAGATGTGAGTGGAAGAATGGCCCAGATGATTCAGTTTATATCATGGCATTGTTATTCTGTGCAGGTTGATATCAGATGATATGATTTCTATGAAGATTGTATGTCTCTAACAGTAGATGTATGCTATTATGGTGGATGTGTTCCGTTGGTCTTGACTATGTGTCACTAATTAAGTAGTTGTGTGCTACTTGGTGTGGTAGTGTACAATTGGATTGTAGTTGTGTACTACTATGGATAGACATAGTTGTCTTCTATTGAATGACATTGTTCTGATTGCCTTGTAGACTATCAATAGTGTTGAAAATGATAATTAGCTAAATGGATGATCAATGCACTGATGGACAAAGATTCTCCAAACGGAAAATGGTCCAGGATATTTATTCTTCTAGGACATATGCCCGGATTAGAAGAATGGTGTTTGTATCACTCCTTGGAGTGAGTGACTTATTCAGCATCATGTATGATTACTCAGATGGAGTATGGTTTCGAGAGATGATGCAGTTTATGTTGTCAGAGGACACTGATAGTGATGATGGTGCTCATGATCTAATCATGGGATAGTCTGTACAACTATGATGATGCTACCAATTCAATGGTATGTTTGTGCTCAAGACCATTGCCTTCAATACCTCCCTAGCTAGGAGGGAGTGTTGATATTATGGTAGCTGCGGGAGGTATTTACCTCCACATGTAACCTTGACGAGAATAGAATATTCTGGGAAGCAAGAAGAAACCCTAAATAGTTGGTTAATAACCCTAGAAGACAAGTCATATCAAGAGAATGATTTGTATTAAGTTATTAGTCTCCAAGAGAAGAAGTCGGCCCAGTTAAGTGACTTGTAGGACTATAAATAGAGGGTGCTTGAGTTCATTTGTACTCACCTCTCATAACTTCATAAGGCAATGATGTGCAAGTTTGAAGAAGAGTTGCAACTGCAATTGGCATATTTCAGTTTTGACTTGGACTCTCTCTTGGTTATGGTTTGGACTTTCTGCTTGGCCCCTTTTTGGTTATTCTTGCTTGGTGCACTATCCCTGGGGAGAGGTACGCCACCTTGTTTGGCTATTAAGCCTTGGGTTTGCTTCTGGAATAATTCTCTATCAAGGTTAAGGTGCTCGGGGATGGATTTGGCCTATGGTTGGGTGAAAATATTGCTATATTTTCTATGGTTAAACGAGCACATCCATTACTTTCTAACAAGATCGAGCAAAAATCGCATCAAAAAGGGGGCTGCAAACTAAGTAGTATATCACAAAAACCGCTAGTGTTTTCCATATTTGTTTTATATAGTTAAATCTATTATTTTCTAGAAAAAAAATGATCATTTCCAACCATTACAAAGTAATTTGTTGGCTGGAATTATTTTCTTGGTTTTGACCCTAGGGGGAATTGAACCCCAAATCTGCAAAGTGATTTCTAGATTGTTGGAAATTACAATCTAATTGCAGATCTAAATTTATGCGTAAAGGAAATCATTATTTTCTTGTTTCCCAAGCTTCTTAACCCATAGATCTATCGATCTAAAGTGTTTTCACACTTGTGGGGCCCCGAAAAGGGAATTTTCTTTGTTGTTTTTTGGTCTTGTAGTGCATTTTGTAGATATGGAAATTCAAAACAAGGAAACAAGTCAAATACAACCATTTTTTAAGAGGTAATCCAAGGGTATATTCTCTAAAATTGGTAAGGGCATTCATCACTCTCTTTCTATGACATTATAGTCTTTTTTCGTGAAATATGAGTGATATTTGTATGTTGATCTGTGTTAATTTTCTGCATTTTATATCAGTTATAGATAATTAATAAGTAAACAATTAACTCCAAACTTCATCATATCCCAATTGGACACGGCATTAGTCTACTCATAGCGGGTGAAGTGTTTTCATGTTGTGATACGGAAGCCTCCCATAGTCCATTATGTAGGAGTTGGGATTAAAGAGTGGGGACTCATGTCGAGGTGATAGTGGGAACTTGTCCTATGTGGTACCACCTTAGCGCCTTAACAGACCTTGACTAGACCACTAATCTGGGCAGTAACAAGTCCAAATTCTATTTTGACTTCCCCAAGTGGAAGATGGCTACTGACATGGTGCTTAGCCTTCATATGGAAGATGGCTCTCTTGCATAAGACCCTTTTGAGGTAAAAGGTATGTTTAGTTCCCATTTTCTAAATATTTTTTTCTCCTTATTCTATGATAGTTGGAGTGGTGGATACTAGAGATATATGTTGCAGGGTTGTTCCTTGCAAAGTCTCTTGATAGGGATAGGTTGGATACATAATTTTCATAGGAGGAATTGTATGTTACTTTGACTTCCATGCAGAATGGAAAGTCATCGTGTATGGATGGCCATAGTGATGATTTTGTTTTCCTTACCTCTAAAGTATACACCTTTGGTGGACTCCCAGAGTTCCTTAATAAGGGGTTCATCAAGATTATTTTGAAGAATTCATTGATGGTATCTATTGGGGGATGGTGACCTATTACTTTTCACACATTTTCTCATAAAATCATGGCCAAGGCATTGGCTTTGAGGATCCAATAAGTTGTACGATATGTGGTGCATCAAGAGAACATTGGTTTTGTTTAGAGGAGATTCACCCATGACACCATGGTTTTAGCATGGGAGGATATGAAGTGGGCCTAGAAGACTAGCCAAAAGTCCCTTGTCCTTAAAATTGACTTTGACAAAACTTATGATCATGTGGATTGGTTGTTCATCTCAAGTTTGTTGACTTGCTTGAGTTATTTCCTGCATTGTATGGCTATGGTGATTACCCTATTCACTAATACTTCTACCTTTGTCTCAATGAATAATTCATTGTCCCTACAAATGTTGTTTCACCGATGCATTCATCAAGCGTGTCCCTTGACTCATCAAATGGTGTTGCTCTGGGCTACTTGTTGGGCTTTGCTCCTATTGCAAGGCATGTTCAAGGAATTTAGTTGCTAGATGGTTCTAAGATGATTATAAATCACTTTGTGTGTAAGTCTCTTCTCTCTATGAGCCTTTTCTTTCATGGACATGCTTTGTGTTGCTTCAGGTTCTATGGTCAATTCTTGGAAGACATATTATTAGTTGCTTGGTTTGGATGCACTGCAAGTCTAGATTCCTATAGCTTGGACTCATGTCTAGCCTAGGGTCATTATGAGGTATTTGGGTATCCATTTTGGGGTTGGTTTGTCACTAGAATATATGTGGGGTTTGTGTCTTTAGAGGCTTAAGATAAAGTTGCATATCTAGCATCATAAGAACCTCCCCTTTGCTAGGAAGCTAATTGTTGTTGGATACATTCTTCAAGCTTCCAATGTTTATTATGCCTTTTGTTGGTTCCCTAGTAGGACTCAATTTTAGCGACTAGAGTAGATGATGTAGTCATACACGTGGTCTAAGTATAGTGTCCAAAGGGGTCTTCCATTGGTGCCTTAGAATGTTTATACTATGCCTAAAGACGAGGGGTGTCTTGATCTAATTAATGTCATGACTTAGGGAAGTCTCCTTGTAACCAAGTGGATGATGCAATGTTTAGAGGGTTCTTCTCTATGGCATATTTTGTTTTATCACCAAGTGATGATGAATCAACATATTGGTCAAGTCAGGGGGGCTTTCAGGTTATGTGATATTATCTCTTCTACCCACTTGTTTAAGGTGTTTGGTTCCCTTATTTTCCAAAGAATTTTGTCATCTTGGAGGGTTACAAGTCTAATCCATTGGCATTGGGAAGGAAGTAGAGAATGGTGGATCTAGCCAATTGTCCCATTTGGAGCTAGCGAGTTCAAGTGTCTTGTGTTGTGAAGGTGCCTCATTTTCAAGCTTGCAAATTAAGCAAGAAAGACATTTTATTTTGGTGAGATATGTGGGGTTTTTATTCTCGTGGTTGGAAGGATAATAGAGATATAAGGCTTACTATGTAATAAAGTCACTTTGTGACTTTAGAATATTTTAATGTTCATTTTTTGTGTAAAGTAATCTATCCCACATTCATAAGTGAAAACGATTTGCTTAATGAACAATGATATATAAGAAGGTAAACTCCTTTGTAATAAGTGCATCAGTTATTCATTGATAATATCATATGTTGTGTTGGCCCTTGACCAAGTTTTGAGGATCTTTGGTCATGTTCGACCTATTTTTGAGACTTCAACAGGCTGTTGAAAGCAGAGCGCAAGACAAAGCAGAGATCGCGGGATCTCGACCCCTTTTTTAGGGATTTTTGGGATTTGAGATTATGTAACGGGTATGTGAATGTTGGCCCATGGGTTTACCCATGTTTAGGCCTATTTTGTAAAGTATAAATAAGTAGCTAGGCAATGTAAGAAGAGACCGATAAGCTAAGTGCTAGTGATTGTAAAGGATTTGTGCATACTGTGTGAGACTTGCAGAGATAATTGCAAGTGGTTGTAACAGACTGTGGGAAGGCTTTGTGCTAGACCTAGCTCGGGGAAGGAGGATATGGCGAGGTGCGCGTAGATCTCATGTCCTATGCGAAGTAGGTTTTTGTGGCTCTGTGCATGTAGATGACTGATTGAATATAATAAAGAAGAAGAGTTGGTGGACGTAGCCCCAGGGTGGGGGTGAACCACGTACATGTTGTGTTGCTATGCTCTGTGTGATGTGTAGTTTATTTGCTTAGTGCTTTGATATAGATAGATGAATCTGTTGATGCTTTGTGCTTAATGATGTATATGAATGTTAGATCTGACCTCTGTGAATATGCTTAGTGCTTGAATCTGCTCGATCTAATCTCTCTCTTTATGCTAAGTGCTTAGATACGTTAGATCTGAATGAATGTTGTGATGCTTTATTTTATCTGCAGAGTGGATAGTGGTTAAATATTGATGAATTGTCGGTGCTAAGTGCTCTGTTAAGTATTATAATCACATATCTATGTCCCAGCTAAGGTTGCATTCATCTTAGTCCTGCAACCACCCCTGCCTTACTTCGGGTGAGACTTCATCTGCTTCGCAGGTGTTGCCGAAAGGGCCGGTAGTTAGGGTTTTGTTGGTGTGTTGTTGTAACATTGAACCCTGGGTCTGCCCCTGTGCCAACAAATGGTTCCGTTGCTGGGACCTGAAACTGTGATTGTTGGGAACTGAGGAAGAATAAGCTTTGTGCAAAGATTCGACCTGAAACTGTGAAAGCTCCATGCGTAGATCTGTTGCCCTAGTGAACAACATTCTACTTGACCTGTGAAGCTATGTGCCAAGAAAAGAGGTAAGATCTGCAAGACCTGTACTCTGATAAAGGTAAGAATAGTGAAAAGTTTTATATTTGAAAGCTTTGTGCTTTGTAGAAGTAAGATAAGTGGAAATTGTTGTTTCTAAAGTATGGATCTAGGTATGATTGATAGATTCTGTCCTAGCTTGAAAACTAGGGTACAACTGGAAGAAAGAAGGTTTGATATGAGTAGATCTGATAAGAATAGTGAAAGATATGTTATACCTATGCATAGAAAGAATGTTTGGACTAACAAATGGATGCAGGAGCCTAGAAAGAATTTTTTGCAGGTTAGCTACTATGATCCTAGTGCGCAGTACAAGAAGAGTTGGGGATCATTTAAAAGAAAAAGAGGATTAACCCTCTGTTACAATTGCAGAAGACCGGGACATCTTGCTAAGGAATGCCCTAGCAGAGAATCTAGTTGTCTTTGTTGCAAAGCTATGGACCATGAAGTATTGGATTTCCCTATAATGATTGCTAAGCTTGAAGGAATGAATATGAGACAAGAAAACCCTTAGGCAGAGCCAGAAGCTAAGATTATGGTAGAACCCCAGAAAGAATCAGAGAAAGTATTGCTACAGATGAAAGAAACCATAAATGACCACCGACATGTCATCTTATCAGAGCTCTTCAAAGAAAAAGAATGCATTGAAGCAAGAATATGAGACTTCGACATCAATTGTGTTCTGGATGAAGAAACACAGGTGAATATTATGACAAAAATAACTTGGGAAATTCTAGGAAATCCTGCTATGATTCCTTCATTGGGAAGAATAGGATTATTCAGAGGAAAATTGATAAACTTATGTGGAAAGCTCGCCCAGATATCTATGAACGCCAATGGAACTTCAACAGAGGAGGATTTTGAGATTGTTAAATTTATTGAGAACAGTGCACCATTTTCTATGTTACTAGGAAAGCCTTGGATTGAAAGAGATCAGGCCAGAAGGAAGGAAGAAGAAGTTTTAAAGAAGAAGAAGCAAGAGTTAAAAGATTTCATGACTAGAAGGATCACACACTTGATTGAAGAACATAAGAACAGATCGAAGCTATTTAACACCAGAGACTTGGATGTCGACGTTTCAAGAACATTAGAGGACCCACAGAAGACTGAAGTACCTACTCCAGATAAAGAAGAAGTATTACCCTTGAATCTTAGGAAAGAATCTCAACAGTGCGAAGTAACTATGCCAAAAGAAGATAAGAATCAGAATGGAAAAGGGAATACCAAGACGAACCTCACTAGAAAGAAGGCCAAAAAGCTAAGTAAGAAGAGAGCTAAGATCGACAAGTTACAGAAGGTCCCAGAGGGAACCTCGCAGAAGGAAAATTTGCAAAATTGGAACTTCGTCGGGATAACAGAACAATGTCGCATGGCACTTCACCAGGGTGATGCAATATAGCCGTTGGGAATAGTATAACCGTTAGGCTGACCCCCCCAAACGAGTAGAAAGGAATTTATGGTTCACCACCAGACCATTGGACCACGTCGTAACGGACAAAACAGAGTTAATGAAGGCTTCTCGCCCATTGCAAGGGATCTGTTGCCAAGTTATCTATTTATCCCGTCGCGCCATGCACCGAGAACACTTTTGTTAACCGTGAATTTGAGCCCACAGACTCGTTGATTTTGCACAATGATCATTGCGTTATTTCCCTCTACCCCATTGCAGTGTCTAAGTTACTCCTTGAACCCGAGATTTCCAACCCCGAGCGTGTATGTCGGACAAGTTCATCGCTGCAGAGGAAGTTGTCAAAGAATTTCTCATCGACCTCATGACTGAAAGAGTAATGTCGATGTCTACAGGTGTACAAGCTTCATCGACGAGAACATTGCAAGCCTCTCCGTCGACTGCTCGCGGAGCCAGGCCATCTCGACCATCAGCGAAAAAGAGAACCAAGCAAAAAGATGACCTAGCGAATGCACAGATGATTCCGACCATATTGCCCAACTATATCCCGTCTCTGGTCGGCACGGTAAATCATGATAGTGTGCCAAGATATTTTGAGTACACCATAGTTACTGCGTACCTCTCGAAAGGGATATGCGCAGTTCGAGCGCAACAGGACAAGATCGCAGCGTTGAAGTTCAACGAATTCAACTTCGGAGATCGCAAGATCTATGGTATGCTCGCCCCATACAAATACCTAACTAGGACGAAGGGGAAGAATTCAAAGATAATTCCCCAGTCGTGGATGATGAACCTCGCACAGTCCACCCTGTTGAATGTCATGAAGATCCCACACTTCGGTAGACACTAGGAAGTCAATGCTTGTGTCAAGATGTTATTGTCATGTTACCATGGCGGTTTCTTATGGCTAGACCGTCGTATTACAGTCGACCCAACGCTGATCCACATGATCACAGGACTGAGTATGCAGGGACCTGACCCACAGGAGTTTTATCCAGAAAAATCCGCAGATCACACACTAGCACAGAAGATCAAGGATACATACAACGATGTTGAGAAAGGGACACGAGGCTACAAGGTAGCTTCCATCCAAAGTGGCGCAGTGCGCCTAGCATACCAACTAATAGATGGAAATTTAGTAAGGAAAAACCAACCTACACAGGTCATTGGCTTTGTCGTTGACCTCACAGGGAAGTGCGCGGAAGGCCTACAGATGAACTAGGTGAAGTACCTAGTTAATCAGTTGGAACTAGACTGCCGAGAAACACAGGATCAGGGTTATGAATTTCATTTCAGCTGGCTCATGATCCTCATTGCCTTTGTTTCCTGGGAGATGCCGAAAGGTGCAACCTTCCTGGATATAGAGTCATTCTAAACGCTTGCTGTGAAGTTCGCTACCCTTTGGTATTCAAGTGATATGAACAAACAGTGGAAGTCAAATGTTGTGTTTCATACATATTACCTCCAGCTAAAGAGGGCAATCGAAGTTGAGCCTCGCATGACTCTGAACACCTTACAGATATTCTGACCCCTGATGAAGTTCAACACAGATCGACACTTCATCTACATTATAGCGCGAGAAAATGAACATAAAGAACATCTCCAATCATATTATAAAATTACAGAAGAAGACCTCGAGGAGATCACTAAGGAATGGTCAACGGACCTCTTTATCCCCGCCAACCCTGCAGAGATATCTGATCTTAACAGCCCAGAGGACATTCATAAAGAACATAACATACCCAGAACAAAGAAGACTAAAGAGGTCCAAGATTTAAGCAATGCCTCAAGAAAGAATGCTACAGTGTCACCTGACCGAGGGGGTGATGACGAAGTAGAAACTAAACAGAAGCCAGGCGAAGTAACACCACCTAGATGAGGTTGATCCCCTAAAGAAGAAGAAAGTTTCTCCCCCGAAACCTTCTTCCCGAAAGAAATCGAAAGCCTCCATGACCAAGATGCAAACTGTCCTCACCATTGATGATTTTGACTTCATCATAACAGCCCTGAACAATGCTTCACTGGAAATATTAGAGAAACAAGAAGCCAAGCAAGAATAAATGTATGATAGAATTGAAGTTGAACTTCGAGGGGTACAACAGGCCCTTTAGTCCAGTCGTGTAGTCTCCACTGCACCCCTATCTTCAGGAGAACTAGAGTTGGGAGATGAGTCAGCCCAACTCCACCAACTAGCTAATATAGTCGAAGCTCGCCTTCGACGGGCACAAGAAGAAACAGAACGAGCCACCCAGACCTTGAAGCAAGTGCAAGGCGTACTTGTAGAACAACGCAACGCTGCAGAACAGGAAAATATTGCTCTCCAAATGAAGTTCGACGAAGAAAAAACACAGATGCAACAAGGAAAAGAACAGTTCCTCGCGGAGAAACTCAAAGTGAAAG
The DNA here is from genome assembly GCA_009831015.1 of Picea engelmannii. NCBI lineage: Eukaryota > Viridiplantae > Streptophyta > Pinopsida > Pinales > Pinaceae > Picea > Picea engelmannii. Next base: position 260,620 of record ML804675.1, on the reverse strand, counting down.
AAGCGGTCAGCAGAGCACTTCGCTTTGTGACAGTCTTAGAAATAAAGGCAGAGGACCGAGTCGCGCATCAAGTAGAGAAACTCGTAGAATCTATCCAGCAACTACAACAACGCATAACAGACTTAGAGCTCCGCACAGTGCCCGAGACTCCGCAGGATGTAAGAGATCAAAGAGAAGCAATCGCCCAGAGCATAGTTGAAAGGATAAAGGCCCTTGACATGCAATGCAAGAAAATGAGTAATCGCAGTACCCAGACATATGATAAACTCACCGAAAACCCAGAATTGCAAGCACTGGAGTCACAACTCCAGGAAGCAAAACAACAAGCAGAGACAATACAGGTGCAGTTAAAGCCCCTGTCAGTTGTGGAAAGAATGAAATGATCACAGAAGCAACGCACCGCCCAACAACAGATCCACACTATCCAGAGCAGATTTATAGAAGTAACTCAGAGGCTCCAACCTATACAAGATAAGGCTTACCAACTATTTACAGAAGTTGAAGGTCGAGGAATAGAACTGGAGCAGGTTGTCACTGCAGCTGAACAACGCCTAGAGGGACCTGTCAACGATGCAGTCATCCAAGATTTTGCTGAACAGGAGGTCGTGGAACAGCAAAAAGTCCAAATAGCTTGAGCCAAGCTTGAGGATTTTGAAGCAGAACTACCCAGACCAAAGTGACTCAAGACAAGTCACAGGTGAGTGTTGGGGGCTTGTTGGCCCTTGACCAAGTTTTGAGGATCCTTGGTCATGTTTGACCTATTTTTGGGACTTCGACAGGCTGTCGAAGGTGGAGCACAAGACGAAGCAGAGATCGTGGGATCTTGGCCCCTTTTTTAGGGATTTTTGGGATTTGGGATTATGTAACAGGTATGGGAATGTCGTACCATGGGTTTACCAATGTTTAGGCTTTTTTTGTAAAGTATAAATAAGTAGCTAGGCTATGTAAGAAGAGGATGATAAGCTAAGTGCTAGTGATTGTAAAGGCTTTGTGCATATTGTGTGAGACTTGCAGATCTAAGTGCAAGTGGTTGTAACAGACTGTGGGAAGGATTTGTGCTAGACCTAGCTCGAGGAAGGAGGATCTGGCGAGGTATGCGCAGATCTCCTGTCCTATGCGGAGTAGGGTTTTGTGGCTCTGTGCATGTAGATGACTAATTGAAGATAATAAAGAAGAAGAGTTCGTGGATGTAGCCCCAGGGTGTGGATGAACCACATACATGTTGTGTTGCTATGCTCTGTGTGATGTGTTCATGTGTTTATTTTCTTAGTGCTTTGATATAGATAGATGAATCTGTGGATGCTTTGTGCTTAATGATGTACATGAATGCTAGATTTGACCTATGTGAATATGCTTAGTGCTTGAATTTGCTCGATCTAATCTCTCTCTTTATGCTAAGTGCTTAGATACGTTAGATCTGAATGAATGTTGCAATGCTATGTTTTATCTGCGGAGTGGATAGTGGTTAAATATTGATGAATTGTCAGTGCTAAGTGTTGAAATAATGTAACTGCGAAGAGCATTCTTATTATTTTGTTATTGGATTAAATCCCCACTGTGGATTAATCATGTCATTATTATTATTGGATTAAATCCCCATTGAGGATTAATCATGTCATTATTAATATTATTGTTATTATATTAATCCCCATTGAGGATTAATCATGTCGGTAATTGTATAAGGACCAAATCCCCTTTTGCGGATTGGTCATCGGA
>ML804675.1:224868-238286 GCA_009831015.1 Picea engelmannii | reverse complement strand
ATATTACCTATACAATGGGTATTGAATACAATGGGAATATTACCTATACAATGGGCATTGAATACTATAAAACTAGGTATCATATTACCTCCACAAATCTAATTTGGTTCTTTGTTGCATCTTATTAAGATACATCATTTTGTTGTGTATAATATAGATATAGAAGTCCTACAAATTCCATCATCTTTTTGTAAGTTTTAAACCTCCTACAATAATGCATGCACACACAAATTCTTAACACAAAAAAAACAATTGCAATCACACATATATAGAGAGATTTGTCCTGGAAAAATCGACAACTTGTTTTTAGAGCTGCATCTCTAATTCTATTCTTCCATCCAACTTCATCGTTTACAATACAATATATAGGATATCGCGTCATCCAAAAAACCCTTAATACATTGACCTGGATTAGATTACAACCTTAATTCCTTAACCGAAATTAGAAAAACCATGGGATGAAATACCATGCACCATTAAAACACCCCCGCAAAAGGTGAAAGACAGCCCCAAAATTTGGTGAATAAAACCCCCGAAAAGAAAATTTGAGGGCTTCCCACAATCATGCAAAGAATATAACACATGCCCAACATTCTCCCACTTGTTGTTTTCTTTGCATACATGGGTCACAGGATTTCATGATCAACAATCCAGAGCATAAATGCTTGTTGATTCTCTACACCAAGAGAACTTCTCGGTGCTCATAGACTTTGTTAATGGATCTGCAACATTTTCCAAAGTGTCCACCTTCACCAGCAACACCTTCTTCTCTTCAACCATGTCTCTAACAAAATGATATTGAACATCGATATACTTTGACTTAGAATGATAAATTGAGTTCCTCGCCAGGAAGATTTCACTATGACTATCACAAACTATCCTTAAGTTTGTTATACCAAACCAATACTTGAACACAATATTTGTAACCATACTGCTTCATTTCTTGCATGAGTGGTTTCCATGTATTCAAATTCTGTAGTTGAGAGTGCCACCATAGACTGTCTTTTTCTCATCCAACCGATTGCTCGTCCAAATAGGTTAAACACATACTCGCTTGTAGATATTTTGCGATCCATATCTCTAGCCCAGTCTGCATAAACAAATCCATGTATGTCCAACACTTTGTCCAATCATGATCTTCCTTGGTAACACAATCCATAAGTAGTTGTTCCATGAAAATACCTGAAAACCCTCTTTGTTGCTACCCAATGCTCTGTTGATATTATTGTAGTTGTGGGAGGTATTAACCTCCATGTGTAACCTTTGTCTAGAATAGAATATTATGGAAGCAAGAGAAACCCTAAATAGATGTGTAGAAATCCTAGAAGACAAGTCGGCTCAGTAAAAGAATTAATATTAAAGTATTAGATTCTAAAAGGACAAGTCAACCCAAACAAGTGACAAGAACCACTGTAAATAAGAGATGATCTAACTCATTTGAACACACTCACTTCACTCACTCTCTTAGTCAAGGATAGCACAAGTTTGGAGTTGAACCTACAAGATAGGAAGGTCGATACTCTAGAGTGTGTCTTGGTCTCTCTCTCTAGCACCATCTGGCCTAATATGTACACCCTACCTTCTAGTATCTCTTGGTGGTGTTCTTGGTGATATTTCTTGGTGGTATTCTTGGTAAGTGCAACTGCAAATGCAACTGTTGTAGCTGAGTATTGTTCTTATTATGTGGATTTGGTCGGACTTTCTATCTGGTGAGTTATCTTTGGAGAAATATGTGCTCTCTTGTTTATTTGTTGGTTCTAGTGTTGCTTCCATAATCATTCTATCTAGAAAAGGTTATGGTGCTCGAGGGTGGTTATGTGCCTATGGTTGGGTGACAATAGTGATATTGTCTATGGTAAAATAAGCACAACGAATATTTTAACAGGTTATGGGCCCACATCACCTTCAGAAAAGTCTAACCACTAGAAGGTAGCATGGAAATTCCTTTTTAAGGTCGTTGTGGCACCAGTTGTAGCTGCAACTAGGGTTTCTGATTTTGCAATTGAAATAAACCCTAATCCAACTCTTTGGGCACCTTAAGTGAAGCGTTGGACCTAATTTCTAGATATTCTAGTGTACCCTAGCCTAGCACACCCTCTGGTGTCCTCAACCAGCAAAAACGTCAAGTTTGAATTTTTGGTCAAAGTCAAAGGTTGAATTTTGGTTAAAATTGATTTTGTGGTCAAAATTGAAATTTTAGGGTTTCTAGCTTGTTCTAATCATTGAACCTTTTTTATTTAGTTTCTAACCTCTTCTTTTCAAGATGGTGTCTAGTTTCATATTAGAAGACAAGTTGAATGATGTTGCAAATTTCAAAGGTATGCACGTGTATATGTTTTTCATGTTATATCATCCATCAAAAGCATGAGTGTGTTTTGCAAGGAATGTATAAGAGACCTTTTCCAAGTAATGATCTTGGATAGAGTATATTCAGAGGAACAAAAAGTTGAGGCTCCAGGTTCCAGGTTTGATTGATCAGATTGTTAAGATTTTCACATATCAAGTTTGATAATTGCTATAGTTGTGACAACAATCTTTGAAATGATATATTACTACTAGGTATACTTGGTTGCATGTAAGTACTACTGATATAGATGCTTATTGCACTTTTCTACAAAATGAACTAATGTCTCCTCTAGGAGACATTTCTTGTTCCCCCACAGGTCACCTTGGTAATTCTATGATTTTGTTACCATAGATATGTTCTTATGAAAATGTTATTGGAAATACTTTTTCTCTTGGTGTTCTGGTTTCGGGAAAGTCACAGGTGATAGCTCTGATAAGGAGCTAGAGTGACAGTTGAAAACATCGAACAAATGACTCCATCAAGTTGTGAGACATGTGATCTCACCAAGTACCAATTCTAAAGGAAGTGTGTAAAGAAAAAAGAAGTTTTGGACATCATTCACTCATATTTGTGTGGACCAACTTCAACCTCCTCATTAAGTGAGAGAGTACACCTCAGATGATTTCAAGACATTCTATAGAAAGATCGGGATTAGGAGGGAGCTCACTACTCCATAAAATCCTCAGCAGAATGGTGTAGTAAAATGAAAGAACCGATCCATTGAAGAATCTATCAAGGAAATTATGAATGATTAGAATATATCCATGTTTCTATGGGGAAGAGTAGCTATGACAAGCCGTATATGTTGCAAATGGAATTCCTCATTGTATATTGAATAACATGACTCCAGAAGAAGCTTTCTCCGGAAAGAAGCCAAGTGTTGAACACTTGAGGATCCTTGGTTGTCAATCAAGCAGAAAGAATGGAAGGAAGCTATGATGGAAGAATATCAATCTTGAAAAATGATGTATGGGAAATTGTGCCTAGAACTGAAGGAAATTATGTAGTCACTTAAAAATGGGTTTACAAGATAAAGCATGTAGTGGATAGAAGTATCAGTAAATACAAGGCAAGATTCATGGATAAAGGGTTCTCCCAGCAGGAGGGAGAAGATTATTATGAGACGTTTTCTCAAGTTGCTAGATACACATCTATTAGAAATATCATATCTCTTGCAGCATCCATGGGTTGTAGTTTACATCATATGGATGTAAGGACTGCTTTTCTCAATGGAGTAATTCAGGAAGAAGTATACTTAGAGAAACCTAAAGGTTTTGAGGTACACTCGAGAGATTCCCATGTATGCAGATTAAATAAGGTCTTGTATGGACTCAAGCAAGCTCCAAGATCTTGGTATACACGAATTGACAGTTACTTGACAAGACTTAGATTTTCCAAGAGCTATGTTGATCCAAACCTTTATTACAAGGTTGTGAATGATGCACCTGTGATCCTACTACTATATGTTGATGATTTATTTCTGACAGGTGCATAGCCTCTCATTATTCAATGTAAGAAGGAGATAGCCTTTGAATTTGATATGAAGGATCTTGGTCTCGTGCATTATTATTTAGGACTAGAAGAATAGCAGAAGCGTGGTGAAATATTATTGTGGCAAGAGAAGTATGTTGTAAATATCCTTTGGAAGTTTGGGATGATGGATTGCAAATCCATGGAAACTCCCATGGTGATGGATATGAGGAAGTTGAGAGACTCTAATTCTGATCCAGTAGACTTGTCCCTGTACCGGTAGTTGATTGGCTCATTGATGTATTTGGTGAATACCTGGCCGAACATTTTCTTTGTTATGAACACATTGAGCCAATTCTAGGTGGAACCTAGACATGAGCATTGGATAGTTGCAAAGAATATTTTGAGATATCTTCGTGGGACATTAAACTAAGGTTTGAGATATGCCTCAAACAGTGATGTACAGTTGCATGGATTTATTGATTCAGATTGGGCAGGGAATGCAGATGACAGAAAGAGTATTTATGGTGAATGTTTTAATTTGGGATCTGCTATGATATCATGGGCTAGCAGGAAACAAAATTTTGTTGCAGTCAACATTGTAGAAGCATAATATATTGCAAGTTGTGATTCTTGTACGGAAGTAGTATGGCTTTGTAAGATGGTTTCTGGACTATTTGATTAGGTGTTGGATTCGACTGTGATATATTGTGATAATAAAAGTTGTGTGAAGCTTTCAAAGAACCCTGTGTTCCATGACAAGTCGAAGCACATTGAGATCAAGAACTACGTTATCTATGATAAATTCTAGAAGGGAGAAGTGATTCTCCAGTACATCTCCATCAATGAGCAGACAACTGATATTTTGACGAAGCCTCTGTCCAAGATAAAGTTTGCATACTTGAGGGACAAGTTGGGACTCATGGAGATTTCTCCCTTGGTTGAAAGGGAGGATATGAATTCCTCGGTTGGGAGGGAGTGTTGATGGACATACATTCTCCATGTGGAGAATGGTCCAGGTTGACAAATTGTTGATGTGTATCATGCTAGTACAACTTAGATATGATGGAAAGAATCATGCTAGTACAACTTAGATATGATGGAAAGCATCATGCTAGTATATCTTAGATATGATACAGATGTCTTGAGATGAATTGTGCTAATACATATTATATATGATGCATTGGCATCATGCTAGTACATCTTAGAGACGATGTTTATGCATGAGTCGCATCATGCTAGATATGAACATGTTAGTACATCTTAGATATGATGTAGAGCATCATGCTAGTACAACTTAGAAATGATCATTCAACTTAGAGATGATGCAGGTAACTCACATCATGCTAGTACATCTTAGATATGATGAAAAGCATCATGCTAGTATAGCTTAGATATGATGCAAAGCATCATTCTAGTACAGCTTAGAGATGATCATACAACTTAGAGATGATGCAGATGCATTGATCTAAATCATGCAAGTACAACTTAGATATGATGCATTCGCATCATGATAGTATGGATTAGAGATGATGTAGATGGTACTCCATAGCATGCCAGTACAACTTAGATATGATGCATTGGCATTATGATAGTACAACTTATAGATGATATAGTGGAGAGGATGGCTCTTGTAGACATTGAGGACATTCAACATATGTTGGAACAATCACTCTTATAGGACGTATGTCTAGATTAGAAGAATAGTCCATGTGTCACTCTATTCAGTGATTGACTTATGCGAGACACTCTGTTGAGTGCGATGAGTCCAACACATGACTTATTCATCATCATGCCTGATTAGTCAAATAGAATATGGCCTCAAGAGATGATGAAAATGACGATATGATTTGATATTAGGATATTGTTGTACTGCATAGTGATAGCTTGTATAGCTATTAGTTGATTGTAGTGGAGACTGTGTGTCTCTAGATAGTAGCTATGTACTACTATGGTGATGTGTTCCATTGATAGTGATTGTATGTCACCAGTTAGTAGTTGTGCGCTAATAGGAGTGGTTGTGTACTACTGAATAGTAGTTATGTACTACTATATATCGAAATTGTTGTGATCTATTGGATGGAATTGTAGTAACTGTGTACTACTACTAGATTTCCATGGAGATTACTAGTAGTGTTGAAGGTGTTTCCTAGGCTGGTGTGCCAACTAGTAGTGTTGGAGGTGATTGCTAGCTAGATGGATATTGATGATGATGCTTGTGATTTGATCTGTGTGATCATGAGATAGCCTATGTGGCTATGATGATGCTACCTGTAGGATGGTATGCAAGACTATGTGAGCCTTTCCCATACCATGTGAAATGGATGGATGTGTTTGAGATCATTACAATTAATACCTCCCTAACTAGGAGGGAGTGTTGATATTATGGTAGTTGCATGAGGTATTAACCTCCATGTGTAACCTTTGGCTAGAATAGAATATTCTGAAAGCAAGAGAAACCCTAAACAGATGTGTAGAAACCCTAGAAGACAATTCGGCTCAGCAAAAGAATTAATATTAAAGTATTAGATTCTAAAAGGACAAGTCGGCCCAAACAAGTGACAAGAACCACTATAAATAAGAGATGATCTAGCTCATTTGAACACACTCACTTCACTCACTTTCTCTGTCAAGGATAGTGAAAGTTTGGAGTTGCAGCTGCAAGATAGGAAGGTGGATACTCTGGAGTGTTTCTTGGTCTCTCTCTCTAGCACCATCTATCCTAAGATGTGTGCCCTACCTTCTAGTATCTCTCGGTGGTGTTCTTGGTGATATTTCTTGGTGGTATTCTTGGTAAGTGCAATTGCAACTGCAGTTGTTGCAACTGCAACTGTTGCAAGTGAGTATTGTTCATGTTATGTGGCTTTGGGACTTTCCATCTGGTGAGCTATCTTTGGAGAAAGATGTGCTCTCTTGGTTATTTGTTGGTTCTAGTGTTGCTTCCAGAATCATTCTATATAGAAAAGGTTATGGTGCTCGGGGGTGGTTGCATGTCTATGGTTGGGTGACAATAGTGATATTATCTATGGTAAAATGAGAACATCGAATATTTTAACATGCTCCTTGTTGGAATCCACTTTTGTCCTATTTTCCGCTATATAAATACATTCATCATTATACCTTTTTCTCGCATTTCGCTAATACTGTATGTGCAAATGCACCATAAACCTCCAATATCCATTTTCATTCACGATGTCGTTAATACACAGTTTTTTCCATATTTTTTGTGATTAAAATATGATTATATCATGTTTTACTAATGACAGTTGATAAAGTGTGATTTGCATGATCAACATTCTCGTACCATTATTGCAGTTCAATGTTCCTGCACTAGTATAGCTATTCTCGTACCTAATATTGTAGCTTGGCATATTGGTGTGCTTCTATAAGGAAATAGGGAACATGAGTTTTATCTGTAACGACGTCGACATGTTGAAATGTGTGTTAGAATTTGCTCAGATTTCATGTGTGGACCTCTAGCACAAAATTAATGTTACAACTAAATTTAGCAGACAATTCCAAACTGCCAACTTCTGCCTCAGCTTTCATGCAAATGAGATCAAACCTAAAAATTCTAGAATATGGGTTTTGTCCAAGAGGTGGGAAATTGAGTATTATACAACAAGTTTTTCAAATTCGAAATGGATTAAGAGTTATGTTTGGATTTTTAACACGAATCTGCCTAGATTGGTGAAAAACCCGGAATTTGGGATTTGTTTCCAAAAATTGTGAATTCGAAATCTGAGTTTGGGATTTGATTTTATCTCCACTCAATAGAAATGATGTATAAATATAAGCTCATAGAGCATGGGAAAGGGGGGAATGATATGGTATGAAGGAATTGAGCATTATTTTGTTATCTGAAGTGTTGATCTTTTATTTAATAAGAAATTGATCATTGTTGAAGTTTTGGGCGTCCTTCATATCTGACTTAGTTTCTCAACATTGCCCAAGTTGGGAAGGGCCCCTCAAGTTGGGTAATGTCCTGGTGTTCCCATTTTTATTAATTAGATGCAAGTGTTTTCAATTTGATTGCATTTTGATTCATTGATTTCTCATTATGTTCATTTAAATTCTGCAGTGTGCTTATGTTATTCGAAACTCAGATCACAACCTCAACTAAGACATTATCATAGTGTGTTTATTATGAATTGAATTCCATTTTCATTTCTATGATTACTCTTGTGTGTTCATTATCCAAGCATACTATTTTTTGTGTTAAACAATTTCCCTCATATCACCATCCATTTTCCCATTTAATTCACCCATTCAATCGCCTCTTTCATGTTGTCCATTCATTGTAAAAGAAAATCATTAAATATAGAATTAGTGTTTCTAATTATTTATAAAAGAAAACCCAAAAATAATGTATTAGTTAGCATATCATTAATTTAATTACACTTATAAAATAAATTAAAAACAATGGAGTTATCTTAATTGTTGCATAAACATAAACCCTCCTCTTCCATATCGCTTCTTTCCCTCGTAAGATTTGCTCCTCGATTGCTAGATTTGACAACACATTATAATTAGTCAATTGAAGAAGCAGATCACCACCTTCTTTTCCTCATACTTTGCACCTTGAATCATTGTCCATAAACATTGCATTCACATTCCATCACATAGAGAATCGCCCTCTTTCTTTTCATCAGATCACTACTTGTTTGATGAGTGCACATTCAAGATTATACTTACATTGATTGTCCACACAAAGAACTCACTCTTCCACTTCACTTAACACATTAGATTTTGTTTAATTGATTGTGTTTAATGGATATAGATCTCCAATCAAATTGCAAAAGTTAATGTTTCTACTTTCCCTTTACTTTTTATTAAGATTTTCATTTCACATTGAATATCTCATTGCAAAGAGCATTCATCTCACCATCCCCATTCTTCTTTAATTATGTATATAGTTGATACTTTCAAGAGACATTTTATCTTCAACCTTTTTAATTACAAAGTTAACACTTCTTCTCCTATTACTATTTGTTACACAAGTATCCACTTATGTCATATATATACATGCAATTTAGTCCATTCCTCTTGCATACTTCATTCTTTGTTAAGCTCTTCATTATGTTTGATGTACTTAGTTCGACAGAAGATCTTGAGTAAGGTTGTGTGTGTGTGTCCATATTTGAGAATTCTTTCATTGTTATTTTCATGTGCAATTTTGGTGTTGGCCCTTGCAATTGCATAGTGTAGAAAGAGTATTCTTAGGTAGATTTACTTTCCTGCAATTCATTTTCTGTAATTTATTTTCCGTAGTTTGTTTTGTGTGCTCAAATATTATTTGAGGACCACTGAAGACTCAAGACTTGTGTCCCATGGTCCAGTGTTAAGTTTGAATCTTTTAGTGTTTGATAGTTGATTCCATTAAATGCATGTGTGTTTATTTCAAACATAGATTGTTAACTCTTTAAAAGACACTTCGACAAGTTAATTTGGACGTTGTAAACATAGTGACCATGCAACATATGATCATATATCATGTTGGATTGTTTTCATTTGTAGCTAGGCTGAGCCCAAATCATTCCAATAGAGAACTTGAAGAAGAATAACCGGTTTCACAAAGATTTTTCAATTATTTTACAATTAGGATAGAATAGTCTAGCTTTGGTCCTACACATATTGTGTTTTCACCTCATAAGCCTACGAACCCCAGATTGACATTAAATGTAACGAAAATGATTGCTTATAATTTACCCAACATTTTTGGCATCGTTGTCAGGGAGGTGCTAAATGGATTAGAGCATAGGTAGGTTGTTTTTACATTATACAGCTTGGGGGAGGAGAAACAGTAAGATGGGAGGTAAGAACCTGTGTAACCACTTTTGTGATTTCCCCCAAAACCTTGACTGTTACTTTCTTTCAAGTGTACTTATTTTCATGCAAGTGTGTTTATTTTCCTTCAAGTGTGCTTTCCTTTCATGCAAGAGTGTTTCTTTTATGCAAGTTTGATTTCTTTCCTACAAGTGAATTTCTTTTCATGCAAGTGTGGTGTGTTTTTCAATTATGCAATTAGGTTAATTTCATTCATTCTAAATTTCATTTTTTTTCTTCTAATTATTCCTTTTGGGTGTTGTAAGAACCCCTATACACCAATCCATGTGCAAGACATGGATTATAAATAGCAAAGTAGTATTCAAGGATGCTCGAGATTTGTTTGAGCAAAGGAGGAAATGTTACTCCAAAAAATTTCTCAAATCCTAACAGTAGTTGAGATCTCTACATCTCAGGAAGAGAAAATATTGACAACAGTAAAGAACATACCTGAAATCCAGGAAGTGATAGACAACCAAAAGTTCCATGAGTTACATCTAGAAGCTCCCCCTGATCATCCTCGCCAATTTACAGAGGATATTGGACAACCATGGACTACATTTGATGGAGAACATACAGTAGAACCCGAGACCAAATAATTTCCACCATGCCCATTGTAGGATCCTTTATGCATTCAAGAAGTCAATAAAGAATATCTATATGGCATTGCAAAGGAGGACATACAAAGTAGTCCAAATGAAGAAGCGAACCAAGTATCATGACTATATTGAACATTGGTTCTAAACGACCATCAGATTGAAACAACGCCACTTGTTTCTTCAACAACTCTTTGCATCATATCCTTTGAAACAATTGGTTCCTCATGTTTTGGTATTTATTAAAGTATATTATTCAAACCTGAATGTGAGTATATTTGTAATCATGTTACGCACATGGTTGCATTGGAAGTACGTGTATAATTGAAAAGGGTTCATTTTTTTATGTAAGGTGGGATAGAGAATAGGTGAATAAATGTTGCATATAGTTTGGTGCAACATCGTTTTTAATATGTTTTCAGTTGATAGATATTTTTCAAAGTTTTCTAAATAAATGAGGCCATGACAATTTGTTGGATTTTTGTAGGCATTATCTTTTTGGTTGGATTTGGAGAACATCTTCATGACTGATTCAGGGAAGTAATTACATTTCTTTTGGCTCTGTTGTTTCATCAAAAAATGTCTTTTATTCTGATCTTTTGTTACCTAAGATTGTTTTGGAACAATTGAATCCCTTTTTCTATTACTTTCCTAAAATTTGTCTTTCTGAAGACTACTCTCTGACCTTTATTAGTTTTTCTCTACTATTTTTTTGAATTGTTTTCCTTGAAGAAATTTACAGTTTAGGTAATTATTAATAATGCAAAACTAAAAAGAAAATAGTTCAATTATCAAACCCAAGATTTTTTGTCACAACCAATCATTTTCAAGAGGTTTCATTTTCATTCTTTATACAAAATTTCAGATCATTTATTATAGCAGTAACTCATAGCCATGTCTTTGATTATACTATGGGATTGCATAAAGTTAAAAGTCCATATTATGAGGCCCATAGGCAGCTAGTACAACCTGATCTAATATCAAAGTTTGTCAGTAGATCATCCTTATTAAAGAGTAGTGGGAGAGTGCATGAAGTTTGTACCGATGGGAACACTATTATAATCCTATGTGAATGACATGATCTTAGGGACTAGAGGTACTTTAGGTTATTATATAATGGCCTCATCCACCACACATTAAGTAAATTTAACCATGATATGCCTTTGGATTGATCTAAATACATAAGTCCATTTTTCATGTGAACAATCTTTTATGGGCAATTTGTAGAATATATTTCAACCTAATACCATCCCATACTGTAAAAATGTTTTCAGAGCTGCTCCTCCATTCACCCATGCAAAATCAACCTATGAAATTTTATCTTAAGGGTGAAGTTTGGGACAAGAGCCTCTGATGGAAAATGGGTGTAAGAGGCTAACCCTCCTGGATACTGAATAGGTCTGCTAGCAGCGGGTATCGACCTGTGGTATGACTAGGCAAACCCATTAGGGTACTGAACAGGCTCGTGGGAAATGGGGAATTCTGCCTGGGGAGGATATTTCTTGGATGTAAAAATTACCCCATCTTAGTACTGAACAAACTTGTTGGAACTGGGTTTTGATATGCCTAATATATATTTGTTTGTATGAACGATATACTTGTGTAAATCATTATGAAGAAGCATGCATGGTTGAACTAAAGGTTAAATAAAATCCATGTATTTGCCATTTGAGAATAACCCTAAGTTGATCTTAATACCCTATCATCTAATTCATACTATATCTAAGATGTGTTATCTTAAGAGTGGGACCATGATCTTAGAATCCTAATATACTCAAATGTGAAATTTATCTTTATTACTTGAATGATTGTAAATCTTTTGAGAGTGAAAAGGGTTGATCGGTTTCCTATAGGGTTTTCATTTGTTGAGACTGTTGATACTCTGTTATTTTCATTTCTAAAAGAGAAGAACAAAATCCCTACTCTAATTTATACAAGACTCTCTGAGCATAAGTGTTGCTAATCTTTTGATGAAGTTTGTATAAGCAAGGAAATAGAAATCTCTGCTATAGAACATAAAATTTGGTTATACATAGAGGAGGAATATTCACAAGTGATCTTTGAAAATTGTTTAATTTTTGTGCATTCATGCTAATTGTCATCAAATATTTATTGGAAATTTTTAAATCAATGTGTCATTGGATGTACTTCATATATTTTCATGATCTTATGATCTTATGATCTTATGATATTATTTATATATGTTCATGATTAGTAAACATAAATTGTGTGCCCACAATTTATTAGCAGCCCTTAGACTATGTTCTTAACAGCTCTCAGATTGGTATTAGAAATTTTGCAGCAGTTTGCATGATGACATGCAAACCATTGGTTTTGGGGTTGAAGAGATCCTCAGATCCCTTCCAGATCTCCTTCCACATCTTCAGAGCCTCTCTCCAACATCTTCAACAAGTTTTTTTTTCTTTTTCAACAAGAGCCAACATATCAACTTTTGTTCTCATTAGTAGTTCTCAGGCTTGCTCAACCTCATCTTCAACTTTCAAGCAGTCCAAAATCATGGTTCCACAATTCCCACTTCAGCATGCATCAATTAACTTGAGGTAAAACAAGTATAAATTTCTTTGATTTACTAAGAATTTGGAAAACATGATGTATAACCACTATTATCCACTCCACACCCCACTATACAGAAAGTACCATCACAATCACCAAGTAAACCTTCCATTTTCACTCCATCATTTATAATGAAAATTATACTCTAATCATAAGACCAAGTGATGAAAAAGAAATCTGCGGTATACAAATATTGTTGGACACACCTACCACACTTAGAGGGGGGGTGAATGAGTGTGGGGATCTTTTTCCCAAAATATCCCTCTTACACAAAACTCATTAGTTAGCATTCAACATTTACTCATTACTCATTACTATCATTAACAATCAGTTAGATGTGAATACATATTAGCAACATATATCAACAATATATCATCAACAAATCATCTCCACAAGGAACACAAGGAACACTATATGTATGTACATTTTTTCTTTTTATTATGGACTTCAATCTAGGGGTTTTTGTTAAGTACCTAAACCAGATCTGCAAATATACTTCAGAAATAACCAAGAATAAATCATAAACCATTCACCATAACATGAACACAAGAAATAGAGAAAACCCTTGAGGTAGGGTAACACCATATATTAATCCTTATGGAAGG
>ML804675.1:193289-224768 GCA_009831015.1 Picea engelmannii | reverse complement strand
AAACTCTGAAACGATGGGTTTGGCTAAAAGCCGGATCAGACAAGGTCTGATAAAGAACTGGCCAAAGGCCAGGATCAAGAAAACAAAGCTCTGATACCAAATGAGACGAACAAAGTTCGCTCACACAAGAATAATCCAAAATATTTGGAATATAACAAAGTAATCCATATAGGACTGTAAATAATAAATGAATAATAAGATATAAGATAAGATAATATAAGATATGATGAGATGATTACAATTGAGAATGAGGGCCTGCTTATATACCCACGCAGGGGTGCCCTTTACCAATAGTCATGTCCTTTGAGACATGACCTTTCATTATTAATAATTATTATTTATTAACTATTATTATGTTATGAATATCTATTTATGTATATTTTATGTTCATAACAGGCTGACACATGTCAGCTTTTGGTGTTGCCACGTCAGCATCCGTATGATCCGTACGACTGACGTCACCCTGCCATGTGTCATTTTGATGTATTATTGATGTCATCTACCATGTGTGGGTCGTACTGTTGATGTCAACAATACGAACTGTTGACTTTGACCGTTTGACTTTTTACCTGTTTGGAGAAAACTTCAGAATGCCATATCTTTCACATATGGAGTTCATTTTTTAAAAAGAATGTACTACCAAAATCGGTGTGAGTAGCACAACGTGATGGCGTTGATTTCGTCTGAATCTGAGAACTCTGAATTTTTTGCCTTTTTGGATCCATTTTGGATCATCAGAGCAGGCTGCTCTTGATCATTTTTCAGTGCATGTCCCTGACGAGGTTCGAGTATAGAAAGTTGGGTCTTGAGCTTGTCTCTCTTGAGGAAAATCTCTCTCACAGACCCAAGAAACCCTCTATGGCAGCAGAAAATAAAAACGGCGGAGCAGAAGATTCTATTAACATGTTGCTTGAGCAAGCTCTCACCCGACAGAGGGACGAAATGATGGAGATTTTTTCCCACATCCTTCAATGCCTTTCGATAGCAACATGCACATATTCATCAAGCGATCACTTTGGAGGAACCTCTCCCTTTAAGGTAAAAGTTAATTTTTATATTCCTGTATTTGAAGGTCAAATAGATGCGGATGCCTTAGAAAAATGGTTAAATCTGCTAGAAGGTTATTTCTTTGTTCACAATTTTTCCAACAGAGAAAATATCACCTTCGCGCTCCTCAAGGCTTTCCCTTATGTCAAACATTGGTGGGAAACTTACTGGGAGAAAATTTCAACAAAGGAATCTGGAATAATTGGAGCCAAGCCCACTTGGGAATTTTTTGTGGATGCGGTCAAGGAACAATACTACCCTGTTGATAACTATGAAGACCAGTACATGAGATGGACCACACTACAGAAAGAGAAGAGACAAACAATGTCGGAGTTCATAAATATTTTCCATACCTTCTGCACCAAGCTAGGTATCAAAGACTCCTAGCAGTGCATGGTTATGAAATATCGTGGGGCTCTGCATAGGTACATCCAAACCGAAATGGATTTCCTAAACATCTCATCATTGGGAGATGCCTATCGATATGCTATCAAAATCGAGCAGAAATTTAGGCACTAGAACAAATGGGAGTTCAGGTCTGCAAATACGCAACAACCAAAGCATGGTAAAGACAACCCTAACCAACAGCCTCCTGACAACCACTCCAAGACACGGGAAAATAAGGGTAAAGGAAAGACGAATAATGACACTGGGAAGTGGTGCAACTTCCACAAAATCCCTTGGCACAACACCGATGAATGTCATTCGAAACATTCATCAATGGCCAAGGTCAAATACAAGGAGTCGAACCCTGATTCAGAATCTGATCCAAAAAATATTGAAAATAGACAGATCATCGATGCAGACCCCACTGCTATTGTCATGACCACAACAATTCAACCAAAAGAAACAATAGATCCTGAAGAGGGGGAGCAACTCTTCCATTCACATATGTGGGTGAAGGGGACCTCGTTGCATTTCATTGTTGATAGCGACAACCAGAAGAACCTCATCTCAGTTGAGGTCATCAAACAATTGGGGTTGTTGACAACACCATACCCGTAGCCATACAACATCGAGTGGCTTCACTAGGGACGAGATATCCATGTCAGCCAGTAGTGCCACCTGTCCTATGGCATCCATCCCTTCAAGGATGAGGTAGTGTGTGATGTTTCCCCTCTTGATGTCTATGATGTTATTTTGGGCCAACCATATATGTGGAAACATCATGTTGTTTATGAGTCTCAACCTCGTAGTGTCATTATTATTCTGGGGGGTCATCTCTACAAGATACCAGAGGTAGTTCAAACTATTGTTCCACCAAAATACTATCGCAAGGTGATCTCTCATACTACAAAATTCATCCTATTCACAGTCTATTCAAAGGATGCATAGAAGGCCACTACAACCACTGCAGCCTCAACACCTTCTATCCAGCAGAAGTAGATTGCAGAAGAGAAATCATATATTTTTTCTTCACCTACAATGGTGCCTACATAATGCCCCATCAAGCCCAGAGACAACAGGTTGCTGGAATAGATTCAACACCGCCAGCAACAAGTTCATGACAGCCTTCCACAGACCAAGCAGTGAAACTTCTCCAACAAGGCACGCGACTCACCAAGATTCAGATTCAGAAAATGCTTTCCCCTCTTCCCCGAGAACTCAATGCAATGGAGACCATTGCTTCCTTAGGGGTGAGGATTGATCCAGGTGGATATTGGTGGCCACCCATCTGTTCCAATTTCCAATTGGATCATCTGGAAAGTTTTCATTTTAGCACGTTTCTCTGTAACGGGGAAATTTCTTTGTAATTGTGGGTTCTACACTTACGGGGTTGTCTTGAAGCCCTACACAACATCCATCTGTACAGTTTTCAATTTAGCACGTTTCTCTATAATGGGGACATTTCTTTATAATTGTGGGTTTTGCACTTACGGGGATATCCTAAAGCCCTACACAGCATTGAGGTGGATATTGGTGGCCGCCCACCTATTCCAACTAGCTTATTTTGGAATTTTTCATGTCGGTACATCTTTTTGTACTTCCAAGACCATTTTGGGGATCTAAACAATGTTTTTTTGTCTTGCCACAGTCAAACTATAGACAGAGCCAAAGTTTGATGGCATAATGCTTAGTTCTCGAAAATACCTTTCCAACGGGATATCACACGCCTAAAACGGAGATAGTATGCAAAAGTTACAACCCCAGGAAGTTAATGTACTAACTTACCCCAACGGGGCCCACATGAATTTTGGTGCTTCATCTCCTAGGGTTAGGTTTTTGGATGTCTAGGGTTTTGACATTCATGTATATCATAAAAAGGCCTTCAAAGCCTCATTGTAATCATCTTCTTGCGATTGAGCATAGCCGTCACATCTCTTCTCAGACATAAAGATGCCACCATTCTAGCAAGTCTTGCACTCTATATTTTTACAGTCTTTGTACATTTGTTTCATTAATAGAAATCATGTATTGTTGTATCTCTCTGTTTCTGGAAATATTTATGTGTATTTCACTATAATATCTCTTCTTTAATTTCGTTCCGAAAATAATCTGGATCACTCATTCTTTTCCAAGGATGTCATTTCTTCAACCATGGCCTTTTTGCAGAGTTTTCCATCCTTTGAATCCATTTCCTTCCTAACAGTTCTAGGGTCATCATCAGTAATAAACAAAGAAAAATTTGAATGGAAATTAGATGGAGTATACCTTTCTGGTTTCCTTCTTTCCTAAACTAATCTCCTCAATATTGGAGTATGAGGCTCTTATTTTTCTTATTCCTGTTATTTTCTAGAGTATGATTCATTATCCTTCAATTCAAACTCTATTTTCTCTAGTTCTTCCTCCCTTGGTTGGAATTTTTGTTTGACAACATTTGACTTCCTATTTGACAACATTTTTTATTTCTCTAAATACCACATCTCGTCTATACACTACCTTCTTAGTTTCTGGGTTCCAAAGCTTATAACCTTTCAAACCATCTTTATAGCCAATAAAGATACACTTTTCATCCTTTTATCCAGCTTACTCCTATTTTCCTTTGGAACGTGTACATAATCATCACAACACTGTGTTGACACAAATATTGGTCAATGAGCCACCTACCTGCAAATAGTTGCAATGCATGAGATTTGTTAAAAAAAAAAAGTATACCCTATGCTATCTAATGATTAAATATACTAAACTATAGGTGGGGACCCCTTAGATTGAAAATAAATGCACACTCCTTCTGCTCGTTATATATTTCTAGTCAAAAGTGTTCATCACGTGCAGATGATTGAGTTGTTTTTATCACAACGAACTTAAAAAAACGACATCTTGACGATTAAAACCACAGAAATATCAACAAAGAAATATAAGTGCATTGGCACTCGCATTATCACCAACGTTGGTATCTTTTTCAAAGTGCAAATATATATGAATTAAAGGTTTGATTGGATCACTATAAAGTTTCATGATTACCATTATATATTGAATGGTTTATAAAGACATTTTTGCACTATTATTTGGATTACATTTTAAAGTGGAGTTGTGTAACTAATAGTCTTAGGTTTTGGTATGACACAACTTAACATTGAGTTAATATATTATTGGGCTTGTTAGCAAAGGGTGACGCAACCAAGTTAGGTTATAATGGTGATCCAACACAATAAATGTGGTACCGTTGTGTTGTTAGCGTACTATGCAAATGTTTTGATACATGTTGTCTCATTGTAAGCCTTGGTATTAATGCGGTATTAAGTTGAAGTGATATATGACAACGCTGATTTATATTCTATGTTGGTATGTTTTGGCAAAGCACGTGATTATGGCTTACCTAGAAATGACTTGCATGGATGTTATTGGTCGATGTTTTAGTGGAAATATGATGTGGAAAGGCTGAGTAAATTATTTTTAACGTGTGTCTACATGCATTGAATACATGGAGCAAGCTTTGTGTATGGTTACCACCCTCATTGAATTGGCATTTTGCATTTTCATGCATGGAAGTTTGGATTTGGTAAAACGATTGTGTACAACACTAGGCCTCGGTCACTCTGGGCAGCAAGAACTCGGTTTGCAATGGAAAGAGTGTCTGTGGTAAAGGTATGTTACCCTAGTTCATACACATCAAATGTTTTTCGAATTGCAATGATGATTTAGACAATGGCTCTGTTGATGAGAATGTGCTTGTTGCTTGAATGGGTTTGTCTATGGTTTTATTTCTCCTTGGGAAAGAAAAGAAATGTTTCTCCTTGTTGCATTGGTGTTCATATTTATGGATTATAGTAGGGTTTTTGCAGGTTTTATGGTGTGATTTGTCTGACTGAGAATGAATATCACCTGGGTTTCTAAACACGGGTATCTGTGGCTTGTCTTAACTATCATTTATTTTCAGTACAAAAGGAAAGTCACCTTGTACTTCACAAATGAACTCTCATTCGACATTTTGCATAGACAACAAACTTTTCTTGTCACGACCCAGGTGTTCATGGTCTCTATCCTGTTGTGGTTTCCAATGGGTTGTGGTTGAATATTTTGTTGCACTTGAAACCCTTGTTGGTCGACATTGTTTATATTTCATATACGAGCCATGATTTACTCTCGTAGATTATGTTCAAAGGTATTTTCTAAGTTAAAAAAGATTGTTTACTCCATTGCAGTGATGGGTCGACCCCATTTAAGTCTGGTTGTCAAACCCTAGTACATTCATATATTTGTTTTAGTGAAGCCTGGCCAACCTTATGTTAAAGACCTTATCTAGGTCATTTTCTTGTTGACCTTGGGGTTTGTTGAGAATATACTATGCATGCCTGAATATGCCCATTTTTTAATCAGGGTCATTTGAATGGTAATTAGTTTAATATCAAGAATTACATTGAAATATGAGAGTGGGGTTTTCGTTGAAGTGTTTCCACAAGTGTGTATTTCGATTTTGTCATGGCTTATTACTTTGAAAACTTTGAATATTGAACGATCATGAGAGCTTTATTGTCATGAGAGATTTATTTTTTGAATGATTTTTTGGAGGAATGGATGAAGAATGGGTGTGTTGCCCAGTTTCGATTCTACACATCATTTTTAGAAAGTAAATTGGAAGTTGGATTGGGATTTTGTTTTTCTCTGCATATATTGTTTTGACAATTGCAGATTTGATTTGGAAAACTCAGCTTTGAAAAAATATATATAAAAAGAAGTCATGTTTTAAAAGGGAGATACTTGTGGTTATATAAATTTTAGTAAAATAGTATTCAGATCTGCACAATGGTAAATGGAATACATCTGGAAAACATTAATGTTGCAAAAGGAATAAACAAAAAATAAATTAAATGTGTGTTGCAACTTGTTTGTTCTTTTATGGTTGTGTGAAGTTATTTCTTCTTGCACGGGGTCACTTCCCCTCATAAATAGCACTTTCCATAAGTTATTCCTAGTCCCTATATCCACATTTCACTTGAAATTTTCATTCATATCCCCCCCTGTGTATTGAAATTGAGGATAAATTCTAAATAAAAGAAATGACGGAATTGAGACCATATTATTTGTGATGAGTTACAGGATGGTTAGTTGGTCTATTGGATACTTAGGATCAAAATGACTTTTTATGAGTTACTCCCTTAGTCCTGATTTCAAAATCATTCAAATTCATTTATTTATTTATTGAGTGAAATAAGGAGTGACAGAATTGCAATTGGTTGATCATGCAATGAGGCTTGGAAGATGAAGATAATTGGTACTGTGTACTTTTATGGTGATCAATGGAACATGTACCATTTTTGTTGGCATGTTTACAGGAAGAATGTGCTTGTCATTGATGGCAAGAACAACAGTGAACCAAACCTCAAGAGTGCAGAAGATGAGAAAGCTCAGAAGAGATAGTGAGTTCCAAAAGTGCAGACGAGATCTAAGAGATGGACTCGCAAGAGGAGAAAAGGTCAAGACCTTTGAACACTTAGAAAACCTTCTAAGCCAAAGAGATCAAAAAGCTCAGGAGGAAGAACAACAGTGGCCATTGGATCACCAATCCTGAATACCCGATGATCGTTAGATCAGCGTCCAGTGACCAGAGGAAGTGCAGAGGAGAAGTACATATCTGATCCGTTGGATCTAAGCGCAGGATCAAAATTCGTTGGATCTAGAAATAAATGAATGAAGGTTAAGCCTTTGGATGAGCATAGGAGAGCAGACTTGTCAAAGTCCCAAAGTAAGAAGGGACCATCCATCGCCAAGACTGATAGGTGGCACATGATCCACAACTCTGGAGCAAATCACTTCGAGAATTTTCAGTTTGAAATCTGAAATCCCCGATGTCTGGAGAGCCGGAGAGCTGGAGTAAACGTCAGTCGTCGATCATTTTAAAGTGGAAGGACAGGATAATCTAGAAAAGCAGCATCGCAGAAAGATCGAGTCGTCAATCTAAGAACATGATCGACGAACAACATTTAGTTCGGATCTAAAAATTGCGAGGAGGTTATTGTTCGGGGATTCTCACTTCAAAAGAATTGGCGACTTGAAAATTCGAAATACCTGAAGTCTCGAAGGTCGAAGTCCCAAAGTGAATGAGGATCCACGTCAGCAATACTACGTCAGCAAGGACATGTGGCACAATCATACAATGACAAGTGTCAAGTTGATTCAACATTTCAGGTACGTGCAATTCACAAATCCGAGTGACACGTGGCAGCTATTAGGCTCATGACATGTCATCAAGTGATGTAAGTAAGTGACGTCACTCCGGGAGTTTTACTTCTGGATTTTTACCACCAGAGATTATCCTAAAGTCCCGAAGTCCCGAATGCCAAATACCCGAAGAAGATCCAGACCGTCGATTGCCAGAAGGACGCATGGCAGAAATCTGTGCAGTTCGGGGAAAAACACTCCGAGAAAAAGCGAGCAAAGAAAGTTGAGAGTTGAGATTCCCCAACACCGAAAACCCGAATTCAATGTCAACCGTCTGATTTTGAGAGACACACTTCAGTCGATTGCTAACTCCAGATAGAAGCAAAGGAAGGAGGAAAGGTTTGAAAGTTGAGATTGTCGAACCCTGAATACCCCAAGGGACTACGATCGTTGATTCGAGAAGGAAAGTTGTCAGAAGATCTTCCATTTCGGAAGATATCAAGTCAGAAGAAACGAGAAGTTGAGATTTGAATTCTCCAAAGTCCGGAGACTCGAAGGAGATCTCGATCATTGATCCAAAAAGGGACACGCGTTAGTGGATTGTCAGCTCCAGGAAAAAGCAAAGGAAGATTGAAAGGTCGGAAAGTTGAGATTTCCAAACCCTGAATACCTAAAGAGATTGTGACTGCCAATCCAAAAGGGACATGCGTCGTTGGATTGTGGACTCCGGGTGAAATTCTCTGGGAGAAAGCGGAGTTTGAGAATCGAGACTCTCGAAACCCAAAAGTTGAAATCGATCTCGTCCGTTGGTTTGGAGGGCCACATGTCACTTGGTCGTTGAGACTAAGGATCGTGCATGGATGGAGGAAAGAAGGCAGGAAAAGACAAGAGATATGAGCCATTGATTGAGGGAATCTGTCAGAGACCATGAGATCAACGATCACGCCTGATTGCAGGATCAAAATTTTCTCGGAAGTTAATTTTCTGAGAGCAGGTCGAAATTGAAACCACGCTATCGGAGAAAGGGTATGTGACAACTGGAGGTAGATTACAAGGAGAAAAATGGTTAATCCCAAACCACTATTGGATGCGCCCGCAATCGTTCGCTTACGCAAGAACGTAACCCGAGGTGGCATGTGACAGGGGGCTAACGAGAAGAGAGCTTGTGCCTGAAATTACGCAGTCATGTGAAGTTAATCACCCAAGGTCATATTGGAAAATAAGGAGCTAGTGCTCGCTAGACCAAGAACACGAAGTGATTTTTGAGCAGGCATATGGTCATCACTAGAGGTCACATGAAGGAAGGGACTTAGAAGCCAAAGAAGCCAAATATGATTGGTTGTAACTGACAGATAAGACGAAGAGTTGTGACTGCTAGAGAAGCCAAAGAATATCAGGATAGCGCCCACTGATGATGAAAAAATTATGAATAACCGCCAGAGAAGATGAATATTTCGTATGATGATCAGGTAGAGGACTCGGCGAGTGAGAGACATTTTGAACATAGAAGAGTGTGTGCATTTTGGTTAGTTACGCATGTGTGTAGATTGGGATGCAAAGGAGTACCCGAAGTGCAGATCAGAGGCATAGTGTATAGCATGCAGAGGCGACACAGAGTATAAAAAGAAGAAAGAGAATCTGAATAGGAGCATCAATGTGCACAGTAGGAGAAAGAACAGAGGATAGAAGCGGAACAGAGAATAGAAGGTGGAAGAGGCAGAGGATTCATGGAGTTGTAACAGACCATATCAGAGACAGAGCAAGTAAGTAAATTTTTGTAAGATTCAATCAGGGTGGTAGGGTGGTGTTAGGGAGGATTGGAGTCCTCTAAATTCTAGTTGGTGCTAGAAGATATTCTGGGAGTTGGTGCTTCCTTCTAGTGGGTGATAGAGAAACCTGGGAGTTGGTGCTTCGATCTAGTTGGTGCTAGATAAATCTAAGAGTCGGTGCTCTCTGTAAGTTGTAGCTTGCTATCAGAGGTTGTAGCCTCATATTTGAGTTGGAGCTCAAAGACTGTGATGTACATGAAAGTTGGAGCTTGATTGACATCCTAAGAAGAAGAGGTTTTCTCCCTTTATGGGTTTCCTCATGAGAAATCTGTGTCTCTGTTTATTTTGTGTGATGGGTCAAATATTGTTTATCTATGCATATTAAGTAATCAATAACACATTAAATAATAATTTAGAAAGATTCAGAAAAGAAAAAAAAGTTTCAATCTTATATTATAATTGATTCACCCCCCCCTCTGTTATATTTCCAACAATTGGTATCAGATTCGATGCCTTTGATTAAAGGTAGATCCATAAGCTTGAACATGACTAGTCATGATGGAAGTTCAACTAATAGACCTCCTTTGTTTGATGGAACAAACTTTTCCTTTTGGAAATTAAGGATTTGAACACATTTAATGTCTTTGGGTGGTGATGTTTGGGATGTCGTTGAAACGGGATATGTGAAGCTGGTAGTCTTGGACTCAAAAGATGATAAGATGGAGCTTAGCTTTAATGCAAAAGAAATGAATGCCATCCTCAATGGACTTTCTGAAGCCAAGTTTATCAAATTCATGCACTGTGATTCAACAAAAGTTATGTGGGACAAGATGATAAGTAGTTATGAAGGTACGGAAAAGGTGAAAGACGCAAAAATTCAGACTCACGGACTAAAATTTGAGCAGTTAAAGATGGATGAAGATGAAACTATCAGTAAGTACTTCTTACGTATAGAAGAACTTGTCAGCACTATGAAAGGCCTAGATGAAATGATAGTTGAATATTTTCTAGTCCAGAAAATATTAAGATCTCTTCTTGATAGATTTAACTCAAAGGTCTCTGCTATAGAGGAAATAGTTGATCTCAAAACGTTGACACTAGATCAACTTCTTGGAACCCTAACTGCTTATGAAATGAGAATCACCAAAGGTAAATCCACTACAAGAGAGGCATCTTTTAAAGTAGAAAAAAACACAGACTCTGATATAGATGAGATTGAAGCAAATTTTGTGAGAAGACTGAAGAAAGGATCAGGCAAATACAAAGGTAAATTGCCCTTCAAATGTTTCAACTGTGGTAAGATAGGTCATTTTTCATCTAAGTGTCCTCACAAATGAAAGGATCAGACATATGACGATGAAGAGAATCACAAACACAAAAAGGTCTATAAAGAGAATAATTTTAAGAAGAAAATCCTCTGTGTAAATGATGATGATGATCCCTCAGATGATGAAAGCAGTGACTCTTCTATTGAAGATAAAATAAATGATATCATGCTAATAGCTTTATAATATCTAAACACCGAGGATACAGGAAGTGAGTTTGTTGACTGTGAAGCAGAAGTAGATCTTGAAGGAGAACTTGTCAGTGCCATGGAAGAGATTGATAGACTTAGAGAAAAGAAAAGAAAAGAAAAACAGTTACTGCTCAGGTATGAGAAAACATGCAAGGAACCATCTGAAGAAATTAATATGTTGAAGGTTAAGTTAGAAGAAGCTAAGAATATTGAAGACATTCTCAAACAACAATTAAAGGAAGTCGAAACAAAAGGTGAAAAATTGGAAATTGAAGTAGTGACTGTCAGAAAAGATCTAGAGAAATTTCAGGCCTTATATCATCATAATATGACAAGTATTAAAGACTTAGAAGGATTAGCCTCCATTATGAATCAACAAAGGAATTCAAAGTTGAAAACTTGTTTTGGTTATGAAGAGGGATCCAGTAGTGGTCAGCCAAGCAACAAAGAATCCATCAAATTTGTCAAATCTAAAACTACTGACAACAACAAACTTGCAGAAACAAAGGAAGAGAATCATCCACCAAGGAGGAGTGAAGGAAAAGCTACCAGAATGGAATCTGAAGAACAAAGAAATAATACACTCTCTTCTCAAGAAAATCATCAGCATGGAAGAAATCGACCTGCTTAAAGAAGACAGCCATTTTCCAGGTACAAAGATTTGTTCTATGGATATTGTTTTTACTACTCTAACTTTGACCACAAAGCTGTAAATTGCTCACTAATATTTAGACATGAGCAATCAAGACAGGGAAGGAATAAATACCTGTCTCAACAAAGAATGAGACAGCCAAGTTACAAACAACCACAGACTGCAAATCATGTGATGGTTGGGAAAAAGACACAGACTAAGCATAAAAATCATTATGATCCTTTATTCAATGAACCAGAATGTTACATCTACCATAATTATGGACATAAAGATGCAGAGTGTCGCTTAAAGAACTATAATCCAGATTCAAATCGCAGAGCTAAAAACATCAAGGTTTGGAAGAAGAATGAAAATAACAAGTGTGGATTGGTGTTGTAAACTCAAAGACAAAAAGACTCCTGGTATATTAACAACGGATGCTCCAGTCATATGACATGTGAGAAAAGTAAGTTCTTATCACTCAAGGAAAATAAATTAGGGAGTGTGACCTTCGGAAATGATGCTCCATGAAGTATCAGAGGTAAAGGCCTAGTAAGCTTAAGTGATGGAAGAAGCAAATCTCAAGATGTATTATTTGTTGATGGTTTAAAGCATAATATTCTTAGTGTCAGTCAGATATGTGACAAAGGATGCGAAGTCACTTTCACTGCCAAGAATTGTAAAATAAAGACTGTAAACAAAGGAGAGATTCTTGCAAAAGGGGTTAGAACCGAAAACAATGTATATGTTCTGAAGGAAGATAAGGAGAAATGCCATTTAAGAAAAATTGATGAAAGTTGGTTATGGCATAGAAGGCTTGGACACCTGAATTTTGATCATATTGTCAAACTAAATAATGAAGGTGTTGTGAAAGACCTTCCAAAAATATCTAAGCCTAATAACTTTGTATGTGAGTCCTGCCAAATGGGGAAGTTGACTCGTGCTCAATTCAAATCGAAGAGTTTCACATCTTCGGAGAAACCACTTCAACTTGTTCATATGGATCTGTGTGGATCATCGTGAAAAGAAGGAACTGGAGGATAACGCTACTTTATGATGGTCATCGATGACTTCTCCAGACGTACGTGGGTTTCCTTTCTGAGAGAAAAATCTGATGTGTTTGAGAAGTTCAAAACGTTTAAGGCATTAGCTGAGAATCAGACAGGAAGGAAGTTAAAGGCAATTTGCTCGAACAGAGGAGGATAATTCATGTCAAGAGATTCCAAAGAATTATGTGATAGACATGGAATTAAAAGAGAATATACTATTCCAGGTACTCCTCAAAAAAATGGAGTTGTAGAACACCAAAATAGATTATTTCAGCAGATGGCAAGGGCTATGATGAATGAAAGGGACATTTCACAAACCTTCTGGGTGGAGGTTGTTCATACAGCTGTTCATATTCTGAACAAATCACATCTAAGGTCGAACAGTGATAAAACTCCACATGAGTTGTGGTTTGGTCGACCTACATCCATCAAGCACTTCAAAGTATTTGGAAGTAAATGCTACATAAAAAATAATGATGATCATATGGGAAAATTTGATAGTAGAGCTGATGAATGAATCTTCTTAGGATATGCAACGAATAGTAAGGATATAGACGCTTTAACAAAAGAATGCATAAATTAGTAGACTGTATTGATGTTTGAATTGATGAAGAATCTCATGTAAAATATCAACAAAGAATAAGCACTAAGCCAGATGAAAAAGGTGATGAAAATAATGAAAATGAAGAACAACAAATCCCAGATTCACAAGAAGATGATGAATCGGGTGCAAAAGAGACACCCAGACAAGAAGAGTCAGGACAGTAATCAACATCAAATCCTTCCTCCATAATTACTCAAAAGAATCATCCTGAAAGTCAAATAATTGGTGAGAAAGACAAATGTGTACAAACCAGGAGGAGGATAATCAAAGACATCAAGAAACCACATATAGCCTTCATATCCATGGTGGAACCCAAGAACTTCAATGAAGCTAGTGAAGATGTAAATTGGTTAAAATCAATGAATGAGGAACTGGACAAGATTGAAAAAAATGACACTTGGGAACTCGTTCCTAGGCCAGCAAATAAAAATGTAATAGGATCCAAATGGGTCTACAAAAATAAGATGAATGAGAAAGGAAATATTGTAAGAAATAAGGCTAGATTGGTCTACAAAGGATATGCTCAAATAGAAGGATTGGACTTTGATGAAAATTTGCGCCTATAGCAACATTAGAAGCTATTAGAATGTTGTTTTCCTATGCTTGTCATAAACAGTTTAAAGTCTATCAAATGGATGTCAAGTCAGCTTTTCTAAATGGAGATCTAAAAGAAGAAGTCTATATGGAACAACCAGAGGGTTTCCAACTGTCAGATAACCCTGACTTTGTCTGCAAGCTGAAGAAAGCCTTATATGGGTTGAAACAATCTCCTCATGCCTGGTATTGCAGACTGGATAAGTATCTTCAAGACAAAGGGTTCAAGAGAGGAACAGTTGACAACAATCTATATATCAAAATAGAGGGTAATGATTTTCTCATTGTGTTGGTCTATGTAGATGACATCATCTTCAAAAGAAATAATGCTTCATCGGTACAATGGTTTGCCTATGCCATGCAGTCTGAATTTAAAATGTCTATGATATGGGAATTGTCATTTTTTCTTGGTCTGCAAATTACTCAGAGGTCTGAAGGATTATTTCTTTCTCATGAGAAATATCTAAGAGAAATGTTGAAAAGTTTTCAAATGGAAGATTTTACACCTATGAGCACACCTATGGTCACTAGATGCAAGTTAAGAAAGGATGATGACTCACCTAATGTTGATCAGAGTTCCTATAGGTCTATGATAGGCAACCTATTTTACATCACAACATCTCGTCCAGACATAATGCATGTTGTTGGAATGGTAGGAAGGTATCAGGATGCACCTAAACAGAGTCATTTGTTAGTTGTCAAAAGAATATTCAGATACTTGAAAGGAACAATGAACTATGGCCTATGGTATCCTGGGAAACAGAATTTTCAACTATCAGTCTATTCAGATGTTGATTGGGATAACTACGTGGATGAAAGGAAAATCACGAGTGGAGGTGCATTCTTCTTAGGAGATTCTCTTGTAGCATGGTTGATCAAGAAGCAAGGTTCCATTTCCTTATTGACTACAAAAGTTGAATACATTGCAGCTGCCACTTGTTGTACCCAAGTATTATGGATGATTCAGACACTTGCAGACTTGGAGGTAAAGTATAATGCACCAATCTCAATCCATTGTGATAATACTAGTGCAATTACTGTGTCAAAGAATCTTGTATTTCACTCCAAGACCAAGCATATACTCAACAAGTATCACTTCTTGAGGGAACAGGTGACCAACACTGTTGTTTCTTTGCATTACATTCCATCCAAAGATCAGATTGTTGATATCTTCACTAAACCGCTTGCAAAAGCTCAATTTGAGTATCTACGCCAGAAGTTGGGTGTGACCCTGTTATCAAGTTAAAACAGTCTATTTGTTCAAGGGGAGTATGTGTTGATTGAATATCTGATACCTCCGAAAAGCACTGCAACAACTCAAGGGGAGCATGTTTTCTTTGATATTGATGTCAAAGGGGGAGAAAAGGAGTGGTCTGGATGCTACAGTTGGAGATCTAAGAAGCCTTTTAGGGTTGGATATCTAAGCAACCTTTTAGGGTTGCCATCAATTCCAAAGGGGGATATTGTTGGCATGTTTACAAGAACAATGTGCTTGTCATTGATGGAAAGAACAGCAGTGAACCAAACCCCGAGAGTGCAGAAGACAAGAAAGCTCAGAAGAGATAGCGGGTTCCAGAAGCGCAGACAAGATCCAAGGGACGGACTCGCAGGAGGAGAAAAGGTCGAGACCTTTGAACACTTAGAAAACCTTCTAAGTCAGAGAGATCATAAATCTCAGGAGGAGAACGACAGTGGTCATTGGATCACAAATCCTGAATACCCGATGACCTTTAGATCGGTGTCCAGTGACCAGAGGAAGCGCAGAGGAGAAGTACAAATTTGATCTGGTGGATCTGAGCGCCGAGTATCAATAGTCGTTGGATCTAGAAATAAATGCATGAAGGTTAATCCTTTGGATGAGCATAGGAGAGAAAAATTTTCAAAGTCTTCAAGTCCTGAAGTAAGCAGGGACCATCCATCTCCAAGACTGACAGGTGGCACACGATCCACAACTCCAGAGTAAATCACTTCGAGAATTTTTCAGTTTGAGATCTGAAATCCCTGAAGTTCGGAGAGCCAGAGAGTTGTATTAAACGTCATTTGTCAGATCATTTTAAAGTGGAATGACAGGATAAGCTAGAACATGATCGATGAACAACATTTAGTTCGGATCTAAAAATAGTGAGGAGGTTATTGTTCAGGGATTCTCACTCCGGAAGAATTGGCGACTTGAAAAGTCGAAATACCCAAAGTCCCAAAGGCCTGTCCTGAAGTAAATGAGGATCTATGTCAGCAAGACTACGTCAGCAAGGACACATGGAACAATCAGACAATGATAAGCGTCAAGTTGATTTGACATTTAAGGTACGTGCAATTCACAAATCCGAGTGACACGTGGTAGCTACTAGGCTCATGACACATCATCAAGTGACGTCACTCTGGGAGTTTTACTTTGACATTTTTACCACCAGAAATTAGCCTAAAGTCCCGAAGTATCGAACGCCGAATACTCGAAGAAGATCCAGACCGTTGATTTCCAGAAGGATGCGTGGCATAAATCTGTGCAGTTCGGGGAAAAACACTCCGGGAAAAAGCGAGCAAAGAAAGTTGAGAGTTGAGATTCTCGGACCCCAAAAACCTGGAGCCAATATCAACCTTATGATTCAGAGAGAAACACTTCAATCGATTGGTAGCTCCAGATAAAAGCAAAGGAAGGAGGAAAGGTTGGAAACTTGAGATTGTCAAACCTCAAATACCCGAAGGGATTGTGACCGTTGATTCGAGAAGGATGGATGTCATCAGATCTTCCATTTCAAAAGATATCCAATCAGAAGAAATGAGAATTTGAGATTTTAAATCTCCAAAGTCCAGAGACCTAAAGGAGATCTCGACCGTTGATCCAAAAAGGGACACGCATCAGTGGATTATCAGGTCCAGGAAAAATCAAAGGAAGATTAAAAGGTCAGAAAGTTGAGATTTTTGAACCCCGAATACCCAAAGGGATTGTGATTGTCGATCCAAAAGGGACACGCTTCGTTGGATCATGGACTCCAGGTGAAATGCTCTGGGAGAAAGCAGAGTTTGAGAATCGAGACTCCCGAAGCTCGAAAGGCGAAATCAATCTCGTCTGTTGGTTTGGAGTGCCACATGTCACTTGGTCATTGAGACTAAGGATCGCACGTGGATGGAGGAAAGAAGGAAGGAAAAGACAAGAGATATGAGTCGTTGATCGAGGGAATCTATCAGAGACCATGAGATTGACGATCACTCTTGGTTGCGGGATCAGAAGTTAATTTTTTGAGGGTAGACCACAATTGAAACCATGCTATCAGAGAAGGGTACGTGG
Organism: Picea engelmannii; assembly: GCA_009831015.1. Lineage (NCBI taxonomy): Eukaryota > Viridiplantae > Streptophyta > Pinopsida > Pinales > Pinaceae > Picea > Picea engelmannii. Next base: position 207,729 of record ML804675.1, on the reverse strand, counting down.
CAGCTGGAGGTAGATTGCGGGGAGAAAAGCAGTTAATCCCAAACCACTATTGGATGCACATGTGCTCGTTAATCGCCCTCGCACCTGAAATCACGCGGTCATGTGAAGTTAATCGCCCAAGGTCATATCAGAAAATAGGGAGATAGTGCTCGCTAGACCAAGAACACGCAGCGCTTTTTGAACAGGCGTATGGTCACCGCCAGAGGTCACATGAAGGAAGGGACTTAGAAGCCAAAGAAGCTAAATATGACTGGATGTAACTAACAGAGAAGATGAAGAGTTGTGAATACCAGAGAAGCCAAATAATCTCAGGATAATGCCCACTGATGATGAACAGATTATGAATAACCGATAGAGAAGACGAAGAGTTCGTATGATGATTAGGCAGAGGACTCGGTGAGTGAGAGACATGATGAACAGAGAAGAGTGTGTGCATTTTGGTTAATTACGCATGTGTGTAGGTTGGGATGCAAAGGAGTATCTGAAGTGCAAATCAGAGGCATAGTGTATATCATGCAGAGGTGGCACAGAGTATAAAAAGAAGAAAGAGAAGTTGAACAGGAGCATCGATGTGTGCAGCAGGAGAAAGAATAGAGGATAGAATCGGAACAGAGAATTGAAGTTGGAAGAGGTAGAGGATTCATGGAGCTGTAACAGACCATATCAGCGACAAAGCAAGTGAGTAAAGTTTTGTAAGATTCAATCAGGGTGGTAGGGTGTTTCTAGGAAGGATTGCAGTCCTCTAAATTCTAGTTGGTGCCAGAAGATATTCTGGGAGTTGGTGCTTCCTTCTAGTGGGTGCTAGAGAAACCTGGGAGTTGGTGCTTCCATCTAGTTGGTGCTAGATAAATCTAAGAGCTGGTTCTCTCTGCAAGTTGTAGCTTGTTATCAGAGGTTGTAGCCTCATATTTGATTTGGAGCTCAAAGACTTGGATGTACATGAAAGTTGGAGCTTGATTGACATCCTAAGAAGAAGAGGTTTTCTCCCTTTATGGGTTTCCTCATGATAAATATGTGTCTCTGTGTATTTTGTGTGATGGATCAAACATTGTTTATCTATGCATGTTAATTTATCAGTAACACATTAAATAATAATTTAGAAAGATTCAGAAAAGAATAGAAAGTTTCAAGCTTATATTATAACTGATTCACCCCCCCCCTCTCAGTTATATTTCCAACAATTTCATTTCCCTGTCATTATATCACTTTTCACTCAATACAATCCCTTCACGATCCCAAAAACATTTTTTTTTAAATACCATGTTCAAATAGTAAATGATTGTTGATAAAAGGAAGAAGAAATTTACATTTGAGTTTGAATTATGTATGTATCTCCTTGATTGCTTGCTTGTTGTTTGTTGTCAATAGAGATTAATCTAAATTATATTATGTAATTGCATTTTATGTTTATCGACCATGGTGATATACTATAATCATGTTTTACACTCTAGAGGAGCTTCTTTAGCACAGGAAGTGGTGGAAGAAGTAGGGGGAGAGGACCAAATGAATTCTGGAGGGATAAGAAACTCAGGTTTTCAATCCACTTTGATGCCAATTCCAAGGAATTTAATTAGTTGTTGCAAACATTATTCTTAAACATCGTAGAAAGAGGATTATTCCAACCACATCCTCCACCCCAAATACCACTAATCCAACCTCATTTGATTATCTCTGGAATCCCTATACACCCTCATGTTTCATTGCCTTCTGAGGTCCAAGTTAATGATGGATGGAATACTATTATCAATCCCCCTTAGTCTCAAGCTCAGGGATAACACTCTGCCTCATTTCTATTACCTCCACCTCCCCTAAAAATATTTGTTGTCCATATTGCCACAAATATTTCTCATTCCCAATCCACTCAACCATCTAAAAGGCTTCAGTCTCAAGCTCAAGAGCCCAAGTCTGGTAAAGATAAAAATCTTGCTAAATCTTTTGAGTCAGACCAATCAGTCACCTCCTCCCACTCAATCACTTTCCATGCCAAGCAACCAAGAAATTCTAATGAACACTTGACTTTTGAAGATATGCATCCAGAAGTGTCATTAGCAAAGCTTAAAGTGCTAGCAGATGAAAATTTGGAAGTCATCAAACCACAGGGAAGTAAAAGAGGAAAATTGTGTCACATAAGGATTATGGATTCTAATTTTATTATGGCTATGATGATTTTACTTTGAAGACATTTCTTGTTATTTTTTACAGTGACATATTTATGGACAGTATTACTTTAGACAGATTGAGGCCATTTCAAACATGCTCTATTTTTTATAACATATTTTAAGACAGTTTAATGATATATTTGTTTTGAGATATATATTGCACATAATGAGTTGAGAGTCACAAGTGCATTTGGAAGATGATTGATTATTGATTGATTTTGTTTTTTGGGGAGGTGAAATCTGATTATTAATATGCATATTTTATTCTGGAGGAACAAGGAGTTTTATTGGAAAATTAAATAAAAATGAGTTAGCGGTCCCCACCTATTAGTTAGTATTATTTTATCCTTATCATTTTAAAATTGATATTATTTATTAGAGTTGTTCCCGTTAACTAAAATTAATTAGTGACTTAACAAAAAGTAGTTGAACTTATCAAACTACTTTGAAGGAGAATAAAAGGAAGTTCAGGGGACAAGCAAAAAGGGGGAGAGAGAACAAGGAAAAAATTATGATAAAGGTCTTCTCTTAAACTTGTGAGATTAATTACTTTCATTCATTCTGAGTTATCATAGAGTCTTAACCTTTTTGTTGATAGTAGGGTATTACTGAAGATAACAGGATTCAAAGATTTGAGATACATTATTCAACATCTTATTCTAGAAAGGTTAATCATTGGATCTTGGCAGTCTATGTATTCTAATTTGTTCATGAAATAGTTTTCATTACTGATAGGGAATATTTTGCAGAGTTGGTAGATGATACTTTTGTGGCTAAGCTGATCTGTATTTCTAGACTCGGTCTCCACTTGTTGTCAGAGTCTTTTTGTATGATTCCCATCGAATACTTCTAAATATGATCTTGGTCCTTACCCTTGCGCGGGTTTGAAAGAAAGGTTATGATTGTAACTTGGAGTGAAATTAATAAAATCGCTTTGTTGATTTTGATATCACATATGTAATCACTGATACTACTTTCATATTTTCATTTGATTCGTTCTTTTAAATATCAAACACAATACATATATTTTTATTTTCTTCTTTTGCACATTTTAATTACAAAAAATGACAACATTGGTTCCTTGTACTTATTACTTGAGAACCAATTGATAATTTTGTCTAAGGCTATAAACCCTAGGTGATAATCCCAAATATCTTACCCTATCCAAGTTGATCCAGATGGATCTCGATGGCCATTCACCTTTTCCATTGAATCACCATTTTGAACCTATGGTTTTGATCAACCATGATATTTAGCCTTTTGATGAGGAATGGAATGTAATGTCATCTTCATTTCTTAATTACAGACATCATGTAATGATTTTCTAGTGGTATTATGTACATGCCTACAACATAGTGTTAATGCATCGGATCCCATTAGAAATTCGCAGCTAAGCACACTCAGGCTAGTGTAGTATTGGGATGGATGACCGCCCGGGAAGTCCTAGAGTTTTACATGCCTATGGAATTTTATAAACTTAGTCCAATTTATTCCACATGCATCATGGGAATTGTTCTCCTCTCACTCTCTCATATATAATTGAGGTGAAGGAGGCCCTTTTAGAATGCAATGGAGTGTGATGTAAAGCTTGTTGCAAATGAAGCGTAGCCAACATCTCTTTCTTTTCAGAGATAGGCTACCCCATTCTGCCAGTTCATGTTCTACAGTGTTTATCTCTCTTGTTCATTAATAGAAGTTGATTTTCACTATATTTATGTGTTCTCTGTATTATCTTTGTGTATTTCTTTTTTATGTATCGGTTATATTTTTGTCTTCATGTCATTCTTAAAATAATCCAGATCACAAGTAAGATTTGAAAATATTGTAGGGAGGTTCTTCATACCTTTTCCTCAACATTTATTTGGCGACCATACTGGGGAATTTGAAAAAACTCATTATCCATATTCCCTTGTTTTTTTTTTTTTTTAATATTTTGTATTTTTGTATTCATTGTTTATATGTATGTTTATAATCTTCTTTATTTCTTGTTTCCATGAATTTTTTGAATCCTAACTTGCATTTTCATGTATAAATCTAATTTGAGCTTGAATGTGAGGTTGTCTATGGTTGGTTGTCCTCTTTTTTAAGGTAACCCATGGGGATCTTCTTAGGATCATATTGATGAATTCCTTCATTTCTTCCAATCGATTGGGATTCATGATATACATACATCTTCTGACTTATTCTCACTTTCCCTTCATGGAAAAGCAAGAGATTGGTCTAGACAAATAGCACCCAATCCAATTTTCACAGGAGAATCAATTTTCATAAAGTTTCGTATCGACTTTCCTTCTCTACCCACCTTTCATGATTTTGAATATCTTCCATAATGTGTTCATGATCCACCTCAATGTAACTTTTGTAATGGCCCTCATGAAGAGTTAACCTATGGATTGTTCTTAAAAGCTAAACATGATTATCACACGAATCCCAATCTCTTCTTAACTAGTCAAGAAGACCATTGTACATCTCATAGTGTTCTATCTTCAAAAGTATGTGATGATTCCTAACCTGATAAACCTACCCACCTTAATTATGATGAGTCCTTGTCTGACTTATTCCCTTTCAATGAAGACCTTTTTGAAACACATCATATTCAATATCGACCTGTATCCAATTAAATACTCTCCATTGATGGATCTTGTGGGGAGGCTTGTCTCGAGTCACATAGCATTATCCATGTTATTTCTCATGACCATTATGAAGGAAATGAAAGAAGGGATTCAATGGGTGATATAAATTCATGTGACAAGTTTCCTCATGAAAGGTCCTTAAAACCTTCTTACCTAAATCTTAATCAAAAATTTGAGTTTGGAGATGATTATGGTCATATCATGATAATCGATGATCAAATCTTTCCTAATACTATCATTTCTGAAACTGATAAGCAATTCCAATCTCAAAATCATGGTTTATCTCAATATTCTTATTCATATAATGGTAAGATTGACTATGACCTCTTTCATCCCATCTATGATAGATGTTTGTTTGATAATGATGCTAATGAAATTTTCAGCCAAGTTGATGAGGATCCTTTTGATTCTATTGATTTTCCCGATGATTCCATCTATGAGGATTTTCATGAAGTCAATCAAGGTCCCAATCTTGAAAGAACTTATACAAACCCATTATTTCAGTTACAAGAGATAGAAGGATTTGACATTAGTACACCAACTCATCTTGCATGTATTATTTTGTTTGCTAAAGACCATGAGTTCAACAACCTACCTATATATTCCAATCCTTTATACTCTCTCTTTAAATATGAATATTTTCTTCCTGACCAGGAGATTACGAGTAGTAGCATTCAAATGCTTAAACAAATTAATGAACCTATTTTCATCATAACAGATTCAAATCTTCAACTAAATATATTTAACCCCATAACGATGAACAAAGAGCATCTAGTAGGTTGGCAAGTCTTGCAGGATCATGATCGTTTCTTTTGGGTTTTAACAAGACCTTTTCCCTTTCCATTTACACATGTTGGTTAGCGGGTTGATGGGTGTCCTCTACCCAAAGTTTCCCAAATTATTAATCTTTCAGACAAAATGGATGATTTGTTCCTCTATATCAAGTATTGCCTGACTTGAATTTTAAACACTTTGTTCTCCTTCCATGTATATAAATAAGTTTAATAACATAAAATTTTAATAAATAACAAGTCAATTACGTGTTGGTTTGATTTAGTTACATTTAGTTTCATTTTTCTCCACCTTTCTTTTCCTTTTGAATTGCATGTGTTATTTTCCCTTTCTATTTTGCTCAGTTATTGAGGCTTTATTTTATTTTTGTTTTTGTTGATTTTATTTCAATTGGCGGTCTCCTTCCAATCTCTTGTTCCTTGTAGTTATGTATTGAATTGCATTGGATCAGTCAAGTCTCTATATAGATCATTACTTGCAAATGTTGTCAATCAATTTTGAAACTAACACACAGCATAGATTTTATGATTTTATTTTTATTTTAATGTCGGTTGAAATAATTATATGTACCTTCAATTATATGAATTTCTAAGAAGCTTGATGGTCATGAATCATTCCATTTTCTCCTTTCCCTTTCTACCCTCTATTTTGTTATAAATAAGAACATAGCAGATGATTTTTGTAAAATGTTGTAGCAAAGTTCAAATTTCAATGAAAACATTCACATATTTTCACAAAGATAGAATAGCTAAATTCACAAAGATAGAATAGCTAAATTGGGTGACCACCTTGCATGAATTAGTGAACCAAATACTACCAATAATATTGTATAGTGGTGTTCCTTCTTCTTTCAAAAATAAACTAGATAATTTATGGGTTAATTCAAAATAGATATGATAGTTTCCCAAAAAAATCACCAAGAATAAGATCTCAAAACAACATAGGCTTTCAAAATACCATATCATATCATATTCTTTTATTCAAAAACATCTCCTCAAGTTGGGCTTTGTCTTTGTTGAAAGACAGAAACCATGCATCGTCAAAATAGGTGGCTTAAAACAATAGTGGATAAGGCATGCATTGAAGGATGCAACTTAGATAAATATAATCAATGATCACCACATGAGGCTCATAAATGAGGTGCCCTAATTGAAAGGAAATAAAATTTAAAAAAAAAAAATGGATCTCAAAATAGCACAATGAATCAACACATAAAACCTACATGCACCCTCGTGCATCCAAATATAGTAGTGTCTAAAAATAGTAGTTGTGTCCAAAAGAAAAATAAACTGATCCAAATGGAAAACAAGTCGTAAATGTGATCATGTTCTCAAACATGTCATGCATACACCTGCTAAAAATAGCCAATGCCTATAAATAAATATTTCTAAAAATAGAAACCACCCAACACCAAAAGGACAACCTCATCCATCTGAAATACAACATGTCAACCTACATGAACAATGCTCTTTCTAAAATGGAAATTTCTAAAACTAGAATATTTCTATAAATAGAAAAGAATTTCCTCCGAAGATAATTTGACAAATCAAAAGTTCCACATGCATGCAACTTCTAAAAACAGAAAGTTTCCTCAAATAAAAATATATCATCTTGAAGCATAGGGAATCGTGCATGCCAATGTAATTGCATGTGCTTGCACAAGTGGAAAACCTTGCTAAAATTTCAAGTGAAGTCTCTTGAGAAATCCATGATTATGATATCATTTCTACCAATTTGAAGATGTAGACAAATAGAACTCAATTTGATCTTAATCTTTTAAGCCAACAAATATGCTCACAAACACGCTTGATCATTAACACTAAATATGCATGAGAAAAATTCAACGTTCATAGTGGCTCTAACTTGGCTAAAGGACCCCCCATGGAATGTTAAGAATTCCCAAACTCCAAATGTTGATGAAAACTTGAAATTTACAATCTCTCGAGAACAAGTTATAGACTCAAATCAACTTGACTCAAATAACCCTAAAATTTGATATGACTCTCAACTTGAATCGAGATTTAAATTTCTAGACTTCAATACTTAATGTGGACTCATAATATAAATGATTAACCTTGTTTCCAAGTGGAAATTTTACCATGTCCTTCAAATAATTCACTTTTGCAAGTGTATAGACCATGTGACATGCAAAAAGACTCTTACATGTTAACCACCTCCTGGTGACCAACTGTGTCTAAGTGACACTTATTGAAACCAAAAGCACACCAAAACTATAAAGGAGAGAAGAATTAAACTCAAAACCTAGACCTAATACACAAACCAAACTTGTAAAACTCTCTTTTTTCGGAAAATGGCAAGAAACATGCCACACTTTTGAAAATGAACCTGCCCTAACCAATAGGGCTCATGATTAATCAACATACTCAAAAATTCAAAGTAGCCAAATATGAAACCAATAAATCCTACAATACCACTCATGATAATCAAGTCTTTAGTGAAGTTAATGATGGAGTCAACTCATTTAGAAATGTGTATTCATCTACTTGACTATCAAACAACCAAATATGGTTCTTAGTCGCAACTCATAAAATTGTTGGTCACTAGTTAGAAAGAAGAAAGAAAAAAAATTGAGATTTTTTTAAGTTTCCTCTGGAATACCTCCCGCATACACAATTCAATGGGATCATCATGAAAATCAATATACAAGCTCAAATTATATTATGGGATCAATACCTAATTAGTATATTCTCCATGTTGTTTGGGGGAATCAATAATCATAATCATTTCCATATTATCAGAAAAAATCACTTTTGATTGATCTAAAAATTGTTGTTCCTTCTTCAATGTATCTCAATGGATTATTCTTCCTAAATTGACATCATCGTAGGAAAGTGTAGTAAACTCTCCTACTATTTCAAGTATTCATGGCTACTTTGTTGTGACTCCTCTTCAAATATGCAACCACTACTGAGAATAGTTAACAAACCATGCTCTAACCTCAAATGTTCTTCCTCACATTCAACACCATAGATAAGATTATTTAGGTACATATCATAAAAATAATGAGGTTCATAAGCCTCCACATCTTCCTCTTCCTCATCTTAAATTGCAAGAAGGTCCTCCCACCACTTTTTTTGTTCTTCATTTTTTTTTTAAATAAGTGCGCAACCAACAAAGATACACCACATGCACCATCTCTATGAGAAACCTACAAGCTCTATACTAGAGAATGACACTTGAATATGGAAGTGACTATTGTAGCATATTCAACAACTCAAATATCTCATCAACACTTGAAGACGAAAGAAATGTTGGATCCTATCCAATATCTTAGATATATTATAAACTTCTACATGTGAATAGCTTAAATAAGAAAGGCATAATACTTCTTATCATTATCAATGTAAATTTGTAATATCCATAAGTTTATTACCCCACACACACATAATCAAACAAATTTAGTAATGCAATTTACAAAACAAAGGACATGACTTCTCATGTATGTGATCATTCAATATATAGTTATACAAACATCATGTACTATTGTAATCATCATCTCATCATTTATCAATATTTTGTTACAAATGTATCTATGCATTCGTGTGTACAAGTACATTTCTCTGGATTTCTAACAATTAATATCCTTGTTCCTTCCAAATTGTTTCACTATGCAAGACAACAAACATAGTTCTTCACCCCTCTAAGACACAAACTCAAAGAATACTATTAAAAATGAAAGTTATGGATGGTTTTAATTGATTTGCTTGGGGGATATAAATTAATTTAGACATTTCTAAAGGCCTAAGGTCTAGCCTTAAGGAAAGACTAGGTAGTAGAGCCTCTAAAAATTTGAAATTAGTGACATCAAATCAATATAGAACCTCCCAAAAATTGGCAATTGGTATTGTTCCAGATTATACCCTTCTCCATTAGGGAACATAGGGTTGCATCAAGAAAGAACTTGTTTTAAATTGGGAGACATAGGAAAACAATGCATAGAAGACAAAAGCTAATGATCGAGGTGGATATTAATGGCCACCCACCTCTTCTATTGACTCATCACGATTCTCCATCTTGTTCATTTTTGTTATGATTTTTGGGTCCTAAACTTCTCAGACCATTTTGAGGCCTTAAATGATGTTTTTTTTTTTTCCATTCAGGGGCTAGAGTGGGTTATGGTCTGCTAACAATTGTACTTCTTAGTTATATATTTTCTGACAAGCTATTGTGCACCCCAAACGAAGATTATATTCAAAAGTTATGTCTCGGGGAAGTTGGCATATCAACTAACCACCTCAGGGCCCACAAAACTTTTGGCGCTTCACCTCCTAGGGTTATGGTTTTGGATCGTTGGGGTTATTGCTTTATGTTAAAAGGCCATTTGTGAATGAGTGTAGTTGACATCTCTTTCTCTTCAGCAGCTACCACCATTCTAGTTAGTTTGTGTTCTACAGTATTATGTTATTTTATTCGTTAATAGAAGTTGGTTTCATTGTATTATTGTTCTCTCTACTATATTTATGTGTGTGTTTCATTATGTTCCCTATACAATCTGGATCAGTGGTATCGTAGCAATTTGATCCTTGTTATTTCTCAGTGCATGTCCCCGATGAGGTCAAGGTATAATAGAGAGTTGGGTCTTGAGCTAATTTCACTTGGGGAGATTTTCTTTCATCATCCCAAGAAGCCTCCCATGGTGAAAGAAAAGAGAGATGATGGAGCAGTAGATCCTTTCAAGATGTTTCTTGAGGAATCCCTCCCACAACAAAGGAATGAGATGATGGACAAATTTTCTCGGATCCTTCAACGACTGTGAATAGTAGGAGAGGCACCCTCAACAAGCAAAAATTTTGAAGGTCCAATATCCTTCAAGGTACAAGTTAACTTTGATATCCCTTTATCTGAAGGCCAAATAGATGCAAATGCTCTGGAGAAATGGTTAAATCTACTAGAGGGTTATTGTTATGTTCAAACAAAATTTCGGTGGTGAGAAGATCACCTTTTCTCTCCTTAAATCCATTCCTCGTGTCAAATATTGGTGGGAAGGTTACTAGGAGAGACATAATGACATTGATTCTATGGAATTTGGTATAAGACCCACTTGAGTGGCCTTTGTTGATACCCTCAAGGAGTAATTCTACCCTCTTGGAAATTATGATCACCAGTACATGAGATGGACAACTCTGCATCAAGAGAGAGACCAAACGGTGTTGGAGTACACCAATATCTTCCATACCTTGCACTCAAAGATGGGTATCAGAGACTCTATGTGAAACCCGGTTCTGAAGTATTGCGGTGGCCTACATAGGTACAACCAAAAACAAATGGATTTCTTGGAAATCTTCTCGTTGGGAGCCGCTTATCGATACGTTGTCAAAATCAAGCATAAATTCAAGCAGAGGAATAAGTGGAAGTTTGGGTCTACCAATTCACCAAAATAGAAGCATGGTAAAGGTGACTCTAACTCATAGAATAAGGGACAGAGAAAGGAGAGCTAACCTCAAGACAATTAGTCCAAGCTGCAAGAAAAGAAGGGTAATGGGAAGTTGAAGAAGGACATTGGAAAGTGGTGTGAGTTCCAAAAAATCCATTGGCACAACACTAATGAATTTCATGCGAAACAGTCATTGTTGGTTGAGCTTAAAGACAAAGATTCATACCCTGGCTTGAACTTTGATTCAGAGCAATATAAGGGAAAGTGGACCATTGATGTAGAACCCAGTGTTATTATTGCAACTTCAAAGATACAACTAGAAGAGTTAGAGGAGATTGAGGAGGGAGAGAACCTCTTCCATTCACAAATGTGGGTGAAGGGGACCCCACTACATTTCATTGTTGATAGCGGGATCCATAAGAACCTGTTCTCAACCAAGGTCATCAAGAGATTTAAGTTTCCAACAACGCCACATCCCCAACCATACACCATTGGTTGGTTGATCCAGGGATGAGCCCTTTGTGTCAACCAGTAATTCTTATTATCCTACAACATCAGGCCCTTCAAAGATGAGGTAATGTGTGATGTTTCCCCACTCGAAGTTTGTGATGTTATCTTAGGATAGCCATATATGTGGAAACATAATGATGTATATGAGTCTATACCTCGTAGTGTCATTTTTACTTTAGGAAGACATATTTATAGGATACCCAAGGTCATTTGTCTCTTTGATCACGACTAAGCAATGTAGGAAGGTAATCTCACAAACTGGGAAAATTTCCTCTTCATGGTTCACTCTAAAGGTGAATGAAAGATCACCATGACATCAACAACCCTTGTACAGGGTCTCACTGCACATCAAAAGCAAGTGAACAAATTAGTGGAATCATATAGAGATATCTTCACCTCACCTATCGAGGTACCTCTACACTGTCCGGTCAAGCATTGAATTTATTTGATACCCAGTGCTCCTTTACCTAACATCGCAATATACATGCGGTATCCCATGGAAAATGAAGAAATCAAACATCATATTCAAGAGTTAATCCAAAAAAGGAAAATCCAACCAAGCTCCTCACCTTGTGAGAGCCCAATTGTGTTGGTACAAAAGAAAGATGGGACATGGTGACTCTGTATTGATTATAGAGATCTAAACAAAATCACAATCCAAAACTCAAAACTAGTATCCCATTCTCTAGATTGACGACCTCATTGACCAATGCAGGTGCGCCAAGTACATTATTAAGATTGATGTAAAGTCGGGCTACCACCAGGTACCAATCAAGACAATCGATGTATGGAAAACTACCTTCAAGTCTAAAATAGTCCTTTTTTAGTGGTTGGTCATGATTTTTGGCTTGAATAATGTGTTGTCAACTTTCATGAGGATGATGGGAAACATTTGCGACCATTCACCAATTATTTTGTGGTCGTATATCTATATGACATCCTCATCTTCAGCAAAACTTGGGTAGAACATTTGCAACACATTTAGTAGGTCCTTGGCACCCTATGGCAGCACAAGTTATATATTAATATAGAAAAATGCTCATTTGTCATGCAGAGCATCCAATATATAGGATACATCATGGATGAACATGGTGTGCATGTGGATCCAGTTAAGATCCAAGTCATTTGTGACTCGTCGGCCCCAACGAGTCTAACTGAGCTCTATAGTTTCTTGGTCTTTGCCAACTTTTATCGCACGTTCATGTTTGGGTTTTCTCATGTTGCTTGGTCCCTCAACCACATCACCAAGGGTGGATCCAAGGCCAAGTTTGTTTGGGTTGAGTTACAACAAAAAGAATTTAAGTATTTGAAACACCGTTTATGTTCACCGTACTCACCTTGCTAGATCTACAACAACCCTCTGAGATTGAGACAAATGCTTCGAACTATGAAATTGGTGCAGTCCTCACTCATCATACCCATCTAGTGGCTTGTTACCCTCCAGGTTAGGAGTATCCAGGGAGATTATGTCTCGAGGCCCACAGGTTGAAGACATGGATTGTCGATAGCCAGATGACCAGACAGATTCCTTCCTCTCCACCACATCACCATTTATCAACAACAGTGTAGCAACATCCACCACACCAGCTTGGCCCAAAGAGGACAACAGATCTTGCTTCATGAGGTAACAAGTTTGATTGTGTGGTAAGTGACACTTTAATAGTTGAATCATTTGAGCATGTTACAAATATTCCTTCCTTGATTATGAAAATGTTTGCTTGGAAATTATACCTTTTGCCTCATTTCACCTTGGTGGTTGACATGGTTTCCTAGTAAGTGGTACACCCTGGGGAAAAGGGTTTCTACTGGGGGGTTTCCTTGAAGGGTCATCGTACCATTCCCGCGCATACTTATCACTTTTCACACCTCTTCCCCTCTGTTTCCTCATCTTTTGGGTTTTTGGGTTTATTGACCCCAAGAACGGATTATACCTCATTTCATGGGAAGGGGATAAAGGCCCAGAGGTGTTGTGGTTGGAAAAAGTTAAAAGCCATAAATTATCCCTCTAGATGATCTCCCTAAGGTCTCGAGAGTAATGAAATTCTTCTCCATAAAAACTGAAGGACCTTTAAAAAATAAAACACATAATTAATAAATGTCTCACTTGTTGGGGGAATGCATTTGCGGTGTCTTTTACTTTTTTTGCACATGGAACTCGGTGTGATCCTAACTTCAAGGGGCGTTGCGATGATCCTTACTTTACATTTCACATAGCACTCAATGTTTTGGACCATAATAAATTAAAGGAAAATAAGGGTTTGGAAAAAGGTTGCATTGCAAATGAGGGATGCAGCACACCCTCCACAAAGACACCCATAAATGAGACAATATGAACCCTTGATATGTCAAGAACCCCATACCCAAAAGTCATACCCCCATCCACCTCATATTCACTACATGACTTAGATAGGGTCTTCTTGGGAAACACTCCTTGACTTGGGGATTGGCCTACCCAATAGGGCACCACGACAACCCTCCCATACTTAAATTTGGCAAATTTTATAAGGCTTTTGAGCATTTGTTTAGTTTGAAAAGGGGGGATTTAATGCACATGTTTGGGTGGTTATTTTATTAAATGTACCTTATTTGGCATGATACATGTGACTTGTGGACCCTTGGAGGGTGTACTTGTTTGTCTTTGCAGGAACTTACAAGGTGAAAGTTATCCATGGAGGAATTATGCCATTTTGACCTTCATAGGGGGTTAATAACCCCTAGGATGGATGTCATACCCCACAGGTTGGGCAGAGAACCCCGGAGCCTTTTTTTGCAAAAGATAGAGGATGTTGCCTTTGGAGGCACTTTGAAAACATTCGAGGATGACATCATAGCCCTTTGCACCTAGGCATTGGCCTTTAGAGGCCTGGGATGTCACTTTCTAAGCCCCTGACGTCATTTGAAGGCTAGGTTTTGGTGGGCTTGATGTTTTCGGAGGTGATGTGATGTGATTT
>ML804675.1:172295-193239 GCA_009831015.1 Picea engelmannii | reverse complement strand
TTAGACATTTCTAAAGGCCTAAGGTCTAGCCTTAAGGAAAGACTAGGTAGTAGAGCCTCTAAAAATTTGAAATTAGTGACATCAAATCAATATAGAACCTCCCAAAAATTGGCAATTGGTATTGTTCCAGATTATACCCTTCTTCATTAGGGAACATAGGGTTGCATCAAGAAAGAACCTGTTTTAAATTGGGAGACATAGGAAAACAATGCATAGAAGACAAAAGCTAATGATCGAGGTGGATATTAATGGCCACCCACCTCTTCTATTGACTCGTCACGATTCTCCGTCTTGTTCATTTTTGTTATGATTTTTGGGTCCTAAACTTCTCAGACCATTTTGAGGCCTTAAATGATGTTTTTTTTTTTTTTCCATTCAGGGGCTAGAGTTGGTTATGGCCTGCCAACAATTGTACTTCTTAGTTATATATTTCTGACAAGCTATTGTGCACCCCAAATGAAGATTATATGCAAAATTTATGTCTCGGGAAAGTTGGCATTATCAACTAACCACCTCAGGGCCCACAAAAATTTCGGCGCTTCACCTCTTAGGGTTATGGTTTTGGATCGTTGGGGTTATTGCTTTATGTTAAAAGGCCATTTGTGAATGAGTGTAGTTGACATCTCTTTCTCTTCAGCAGCTACCACCATTCTAGTTAGTTTGTGTTCTACAGTATTATGTTATTTTATTCATTAATAGAAGTTGGTTTCATTGTATTATTGTTCTCTCTACTATATTTATGTGTGTGTTTCATTCCATTCCCTATACAATCTGGATCAATGGTATCGTAGCAATTTGATCCTTGTTATTTCTCAGTGCATGTCCCCGATGAGGTCAAGGTATAATAGAGAGTTGGGTCTTGAGCTAATTTCACTTGGGGAGAGTTTCTTTCGTCATCCCAAGAAGCCTCCCATGGTGAAAGAAAAGAGAGATGACGGAGCAGTAGATCCTTTCAATATGTTGCTTGAGGAATCCCTCCCGCAACAAAGGAATGAGATGATGGACAAATTTGCTCGGATCCTTCAACGACTGTGAATAGTAGGAGAGGCACCCTCAACAAGCAAACATTTCGAAGGTCCAATATCCTTCAAGGTACAAGTTAACTTTGATATCCCTTT
This sequence comes from Picea engelmannii, assembly GCA_009831015.1. NCBI lineage: Eukaryota > Viridiplantae > Streptophyta > Pinopsida > Pinales > Pinaceae > Picea > Picea engelmannii. The sequence continues at coordinate 192,121 of ML804675.1, read as the reverse complement.
ATCTGAAGGCCAAATAGATGCAAATGCTCTGGAGAAATGGTTAAATCTACTAGAGGGTTATTATTATGTTCAAACAAAATTTCGGTGGTGAAAAGATCACCTTTTCTCTCCTTAAATCCCTTCCTCATGTCAAATATTGGTGGGAAGGTTACTAGGAGAGACATAATGACATTGATTCTATGGAATTTGGTATAAGACCGACTTGAGTGGCCTTTGTTGATACCCTCAAGGAGTAATTCTACCCTCTTGGAAATTATGATGACCAGTACATGAGATGGACAACTCCGCGTCAAGAGAGAGACCAAATGGTGTTGGAGTACACCAATATATTCCATACCTTGCACTCAAAGATGGGTATCAGAGACTCCACATGAAACCCGGTTCTGAAGTATTGCGGTGGCCTACATAGGTACAACCAAAAACAGATGGATTTCTTGGAAATCTTCTCGTTGGGAGCCGCTTATCGATACGTTGTCAAAATCAAGCATAAATTCAAGCAGAGGAATAAGTGGAATTTTGGGTCTACCAATTCACCAAAATAGAAGCATGGTAAAGGTGAATCTAACTCACAAAATAAGGGACAGAGAAAGGAGAGCTAACCTCAAGACAATTAGTCCAAGTTGCAAGAAAAGAAGGGTAATGGGAAGTTGAAGAAGGACATTGGAAAGTGGTGTGAGTTCCAAAAAATCCATTGGCACAACACTAATGAATTTCATGCAAAACAGTCATTGTTGGTTGAGCTTAAAGACAAAGATTCATACCCTAGCTTGAACTTTGATTCAGAGCAATATAAGGGAAAGTGGACCATTGATGCAGAACCCAGTGTTATTATTGCAACTTCAAATATACAACTAGAAGAGTTGGAGGAGATTGAGGAGGGAGAGAACCTCTTCCATTCACAAATGTGGGTGAAGGGGACCCCACTACATTTCATTGTTGATAGCGGGATCCAGAAGAACCTGTTCTCAACCAAGGTCATCAAGAGATTTAAGTTTCCAACAACGCCACATCCCCAACCATACACCATTGGTTGGTTGAGCCAGGGATGAGCCCTTTGTGTCAACCAGTAATTATTATTATCCTACAACATCAGGCCCTTCAAAGATGAGGTAATGTGTGATGTTTCCAAACTCGAAGTTTGTGATGTTCTCTTAGGATAGCCATATATGTGGAAACATAATGATGTATATGAGTCTATACCTCGTAGTGTCATTTTTACTTTAGGAAGACATATCTATAGGATACCCAAGGTCATTCGTCTCTTTGATCATGACTAAGCAATGTAGGAAGGTAATCTTACAAACTAGGAAAATTTCCTCTTCATGGTTCACTCTAAAGGTGAATGAAATATCACCATGACATCAACAACCCTTGTACAGGGTCTCACTGCACATCAAAAGCAAGTGAACAAATTAGTCGAATCATATAGAGATATCTTCACCTCACCTATCGAGGTACCTCTACACTGTCTGGTCAAGCATTGAATTTATTTGATACCCAGTGCTCCTTTACCTAACATCGCAATATACATGTGTTATCCCATGGAAAATGAAGAAATCAAACATCATATTCAAGAGTTAATCCAAAAAAGGAAAATCCAACCAAGATCCTCACCTTGCGAGAGCCCAATTGTGTTGGTACAAAAGAAAGATGGGACATGGTGACTCTGTATTGATTATAGAGATCTAAACAAAATCACAATCCAAAACTCAAAACTAGTATCCCATTCTCTAGATTGATGACCTCATTGACCAATGTAGGTGCGCCAAGTACATTATTAAGATTGATATAAAGTCGGGCTACCACCAGGTACCAATCAAGAAAATCAATGTATGGAAAACTACCTTCAAGTCTAAAATAGTCCTTTTTTAGTGGTTGGTCATGATTTTTGGCTTGAATAATGTGTTGTCAACTTTCATGAGGATGATGGGCAACATTTGCAACCATTCACCAATTCTTTTGTGGTCGTATATCTATATGACATCCTCATCTTCAGCAAAACTTGGGTAGAACATTTGCAACACATTTAGTAGGTCCTTGGCACCCTATGGAAAAACAAGTTATATATTAATATAGAAAAATGCTCATTTGTCATGAAAAGCATCCAATATATAGGATATATCATGGATGAACATGGTGTGCATGTGGATCCAGTTAAGATCCAAGTCATTTGTGACTCGTCGGCCCCAACGAGTCTAACTCAGCTCTATAGTTTCTCGGTCTTTGCCAACTTTTATCGCACGTTCATGTTTGGGTTTTCTCATGTTGCTTGGTCCCTCAACCACATCACCAAGGGTGGATCCAAGGCCAAGTTTGTTTGGGTTGAGTTACAACAAAAAGAAGTTAAGGATTTGAAACATCGTTTATGTTCACCGTATTCACCTTGCTAGATCTGCAACAACCGTTTGAGATTGAGACAAATGCTTCAAACTATGAAATTGGTACAGTCCTCACTCATCATACCCATCTAGTGGCTTGTTACCCTCCAGGTTAGGAGTATCCAGGGAGATTATGTCTCGAGGCCCACAGGTTGAAGACATGGATTGTCGATAGCCAGATGACCAGATAGATTCCTTCCTCTCCACCACATCACCATTTATCAACAACAGTGTAGCAACATCCACCACACCAGCTTGGCCCAAAGAGGACAACAGATCTTGCTTCATGAGGTAACAAGTTTGATCGCGTGGTAAGTGACACTTTAATAATTGAATCATTTGAGCATGTTACAAATATTCCTTTCTTGATTATGAAAATGTTTGCTTGGAAATTATACCTTTTGCCTCATTTCACCTTGGTGGTTGACATGGTTTCCTAGTAAGTGGTACACCCTCGGGAAAAGGGTTTCTACTGGGGGGTTTCCTTGAAGGTTCATCGTACCATTCCCGCACATACTTATCACTTTTCACACCTCTTCCCCTCTGTTTCCTCATCTTTTGGGTTTTTGGGTTTATTGACCCCAAGAAGGGATTATACCTCATTTCATGGGAAGGGGATAAAGGCCCAGAGGTGTTGTGGCTGGAAAAAGTTAAAAGCCATAAATTATCCCTCTAGATGATCTCCCTAAGGTCTCAAGAGTAATGAAATGCTTCTCCATAAAAACTGAAGGACCTTTAAAAAATAAAACACATAATTAATAAATGTCTCGCTTGTTGGGGGAATGAATTTGCGGTGTCTTTTACTTTTTTTGCACATGGAACTCGGTGTGTTCCTAACTTCAAGGGGCGTTGCGATGATCCTTACTTTACATTGAACATAGCACTCAATGTTTTGGACCATAATAAATTAAAGGAAAATAAGGGTTTGGAAAAAGGTTGCATTGCAAATGAGGGATGCAACACACCCTCCACAAAGACACCCATAAATGAGACAATATGAACCCTTGATATGTCAAGAACCCCATACCCGAAAGTCATACCCCCATCCACCCCATATTCACTACATGACTTAGATAGGGTCTTCTTGGGAAACACTCCTTGACTTGGGGATTGGCCTACCCAATAGGGCACCATGACAACCCTCCCATACTTAAATTTGGCAAATTTTATAAGGCTTTTGAGCATTTGTTTAGTTTGAAAAGGGGGGATTTAATGAACATGTTTGGGTGGTTCTTTTATTAAATGTACCTTATTTGGCATGATACATGTGACTTGTGGACCCTTGGAGGGCGTACTTGTTTGTCTTTGCAGGAACTTACGAGGTGAAAGTTATCCATGGAGGAATTATGTCATTTTGACCTTCATAGGGGGTTAAGAACCCCTAGGACGGATGTCATACCCCACAGGTTGGGCAGAGAACCCCAGAGCCTTTTTTTGCAAAGGATAGAGGACGTTGCCTTTGGAGGCACTTTGACAACATTCGAGGATGACATCATAGCCCTTTGCACCTAGGCATTGGCCTTTAGAGGCCTGGGATGTCACTTTCTAAGCCCCTGACGTCATTTGAAGGCTAGGTTTTGGTGGGCTTGATGTTTTCGGAGGTGATGTGATGTGATTTTAAGGAAGGATATGTGTGGCATGACACTCTATCACATGAGAGCCTGAAACATGACCTTTGGAGGCCCAATGATCTACTTTTTTAGGCTTGACATCTCATTTATAGGCCTCATGTCACCCTTCTAGGGCATGATATCACCCTTTTTAGGGTTTTATCCTATGTAATTTTATTATTTGCGAATTGTAATGGAAAATAAAGGGGGTTGGCCCTATTTTAATTTGTTGTTGACAATTTAATGTGTACAAATTGGTTTAGATGGACTCATATAAATAGAGGCCATCTCTTTTTCATTTTTACAACTCATCATTTGAGAATTACATAACTCTTGGAATGAAATTTCGACCCCTCTTGGGCAATTCTCTATCTCTTGTCTCTTGTGAAAAATGGATGTTTTACTTGTCTATTGGTGGAAGAAAGGTTGGTGACTTCTCTTGGATTCTTATTCTTGGCAATTTGTTTAAATTTCTTGATAAAGTAAGGGTTTTGCATGCTATCTCTTGGAATAGGTAAGGAATTTCTGCAATTTTGGGTTTTTATTCTTAATTTCACGGTTATTAATCAAACCCTTGGAGGAGTATAAAGGCATACACCCTCCCTCAAGGAATTTTCTTCTATTGTTATTGAAAAGGATAAAGGATTGTTACAAGGAGTAAAAAGGCTTACACCCTTGTAGCTTAACCTTGCTAAGGTTTGTTTTCTCTGGGGAGTAAAAATACATACACCCCTATAAGAGTAATAAACCCTAGTTTAACTTGGTTGTGACCAAGAAAGAGACTCCATAACCCAATAGATAAGGCACTAGTTGCATTGGAGATTGAATATTGTTGCATTGGTAAACGTGAATTTAAAGAGATTGAATTGTCTAAGGTTGGACCTAAATTCTACATGCTTTAATATATCTTGTGCCCTAAGGGTGTCTTGACTTGCCAAGTGGTTGAGTTGTTTTAATAAACATTAAGTTATATCCAATAGGGTTGCAGAAAACTCATTATTTCATACTCTTTTCTAATTGTTCTACCGTTGAAATTTACTTGTAAGCTGTGATTTTTGACCTATTGTTTAAGAGCTATTCTTTGGGTGGCTTACTTGTTGATTTTAGTGGCTAGAACTTTCTGCTATAGAAACATTTTTCTACAGCCATAAGGCTGTCACATAAGTCTCCTAATAACATTCTTTAACAACCCTTATTTGTCATCAAAGTCGAGGTCTAATCATTGGAATATTGTGTGTTATTTGCAAGCTTTATTTTCCAACATCATACACTTGATTTTGATGCTTTAGTTTGCAGCTATTATAATCTCTTTATTGTTGGTATATATTTCCATACTGCTACAATTTTGGGACATCAAGGTTGTTTGTCGATTCCCTAATTTGACACCACGTTTCAAACACTAAGCACAAGCACACCAGTTGCAAATTTTCATCTCCAGAATGGACTATTATGTCATTCGGGTCATCTCTATGTTCCTTCAAGTGAGCATGTGAAGTTCATTTGGGAATCTCATGATAGTCGGGTGGTGAGACACTTTGGTGTGGAAAATATTGTGGTTTTACTACAAAAGTACTTTTATTTCCCAAAGCTTCAATAGGATGTCAGCAAGTATATCAAATCATACATCATACATTGCCTATGTCATTGCCAAACTTGCCATTAAAAAGCAGGGGTTGTACACTCCTCCGCCTACTCCCGATAGTCCCTGGGAGTCCATCTCCATGGATTACATGTTTTATCTACCCTCTAGCAAACATGGTAATGATTGTGTATCTGTGGTCGTTGATCGGTTTTCTAAGATGGTCGTCTTGACAACCTACAAGAAGAGTATCACCACTGAGGCCATTACTAAGATCTTCTTCGAAAATGTCTGGGTTCATTTCGGGATACCATAGACTATTATTTCATATTGCAACTACAGGTTCTTGAGTACATTTTGGTCTATCCTATGGTCAATAATGGACACTAAACTCACAAAATCGACTTCCTTCCACCCCCAAACTAATGGAAAAACAAAGGCATACAACAGAATGATTGTGCATCTTCTAAGAATGTACAACTCCAAACATCCATGAACATGGGATGAAATCCTTCCTTATGTTCAACATAGCTATAATAAATCCCTCCATATCTATATTGTCCACAACCCTTTTCAGGTGTGCTTAGGGTTCCATCTATTGGCCCCCATTGATGTAGCTCTTCCCGTTCCATCTTCTCCAAAAGATTCCTCCCACACTCAAAATCAAGAAGACATAGCAACAAAATTTGTTGAACAAATCCAACAATAGGTTCATGATATCTTGGAGAATGTCAATGCGAAGTACAACCAGTGACATGACCAACATCGGGTTTCACACAAGTTTCAAGTTGGTGATAAGGTGTGGTTGCATTTACAGAAAGAGTGCCTCACATGCTCCCATAGGAAGCTCGAACTAGTGCAATATGGGTCTTACACCATCACAAAGGATGTGGGTGACAATGATTTTGAATTGACTATTCCTCCTTTTGTTGGTTTGTGTCTAGTATTTAATGTGGAGTTGCTTCAACCACATTTCCCACCTTTGTTGGACACTTCAGATGTGGTTGAGAAATTGGCCCCTCTCGAACTCAATCCCGACTACATTTCACAATCTCCACTGGATCAGATCATGGACACCAGGATTAAGGGCACCCACCAATAGAACATGCAAATCTCTTAGATTGTGAAAGTAGGGCAACTACTTCAACGAGGCAAGTGGCTCACCAAGGTTTAGATTCAACAAAATTTTCCCCATCTCCTGAGAGAAATTGATGCAATGGGGACTATTGATTCCTAAGGAGGGAGGACTAATCTAGGTGGATTTCAGTGGATATCGGTGGCCACCCACCTCTTCCACTAACTCACCACGGTTCTCCATCTTGGTCATTTTTTAATGATTTTTGGGTCCTAAACTTTTGGGGTTGTTTTGAGGCCTTAAATGATGTTTTTTTGGCCATTTGGGGGGAAAGCATGGGCATGGTCTGCCAACAATTGTACTTCTCATCTAAATATTTCCAACAAGCAATTGTGTTCCCCAAAAAAAGATATATGCAAAAAAAATTCCCCCGGGAAGTTGGCATATCAACAAACCACCTTGGGGCCTACAAACCTTTTGGCAGTTCACCTCCTAGGGATAGGGTTTTTTAACGTTGGGTTCTTTCTTTATGTTAAAAAACCATTCTTTAGGCCTCTTGAGATATCTTTTTTTGAATGAGCGTAGTTGACATATCTCTCTCATTAGAGATAATATACCACCATTCTAGCGAGTTTGTGTTCTACAATTTTTTGTTATTTTATTCATTAATAGAAGTTGGGTTTCACTGTATTACTGTGCTCTCTGTTATATTTTTATGTGTGTTTCAATTCGTTCCATATACAATCTGGATCATTATTGTAGTTATATTATTTAATTATGCTTTTAACTATTTTGTGAGTTTTAAATTTATTATTACATATATAAAAAAGTAGTGGTATACTTAATCAATTACAAATTACTCTACATAAAATATGATATAAATTTAAATGTTTAGGCTCTACATTATTATGTGTGATTGATCATCTAAACCTATTATTATCATTTTTAACCTTTGCCTCTTAACTCTACACTAACCCAACTTACTTGGAAACTATCATTAATGGGGCACTAGATATTAACCTTCATTAGATAACACCTCTAACTTAGTGTGACATGGCATATGCTTCTACTATTTTAATATTTTTCTGAGGAGGTGCATTTTAGACCCCAAAATTATTCTAATGGGTATTTGGCATAAGGGTTTTCCAAGGTGGATCCATAATATCAACCACTGTCAGGGGTGGCAGGTGCAGGGGGGAGTCTTCATGATCCCAAAGAAAGTATAATAGCTTATTACACTTGGGGTCTTGGGAATATTTAGAATAATCTGGATTAGGAATATTCATTGTGGTCTGGTCTTTCTACAACCTAGGAGGAAAGTGATAGGTCCTTATCAAACTTTGGAGATTCAATGATGGTCATAAAAGCAATGATTGGGCAAACCAATCCAAAATGCTACAAATTAAAAACTCACATTTCCAAAATCGAACGAGAACTCTCTCTTTTAGAAAGAAACTCATTCTTTCATATAAAGCATGAGTTAAATGAGGAGGTGGATCATTAGGCTAATTTATCCTATGAATTTCACCCTGGAACATTATTAAATAGTGGGGTTATGAACTTTAGACTAATCCCCTAAATTAAAATCAATATGAAGTATTCAATGCAAACACATTCAAGGAGAATTGTTCACCAGGATTTTATGTGAATTTACAATCAACTCGTGGATATTCAATGTTATTTGGTGTATTGGTTCAGGCAATGTGGGAATATGGTCGAGTTAGGATTTTCGCAGTGGTGAAATTCGGGTTGGTTGATGGTTTTGTGTGTGTTGGATTCTGGTCTATGTGGGTGTCTTAGTGATTTTTGGTGTGTCTCCTCTACATCTCCAAGTGTCTTCAGGAGGCAACATCCCCCTCTCTATTTTCCTTCTTCTCTCACTCTTGTTGCACCTGCGATAGATGTGTTCGAAGTCGGAAGGAAAAGTTTCAAACAGGCTTTGGTGCACCTTGAATTGGAGGAATATAAGTGGGAAGTGTTTGTGGCTCAAGGAAACTTCCTCACCCAGATTTTAGTAACTTCTTACTTACATTCCAATTTCATAAATAGTGCAAGGTATGTCCTAAAATTCTAGATTTTTTCCTTCAAAAATGTTGTATTCATTTGGTGGTTCACAATTCTTGTCATTTTTTGGAGGGCAATAGTTGGACTCAATTTGAATGGTCTAGGGATACGTGGCTTGCTTCCTATTTTAATAGTATTAAGGTCTGCTACTCCCAATCACTAGAAAACTCTTGTTCATAACAGGTCCCTGGATAGTTATTTGGTGTATCCTTATAGGAATCAAATGCAAAGTTGATATGGAAAACGTTGATGTTAAAGAGATCTGTAGAGTATTATGTCGTCACTAGCAGATCAATCAAGCCAATTGTAGAGCTCTAATGGCAGTTTCTTCTAAAAATTCTAAATTGGAACATGGATATACTACTCGCAATTCAATGTAATGAGCATTTTGTTGCTCTATAAATAGATATTAGATACAATGGAAGTTGAGTGAAATAGGTTGTGAAGTTTAATTCTTACCTAGCGAACAGAACCTCTCTCTATAGATTTTAATATCAAGGAATTGAACACTCACTCCAAGCTACACCAAAGGAAAATGAAACAATTCACCTGCTTCGCAACCCATTGGAAATTGATGGCCCAAGCTCCCCTCAATTTTATGAGGGGAAAGAGGAAGGAAGTATCTAGTTGTGTTGTCATTGATATGTATTTTTGGGTAAATATGTAAGACATGCCACTTGTAGGTTGACTTAGAATCTATGTTTGGTAGTGACTTTTAATATTTTTATGTGTTTTCAAATTTCTGTTATATTTTATGGAAGGATAAAGGAATTGTCCCAATGTAATCTATTGATAGATTCCGTGCATCTTTATTCGAATGAACTCAAATTCGATTTTGGTTTAAAAAAACAACAATAATACCAACCATTTTCAATAGCACTAGATTGACTTGAAGGTTAATGATCCATGTGTAGGGTGCCTTTTAAGACTAATATGGTCCCCTTTCCCTTACAAAAATCTTAATTAATTATGGTAGACCCTTCACTCTACTGGTGAACATGTGTCCAAGACTTACATCGAGGTCTTCAAAGATCTGTAAGACTCTGAATCATATTCTTCCCTTGCCAAATGGGGCATATTCACTAGATGGAATAATTTTTCATGGATCTGGCCTATTGATTCAGAGTCCGATGGAATAATTTTACATGGATTTGTCCTTTTGAGTCGGAGTACACCAAACGGACCGCTAAAACCCTATCAACTAAGAATTTAGTGAGGAATTTCTTGCAGGATTTGTAGAGGGTTCAAGACAATTCTTTATCCACATAAGGGTGGAGATTCCATCCTAGGGTTTATGCAGTACATGGATAGGGTTTCTACAGATGAATAATTGGAGGCAGTGTGAATTGATCTATGAATAGAGTTGTTGGTGTTGGTTTGCGGTCAATGGAGTAGGAGGACGTTAAATTCTCAAAGGATCCACTCGAGGGCTAGTAGATATAGTATAGTCCAACAAATATCTAAGTTGGAGGCCTATTAGATCCTTTCTCTCTACGCCACTCAGGCTTGCACCTATTGGAAGAACAGACTATGCACATTATCGGAGAGATGGCAAAGGTTTTTTTCAACACTTGCAATTGGGATACCATAACTTCGAGAAAAGAAGTGATGGGATGGGTTTTAGTTATTCCCAAGGTTCATAATTGAAAAGATGTTTCTCCTCCTGCAATGTACCCTCAATCTAATCCAGGAGATCATGTGCCTTTATTCCAAAAGCCATATCATTTGAGGATCTTATCCTATCACACGGTGCTACTGAAAGTGTATTTAATAGAGATAGTACCATCGAACCTATGGAATACCCATGCTATGAAGGGTGTAAAAAATGTCCTTTCCTCAAAAAAAGGGTTCATAGAGGAAGGTTTAACATATGAGTTGTTGAGTGGCTCAAGCCCTATGACAAAGGGCCTTGGTGTATATAACCTAGAGACTATGAGAAATCCAAAATGATGCAAATGTATTAAGAAGATGCAAGAGCTCGTAAATCTAAATCTACATCTAGGGGAAAAGATAATATTAAATGGTATTTTGTATATATCGAAGGTATCCTCTATGAGCCATTTTCTGGGTGAAATGAATGAGCAGTGGCCCTCTGAAAGAATGGACCAAAAAAAACTTTGAACCTATAATGGGAATCTCCCCTCTAAGTTTAATTTTGGTAAAAGGTTGGATTGTTTGGATATTTAGGTCTATGGAGGAAGTAAATATAATTCTTCAAAACAGGCGGAGTGGGGTAACTAACCCTTATGTCTCGAAAAATGGCAGTTGGAATTTGATGCCAGAACAACATTTTTTGATTTAATATCAGTTTGGGTAAGACTTCCAGGACTACCACTTGTTCTATGGTCGGATGCAGTCTTTGAAGAAATTAGAATTGTACTTGGCATTTTTTTATGCAATAGACATGATTTATCATGATTCTAGATATATGGGAATGGCACAAATTCTTGTCAGAATCGATATAAGCAAGGTTTTAGTAGAGTCGGTAGAGATTCATAAGTTTGATGAGGGATATCACAAAGCCATCAATGTCATAAATACAAACACTTAGCAATTGATTGCATCTATCCAATTCTTAGAAAGTTCTCAGTACAAAAGAAGTACCTCATCTCTCTAAGGAACATAAGCAAAGGGACTTGGCAATGAAAACTCTTTCTGACAATAATGGAAAATCGATACAATTGAGCAAGTTAAATCCATCCTCATCTCTGGTAAAAAGTCAATCTTCTAAAAAAATAATTTTTAGGTCATGGGGATATAAAGTTGAAAGAAAAGGTGAAGAACCTCATTGTTATTTCCTTCCAAGTTTGATGGGAATTCAAAAACCTAATCCCCCCCCCCCTCATACATATTTTCAGTATAGGCAAGCTGCCAACAAAGGAGAAATATTCATCCAAGTCATCTACCAAAACAAATTTAGAGCCCTATATAATGGAAGCATATAGTGACCTAGATTATGTAGAGTCCTTCAAGTATGACCTTAGATCAAGAAGTAAAGACCCTACAAGTCTTCTAGGGAAGTTGGAATGAGGTCTGGGGTTTCTATATGAAATAGGGAAGAAACATACACAAGGAGGAAGAAAATCATATATGTCATTAGCCCAAAAACAAGCAAATTATAAAATAAAATGTGGGAAACAACTATCTTTGATTGGGGATCTTAGAGAAAATTCCCCTAATGCAGCTCAAAAATGATTTTTCTGACCCTGAATTGCTAAGGCTTTGACAACCCCTCGAAAAAATTGGCCTTGTTATAACACAACGTGTACTTTCCCAAAGCCTAAAGCCAAGTAGGTCGAGATTGGCGTAACACGAGGGTAATCCTATCACTGTCACCCCAACAGGATACCCTTTTCTATTTAGGAGGAAAAACCTTCTCCAAGGGAGACGTCCCTAGACCTAGTGGGTTGATGAAGGGAAATAAATGATAAGTAAACTACCCCTCTCTCTAGGTGACTCAAGTCAAGTTTAAGTCTTGAAGGATGAAGCAAAAGAAATATAGAGTGTACATGCCCCTTACCAATACAACAACAAGTGTTAAGGAAATAACAAATGATAATGATGCTTCAACAAGACAGTAAACTTGTGAATATATGTTGGTTGTCTATGTATGCAACAAATGACAAGTAGATGATAGTGATAAGTAAATGATAACAACTACAAATTTGTAACAACAAGAACACACTTGTGCGGACAATGTGAACAAGCATTTAAATCATCAATGATAATACTTTGTCTTTATGTGAGTTATCTAAATATATCAACTAGCAATTGGATTTAAACATGTTGTCTAAGTTAAATGTAATGGCAGTAAAATATAAGTAATGACAGCAGTAAACAAGCTTCAGAAATGTACTTTGATAAGGCAATTGAACAAACACTTGAGCATATATTGATAGTAACTTGCCTTGTACAAATTTTGGGTTGTTCTAAGGTGGTTGGTAAGATGATATAGACTGAAAACAATGGTTGTAATAGTGAATTATCAGTAGTAATTAAGTGGTTGTTAGTATCTCTAAGCTAGGTTAGTTAACTAGTTAAAGTTAGTAGGGTAATCAAGTAGGAAACAGTTTGGATTTAGAGTTTGAAGATACTTGTCAAAGACTGAGGTTTGACTAGTGCCTTTCTAAGGGTATTGGAGTCAAGTAGGTGGCTTCCTTCAAGGCTGATAACAAGTGATTTTACACATAATCCAAGAGGGAGAAAGACCTAGGAGGAGTAGCAACTTAAGTCCTCCTAGGTTTGACCTTAAAAAGTGAGGAAGCTAGGGTGTAGGCACTTCTAGGACCTAGCATGTCCTTCTTCTTGGATTTTTAGGAATGAAAATTACTTTGCACAATAACTAAGTATAAACCTCTAGAGATATAGCACTTTAGAGCCCTAAGGTTTCACTAGTTACTAGATCAATTCAATAAAGCTAGGCAAATGAAAAGCAAGAAAGTTAGCACTTTAAGTTTCTTACTTCAAGCATTAATTAAACCGTGCAATTTCATAATCTTGTATGAGCAAGCAAACCATTACCATAACAATTTACAATGACAAAGTAAAAATATACTTGCACCAAGAAGAATCATGTAAAACCATGCAAGATTGCCACAAAACTTCATAAAATTTGTCCAAGTGCTAAAAACAAGCCTTAAAAGAGTAGTGCCCTCCTTATTTCATCCAATAACCCTTAGTAGGGAGAAAATTTTAGACCTCCACTCCCCCAAGTGAGAGTTATGATGAAAATGAGTGTCACTTTATCTTTATTTATACCAAAATTTGACCTTTAATTATTTTAGGTCAAAATATCAGGGCCGACCTGGCCAATTTACTACAAAATTACAGTTATACCAAAATAAATTCAATTTGCATCTAAATAGGCCTCCAAAGGTGACATCATGCCCTCCTAGGGTGACGTTGGGCCTCAAATGTGGGATGTTGGGGAAAGGAGATGAAATGTTGGGCCTCCAAAGGCCTTAAATTTGCCCACATGTGCCAATAACCTCATGAATGCCTCCAAGGTGACAACCCCAACTGACAAGTGACGTCTAGGGCTGCAGAGGTAATGTCCAAGGCATCCACAGTGCCTCCAAAGGCAACTTTATTCCTTCATCTTGTGCAATCTTTCAATCTCTTCTTACCCCTGGTTGGGGTTTCAACATCCATATGTGGGATTTGAGCCACCATGAAAGTTTGAGCTAATCATTCCCTCATGTGTACCTGTCCACCGGGCAAGGTCCTGTAGAAACAACAAGTACGCCCGCCAGGGGTTCATAAGTCACAAGGATCATAACATGTAAATCACATTCAATAATTAAATTACCCAATCATGTGAATCAAACCCCCCTTAAACCCAAACAAATTCTCAAAGACGTTATGCAATTTTACAAGTTAGTTTTGGAGAAGGTCTCGGGGCGTCCTATTGGGCTAACCTCTTTTAAGCTTGGGGTGTTTCCCAGGTGGAATATAGTCCAATTCATGTAAGTGTATGAGGTGGCATGGGGTGTGTTATCGCACAATTTTTACTTTCCCCAAAGCCCAAGGCAAGTGGGTACAGAATTGATGGAATTGGGAATATCCTATCATTGTCACCTTAATAGGAGATCCCTTTCTATTTAGGAGTATGTCAAGACTACCCCAGGGGAGACGTCCCCAATGATCTGGGGGTTTGAGAAGGATAAGGCAAGTAATCACAAGGAAACCCTTCCCTCTCACAAATCACTCAACTCAAAGGGTTATTTGTGTCTTATAGAGATGAAGCAAATAGATAATATTATGTACCTTCCCAGAACAAGACAACAAGGCAAAAAKAGGCACTTTCCAAGTACMAAAATGATTGTTAATGCTTCATAAGACAATGAACCTTCAAAAAGTAAGCTAGCTGATATGAATTTGCAGCAATGAAACAGTTTATAACAGCAATTAATATTTTATAATAGCCACAAGAATTATGCCTTGAAATTGCTTRAAAAAGACAAGAAAAGGTAACTTTGACTARGAAAATTGATAATAAATTGTCACAAGMAAAGTTGGCAATGTTTAGMTAGMTTTTAATATCACTTCTGCAGAGAATCTGTTGTACTTAGATGGTTGTAGCAATMTTTTGCAACAATAGCAAATTCTAATGGTCAAAAGTGCAAGAAAACACCATAAAAAGTTAGCATTTACCTAGCAGATTGACTAGCAATTATCAMAATTGAGTTTTGAATGAGTTAAGTGCAATTTATGTAGGGAAATGTATCCAATCAATGTATGTATGTRTGGMTGTAGAAATGTTTTGCAACAGCGGCAAGTTAGCTAAGGAGTTAGTCTAGTTTAGTTTTAGCAAATGTTAGTAAAAMCTTCAAGGATAAAAGTGTGTGTTTGTTTGATTAATCAACACTTGTAGATGGTAGTCTAGTGCATTTTTAGGGTAAATGGAGTAACTAATGGCAGCAGCAAATCTTAGAGGAAAMATAGMAATGATAATGATATGTCAAAGGGATGGAGAGGATAAGAAAGGTGTTGGTATCCCAAGGCCTCAAAAATCCATCTCCAAGAGACAATTGCTAGAAAGTAACAAAGGTTAGGCCCTAGCGATTTCTCCTTTCCTTGAACAAATTGTAATAAAATATGCAATTGGGCATGGAAGTAGGGTTACTATAGTGCTACAATGGTAGGGCTCTAGTATCTACTTCAAGATAGTTGTCTTTCAAGAAATTTTAGCACATGGAAGACTATATAGAAAAAGATAATAACATATGTCTTTCCCCTAGGGTTTTAAGCAAGCAATTTCATAATCTTAGACATGAAACAAGTAAATTAACCATAAGAATTCATTCACAATAAACAAATTCAGATTTATCACTTACTTCACCAAGAATAATCAAGCAAAAACCCTAGTTGAAGATCCTCCACATGAAAATTGCCAAAGTACACCAAGAAATGCCTCCTCCAAGAAGTGTGCACCACTAAATTTCAGCCAAGAAACCTTAAAGAAGACTGAATTTCTGACCACCACTTGTGTTATGAGTGGATGATGAAAAAAATATGGGAGTTTTATCTCTTATTTATACAATATCAATGACCTTTAATTATTTTTTAGGTCATAAAAGGCCGACATGGCCAATTTACATCAAAAATCCAGTTTTTACATAAAATCAATAATTAAAACCATAATTTCACTTTAGGGATGACAACATGCCCTTCTAGGGTGACGTTAGACCCCCATCATGGAACGTTAGGCCTCAAATGCAAAACGCTAGGCCTCGAGAGGCCTCAAATACAACCACACGTGACAACTAGCACCAAATCGTCCTCATAAATGCCAAACCATAATTGAATGACGTCAAGGGTCAACATGATGATGTCAGAGGATTTTAAGGTTCAATGTCATGGTGGAAGGGAAATACCTCCTCGGGTTTAGGCCTGCCAGAGTGTCTCAGGGGAAATGTCCTTCTTCCTTCTTGATGCCATCCTCTGGTGTCTCTCCGCCCCTAGTTGGGGTCACGACATCCATCTGTTGGAATTTCAACCCCATGGAGGTCTGAGCTAATCATATCACCATATGTAGTTGTCCATCGGGCATGGTCCTACAGCAACAACAAGTACACCCTCCATGGGATCATAAGTCACAGGGATCATAGCAATTTCAATCACATCCAATAATCAAATTACCCAAACATGTGCATCAAACCCCCCTTTACACAGACAAATGCTCAAAGACGATATGCAGTTTAACAAGTTAGGTTTGGAGAGGGTCTCGGGATTTCCTATTAGGCTAATCCTCCTCAATTTTGGGGTGTTTCCTAGGTGAAGACCAATCTAGGTCATGTAAGTGTGTGAAATGGTGTAGGGGGAATGTTTGGGCAAACGGTACAGTGATAACAAGGAAATGTAGGTCTTGCCTATGGGTGCCTCTGTAGAGGAGGAGATGCACCTTGTCATGGATGCCATTTTTTCCTTTCCCATTCATGCATTTTATTCTTTGTTTTATTTCTTTTTCTTTTCAAGGGAATATTTGGGGGACATTGTCCTGGCATGTTGACCAATGGTAACATCATTACACATAAGCACTTCACAGAAATGAGAAGTTTGGCTCATGATGAGACCCCCATTCTCTTGGCTATGCCACCAAGAGCCACTACCTTGGTTTGGTGACCAGATAGATGGTAGTGTCATACTTCTAAATGCCCATGGACCTAATAAGTCAACTCATGATGAGACCACCCATCCACCAACTATACCTTGAGTTTTATTTTATCTCACAGGTCCCCTTTTCTTACTAAGAAACCTTTTATTTATTTCTCGGGAATCCCTAGGTGAAGCATCTCAAAGGTTTTATTTTGGCTTTTAACTCTTGCTAGCTACTTTTACCCTATGTGCCTTTAGCCCCTTCTTCCCACAAGGCAAGGTACAACCCTTCCTAGTGTGGCAAACCCAATGCCCGAACCAAGGCAGGGGAAAATGAGAGGGATAATGATGAAAAATGGTAAGTATGGAAGGAATGGACGATGACCTTTCATAGACCCACCTAGTGGAAATTCATTCTAAAGGGAATGAACTTACTAGGGCATCCCCCCCCCCCCAGGTATGAACAAGTTAAATAGCATAATTTCCAAGCAAACGTTATGAAATAAAGGAGAGTTCAGTGAAACACATTCAAATTCTTCAAAAATCAAATTGACACATACCATGTTACCCGTACTTATTACCTCATGGACCAAGACCCACTGCTACATCAGGACTAGGCAGGTGGGATGGATGTTGTTGTTACTGATAGATGGGATGCATTGAAGAAAATATGGGCCCTCTGGGGCCAAGCTCAAGTCGTATGGCTCTTGGTACTCCATGTCTAGGACATGTGGGCCTCGAGACATAATCTCCTTAGTTATCCCTAGGATAGGGGATAACATCTGGCTCCAACTCAGGGACATGTGCTCATTGTAGAGTGCATGAGAACCTCAGCATCTCTGGCGTGACCTGTATCTGCTAGATCTCAACAAAATGAATTAGTAATCTTTTGGGTGGTGATATCACCGCTCACTCATATATGATACAATGGAAATAAAGTAATCAAGCATATATATACAAATGAAAATGAAACAACAACTATACTACTCTAGCATTATATTCATATGGTATATACAATGAATGAAAATGCCTACCTAACTTACCTCTACTTAACTATTGGTTGAATGTTAGGTGTAGTCAAATAGTCAGTGAAACCATCCTAGCAATATCTCATAACACCTACCTCTGTGCTTCATCATAAACCAAAACAATGACAAGTTAAGCACAAAAATAACACGAGTTAGAAAATGTATTGTATCGTCAAAAATCGTAAATTCTATCTCATGGAGGTAGGAGGGAGGGACAAAATTGTGCCAAGTCACGTTCTCAAGAAAGTGCTCAATCCATCTTATAAAGGGATCGTAAAAAATCAAAGGTTAAATATACTGACTCAGAGTGTGAAGGTTGGCTACCTTGGACATCTTCACATTCTGAGGTCTGGGAAGGGACTAGTAAGAACCTAGAGGATGACTGACAATTTCTTAAGGGAAGGTTGAAAGACTGAGACAATAAACTTCTTCTTGAGGTATTCAACCTACCCTTGAATTCTAAAAGTAATATTTTCCTCAGAGAAAAATTAAGACAAAGGACATGCTTCCCAACTACACCTTTAGTGACATTGCGAGATAAAGTAGTAGAAGGGAGCTGGAAAACCTCGTCACAAGGATCCTTCTCCGAGCAAGAAATGTCCCCACCTTTATCAATATCTGAGCGCAACAGTGGTTGATAATCTTCTTCATGGGATAAATCCAAGTGCTCAAAGGAATATTCATCAAAATCCTCAAGGTATGATCAAAAATCATTAGGAGAACATAGCACCAGGACATCCTTGGTGTCAGGCTGCTAAATTGAATCTTTAAATGACCTGAAACACTAAATTGTCAAACCAGGGTTGGTAAACTTCGAGCTGATATACAGTATGTGCAGGTAAGCATCTAGTCTCTATCTGAATGCTATCCTAAGAAGAAAACACACACCTATTCTGAGAACTTGAATTTTGATAACTAACTTGAAACTGAGCATTTCCTATTAAGTCATAAACAGAAAAACAGTCTTGCGCTCAAATGTTGGTGCTGCTATTTCTATTCAAAAGTGTGGTTCCTCAAGATTATTTTACCTATGTGCCCAATCATCTACCATCATCATTTCTGTTTAAGCCAGGACACACAGGGTATTGTTGAAAATGCATTCATTCTGAGCAGCAAAAATAAATCTAATTCTGTCTACAGGAAAACAGAGTACTATCCTATCTACTGGTACCAGGAGCTCCTTTTGTTCTAACTGTAATCTAACTTATTCTAAGCATGCAAGGTAACTACTATTTAACAAAGCAAAATGCATGTTAATTCTGAGTTATATTCGAATTGAAAATTAAAATCCACACAATACCATGTTCGTACTCTTAAACCCTACAGGCATCAGACATGTGTTTTATATTCACCAACATAAAAGATAATAGTCTGTGGGAAATGATTCTGTTGGAGAACGATACGATTCTGAAACAACCAAATCAATCACACACTATGAGCTGCAGATATACCATTCATGTAAGCAAATGCTAATGTGCTAAAACAACTAAATCTACAAGTGTAAGCTACCTCGTATACAAGTTCTAAAACACAGAAAGGAACTGAATCTATGACAGCATAAAGCTAAATCTATTGCAAAATAAGGCAGCGACTTGCACCAGTTTGGCGGGCCCAACCAAACGGCACAAACGCTGTAAGTGGTAACCAAAGCCGACTATAACATTCTATACGATCACTGTGTAAACTTTGTGCTTCATTAACTCAGGAAAGAAATACTCAAATCATAAGACAGTCGGGTACCATAACGCAACAATAGTCTATATTAAAAAACATAGGTTCACAACATAACATAGTCCAACATATTCTAACCCGTTCTCAGAAGTGATCTCGGGTTTATATATCAATCCTTATTTCTATAACAGTCGAAAATAAAGGTATGTAAAACAAACGGATCCCCGATCCGAGAATAGTTCTTGAAATCAAATTGAAACGTACTTCACAGCTTCGTGACACGTAGTGTCACGAAGTGTGAACGATGAGGAATAATCGACCCAG
>ML804675.1:148676-172195 GCA_009831015.1 Picea engelmannii | reverse complement strand
TGTAATTAAGAAATGAAGATGACATTACATTCCATTCCTCATCAAAAGGCTAAATATCATGGTTGATCAAAACCATAGGTTCAAAATGGTGATTCAATGGAAAAGGTGAATGGCCATCGAGATCCATCTGGATCAACTTGGATAGGGTAAGATATTTGGGATTATCACCTAGGGTTTATAGCCTTAGACAAAATTATCAATTGGTTCTCAAGTAATAAGTACAAGGAACCAATGTTGTCATTTTTTGTAATTAAAATGTGCAAAAGAAGAAAATAAAAATATATGTATTGTGTTTGATATTTAAAAGAACGAATCAAATGAAAATATGAAAGTAGTATCAGTGATTACATATGTGATATCAAAATCAACAAAGCGATTTTATTAATTTCACTCCAAGTTACAATCATAACCTTTCTTTCAAACCCGCGCAAGGGTAAGGACCAAGATCATATTTAGAAGTATTCGATGGGAATCATACAAAAAGACTCTGACAACAAGTGGAGACCGAGTCTAGAAATACAGATCAGCTTAGCCACAAAAGTATCATCTACCAACTCTGCAAAATATTCCCTATCAGTAATGAAAACTATTTCATGAACAAATTAGAATACATAGACTGCCAAGATCCAATGATTAACCTTTCTAGAATAAGATGTTGAATAATGTATCTCAAATCTTTGAATCCTGTTATCTTCAGTAATACCCTACTATCAACAAAAAGGTTAAGACTCTATGATAACTCAGAATGAATGAAAGTAATTAATCTCACAAGTTTAAGAGAAGACCTTTATCATAATTTTTTCCTTGTTCTCTCTCCCCCTTTTTGCTTGTCCCCTGAACTTCCTTTTATTCTCCTTCAAAGTAGTTTGATAAGTTCAACTACTTTTTGTTAAGTCACTAATTAATTTTAGTTAACGGGAACAACTCTAATAAATAATATCAATTTTAAAATGATAAGGATAAAATAATACTAACTAATAGGTGGGGACCGCTAACTCATTTTTATTTAATTTTCCAATAAAACTCCTTGTTCCTCCAGAATAAAATATGCATATTAATAATCAGATTTCACCTCCCCAAAAAACAAAATCAATCAATAATCAATCATCTTCCAAATGCACTTGTGACTCTCAACTCATTATGTGCAATATATATCTCAAAACAAATATATCATTAAACTGTCTTAAAATATGTTATAAAAAATAGAGCATGTTTGAAATGGCCTCAATCTGTCTAAAGTAATACTGTCCATAAATATGTCACTGTAAAAAATAACAAGAAATGTCTTCAAAGTAAAATCATCATAGCCATAATAAAATTAGAATCCATAATCCTTATGTGACACAATTTTCCTCTTTTACTTCCCTGTGGTTTGATGACTTCCAAATTTTCATCTGCTAGCACTTTAAGCTTTGCTAATGACACTTCTGGATGCATATCTTCAAAAGTCAAGTGTTCATTAGAATTTCTTGGTTGCTTGGCATGGAAAGTGATTGAGTGGGAGGAGGTGACTGATTGGTCTGACTCAAAAGATTTAGCAAGATTTTTATCTTTACCAGACTTGGGCTCTTGAGCTTGAGACTGAAGCCTTTTAGATGGTTGAGTGGATTGGGAATGAGAAATATTTGTGGCAATATGGACAACAAATATTTTTAGGGGAGGTGGAGGTAATAGAAATGAGGCAGAGTGTTATCCCTGAGCTTGAGACTAAGGGGGATTGATAATAGTATTCCATCCATCATTAACTTGGACCTCAGAAGGCAATGAAACATGAGGGTGTATAGGGATTCCAGAGATAATCAAATGAGGTTGGATTAGTGGTATTTGGGGTGGAGGATGTGGTTGGAATAATCCTCTTTCTACGATGTTTAAGAATAATGTTTGCAACAACTAATTAAATTCCTTGGAATTGGCATCAAAGTGGATTGAAAACCTGAGTTTCTTATCCCTCCAGAATTCATTTGGTCCTCTCCCCCTACTTCTTCCACCACTTCCTGTGCTAAAGAAGCTCCTCTAGAGTGTAAAACATGATTATAGTATATCACCATGGTCGATAAACATAAAATGCAATTACATAATATAATTTAGATTAATCTCTATTGACAACAAACAACAAGCAAGCAATCAAGGAGATACATACATAATTCAAACTCAAATGTAAATTTCTTCTTCCTTTTATCAACAATCATTTACTATTTGAACATGGTATTTAAAAAAAAATGTTTTTGGGATCGTGAAGGGATTGTATTGAGTGAAAAGTGATATAATGACAGGGAAATGAAATTGTTGGAAATATAACTGAGAGGGGGGGGGTGAATCAGTTATAATATAAGCTTGAAACTTTCTATTCTTTTCTGAATCTTTCTAAATTATTATTTAATGTGTTACTGATAAATTAACATGCATAGATAAACAATGTTTGATCCATCACACAAAATACACAGAGACACATATTTATCATGAGGAAACCCATAAAGGGAGAAAACCTCTTCTTCTTAGGATGTCAATCAAGCTCCAACTTTCATGTACATCCTAGTCTTTGACCTCCAAATCAAATATGAGGCTACAACCTCTGATAGCAAGCTACAACTTGCAGAGAGCACCAACTCTTAGATTTCTCTAGCACCAACTAGATGGAAGCACCAACTCCCAGGTTTCTCTAGCACCCACTAGAAGGAAGCACCAACTCCCAGAATATCTTCTGGCACCAACTAGAATTTAGAGGACTGCAATCCTTCCTAGCAACACCCTACCACCCTGATTGAATCTTACAAAACTTTACTTACTTGCTCTGTCACTGATATGGTCTATTACAACTCCATGAATCCTCTGCCTCTTCCAACTTCAATTCTCTGTTCCGATTCTATCCTCTATTCTTTCTCCTGCTGCACACATCGATGCTCCTATTCAACTTCTCTTTCTTCTTTTTATACTCTGTGCCACCTCTGCATGCTATACACTATGCCTCTGATCTGCACTTCAGATACTCCTCTGCATCCCAACCTACACACATGCGTAATTAACCAAAATGCACACACTCTTCTCTGTTCAACATGTCTCTCACTCGCCGAGTCCTCTGCATAATCATCATACGAACTCTTCGTCTTCTCTATTGGTTATTCAGAATCTGTTCATCATCAGTGGGCATTATCCTGAGATTATTTGGCTTCTCTGGCAGTCACAACTCTTCATCTTCTCTGTTAGTTACATCCAGTCATATTTAGCTTCTTTGGCTTCTAAGTCCCTTCCTTCATGTGACCTCTGGCGGTGACCATACGCCTGTTCAAAAAGCGCTTCGCATTCTTGGTCTAGCTAGCACTATCTCCCTATTTTCTGATATGACCTTGGGCGATTAACTTCACATGACCGCATGATTTCAGGTGCGAGGGCGATTAATGATTACAGGTGCATCCAATAGTGGTTTGGGATTAACTACTTTTCTCCCCGTAATCTACCTCCAGCTGCCACATACCCTTCTCCGATAGCATGGTTTCAATTGTGGCCTACCCTCAGAAAATTAACTTCTGATCCTGCAATCAAGAGTGATCATCAATCTCATGGTCTCTGATAGATTCCCTCGATCAACGACTCATATCTCTTGTCTTTTCCTTCCTTCTCTCCTCTATCCACGTGCGATCCTTAGTCTCAATGACCAAGTGACATGTGGCACTCCAAACCAACAGACGAGATCGATTTCTCCTTTCGAGCTTCGGGAGTCTCGATTCTCAATCTCTGCTTGCTCCCAGAGCATTTCACCTGGAGTCCACGATCCAACAAAACGTGTCCCTTTTGGATCGACAATCACAATCCCTTCGGGTATTCGGGGTTCAAAAATCTCAACTTTTTGACCTTTTAATCTTCCTTTGCTTTTTCCTGGACCTGATAATCCACTGATGCGTGTCCCTTTTTGGATCAATGGTCGAGATCTCCTTTGGGTCTCTAGACTTTGGAGATTTAAAATCTCAAATTCTCATTTCTTCTGATTGGATATCTTTTGAAATGGAAGATCTGATGACATCCATCCTTCTCGAATCAACGATCACAATCCCTTCGGGTATTCGGGGTTTGACAATCTCAAGTTTCCAACCTTTCCTCCTTCCTTTGCTTTTATCTAGAGCTACCAATCGATTGAAGTGTTTCTCTCAGAATCATATGGTTGATATTGGCTCCAGGTTTCTGGGGTCCGAGAATCTCAACTCTCAACTTTCTTTGCTCGATTTTTCCCGGAGTGTTTTTCCCCGAACTACACAGATTTATGCCACGCATCCTTCTGGAAATCAACGGTCTAGATCTTCTTCGAGTATTCGGCGTTCGAGACTTCAGGACTTTAGGCTAATTTCTGGTGGTAAAAATCTCGAAGTAAAACTCCCGGAGTGACGTCACTTACTTACGTCACTTGATGATGTGTCATGAGCCTAGTAGCTACCACGTGTCACTCGGATTTGTGAATTGCACGTACCTGAAATGTCGAATCAACTTGACACTTGTCATTGTCTGATTGCACCATGTGTCCTTGCTGACATAGATCCTCATTTACTTCAGGACAGGCCTTTGGGACTTCGGGTATTTGGACTTTTCAAGTCGCCAATTCTTCCGGAGTGAGAATCCCTGAACAATAACCTCCTCACAATTTTTAGATCCGAATTAAATGTTGTTCATCGATCATGTTCTATCTTATCCTGTACTTCCACTTTAAAATGATCTGACGGCTGACGTTTAATACAAATCTCTAGCTCTCCGGACTTCGGGGATTTCAGATCTCAAACTGAAAAATTCTCAAAGTGATTTACTTCGGAGTTGTGGATCGTGTGCCACCTGTCAGTCTTTGAGATGGATGGTCCCTGCTTACTTTGGGACTTCAAGACTTTGACAAGTTTTCTCTCCTATGCTCATCCAAAGGATTAACCTTCATGCATTTATTTCTAGATCCAACGACTGTTGATACTCGGTGCTCAGATCCACCAGATTAGATTTGTACTTCTCCTCTGCGCTTCCTCTGGTCACTGGACACTGATCTAAAGGTCATCGGGTATTTAGGATTTGTGATCCAACGAACACTGTCGTTCTCCTCCTGAGATTTCTGATCTCTCTGATTTAGAAGGTTTTCTAAGTGTTCAAAGGTCTCGACCTTTGCTCCTCCTGCGAGTCCGTCCCTTGGATCTTGTCTGCACTTCTGGAACCCACTATCTCTTTTGAGCTTTCTCGTCTTCTGCACTCTCGAGGTTTGGTTCGCTGCTATTCTTGCCATCAATGACAAGCACATTTTTCCTGTAAACATGCCAACAATATCCCCCTTTTGAATTGATGGAAACCCTAAAAGGTTGCTTAGATATCCAACCCTAAAAGGCTTCTTAGATCTCCAACTGTCGCATCCAGACCACTCCTTTTCTCCCCCTTTGACATCAATATCAAAGAAAACATGCTCCCCTTGAGTTGTTGCAATGCTTTTCAGAGGTATCATATATTCAATCAACACATACTCCCCCTGAACAAATAGACTGTTTTAACTTGATAACAGGGTCACGCCCAACTTCTGGCGTAGATACTCAAATTGAGCTTTTGCAAGCGGTTTAGTGAAGATATCAACAATCTAATCTTTGGATGGAATATAATGCAAAGAAACAACAATGTTGGTCACCTGTTCCCTCAAGAAGTGATACTTGATGAGTATATGCTTGGTCTTGGAGTGAAATACAAGATTCTTTGACACATTAATTGCACTAGTATTATCACAATGGATTGGGATTGGTGCATTATACTTTACCTCCAAGTCTGCAAGCGTCTGAATCATCCATAATACTTGGGTACAACAAGTGGCAACTGCAATGTATTCAACTTTTGTAGTCGATAAGGAAATGGAACCTTGCTTCTTGATCAACCATGCTACAAGAGAATCTCCTAAGAAGAATGCACCTCCACTCATGATTTTCCTTTCATCCACGCAGTTAGCCCAATCAACATCTGAATAGAATGATAGTTGAAAATTCTGATTCCTAGGATACCATAGGCCATAGTTCATTGTTCCTTTCAAGTATCTGAATATTCTTTTGACATCTAACAAATGACTCTGTTTAGGTTCATCCTGATACCTTCCTACCATTCCAACAACATGCATTATGTCTAGACGAGATGTTGTGATGTACAATAGGATGCCTATCATAGACCTATAGGAACTCTGATCAACATCAGGTGAGTCATCATCCTTGCTTAACTTGCATCTAGTGACCATAGGTGTGCTCATAGGTGTAGAATCTTCCATTTGAAACCTTTTCAACATTTCTCTTAGATATTTCTCCTGAGAAAAAAATAATCCTTCAGACCTCTGAGTAATTTGCAGACCAAGAAAAAATGACAGTTCCCCTATCATAGACATTTTAAATTCAGACTGCATGGCATAGGCAAACCATTGTACCGATGAAGCATTATTTCTTTCGAAGATGATGTCATCTACATAGACCAACACAATGAGCAAATCATTACCCTCTATTTTGATATATATATTGTTGTCAATTGTTCCTCTCTTGAACCCTTTGTCTTGAAGATACTTATCTAGTCTGCAATACCATGCATGAGGAGCTTGTTTCAACCCATATAAGGCTTTCTTCAGCTTGCAGACAAAGTCAGGGTTATCTGACAGTTGGAAACCCTCTGGTTGTTCCATATAGACTTCTTCTTTTAGATCTCCATTTAGAAAAGATGACTTGACATCCATTTGATAGACTTTAAACTGTTTATGACAAGCATAGGAAAGAAACATTCTAATAGCTTCTAATGTTGCTATAGGCACAAATGTTTCATCAAAGTCCAATCCTTCTATTTGAGCATATCCTTTGTAGACCAATCTAGCCTTATTTCTTACAATATTTCCTTTCTCATTCATCTTATCTTTGTAGACCCATTTGGATCCTATTACATTTTTGTTTGCTGTCCTAGGAACGAGTTCCCAAGTGTCATTTTTTTCAATCTCGTCCAGTTCCTCATTCATCGATTTTAACCAATTTACATCTTCACTGGCTTCATTGAAGTTCTTGGGTTCCACCATGGATATGAAGGCTATATGTGGTTTCTCGGTGTCTTTGATTATCCTCCTCCTGGTTTGTACACATTTGTCTTTCTCGCCAATTATTTGACTTTTAGGATGATTCTTTTGAGTAATTATGGAGGAAGGATTTGATGTTGATTACTGTCCCGATTCTTCTTGTCTGGGTGTCTCTTCTGCACCCGATTCATCATCTTCCTGTGAATCTGGGATTTGTTGTTCTTCATTTTCATTATTTTCATCACCTTTTTCATCTGGCTTAGTGCTTATTCTCTGTTGATATTTTACATGAGATTCTTCATCAATTCAAACATCAATACAATCTACTAATTTATGCATTCTTTTGTTAAAGCATCTATATCCTTACTATTCGTTGCATATCCTAAGAAGATTCATTCATCAACTCTACTATCAAATTTTCCCATATGATCATCATTATTTTTTATGTAGCATTTACTTCCAAATACTTTGAAGTGCTTGATGGATGTAGGTCGACCAAACCACAACTCATGTGGAGTTTTATCACTGTTCGACCTTAGATGTTCTTTGTTCAGAATATGAATAGTTGTATGAACAACCTCCACCCAGAAGGTTTGTGAAATGTCCCTTTCATTCATCATAGCCCTTGCCATCTGTTGAAATAATCTATTTTGGTGTTCTACAACTCCATTTTTTTGAGGAGTACCTGGAATAGTATATTCTCTTTTAATTCCATGTCTATCACATAATTATTTGGAATCTCTTGACATGAATTATCCTCCTATGTCCGAGCAAATTTCCTTTAACTTCCTTCTTGTCTGATTCTCAGCTAATGCCTTAAACATTTTGAACTTCTCAAACACATCATATTTTTCTCTCAGAAAGACAACCCACGTACGTCTGGAGAAGTCATCGATGACCATCATAAAGTAGCGTTATCCTCCAGTTCCTTCTTTTAGCGATGATCCACACAGATCCATATGAACAAGTTGAAGTGGTTTCTCCGAATATGTGAAACTCTTCGATTTGAATTGAGCACGAGTCAACTTCCTCATTTGGCAGGACTCACATACAAAGTTATTAGGCTTAGATATTTTTGGAAGGTCTTTCACAACACCTTCATTATTCAGTTTGACACTATGATCAAAATTCAGGTGTCCAAGCCTTCTGTGCCATAACCAACTTTCATCAATTTTTCTTAAATGACATTTCTCCTTATCTTCCTTCAGAACATATACATTGCTTTTTATTCTAACCCCTTTTGCAAGAATCTCTCCTATGTTTACAGTATTTATTTTACAATTCTTGGCAGTGAAAGTGACTTCGCATCCTTTGTCACATATCTGACTGACACTAAGAATATTATGCTTTAAACCATCAACAAATAATACATCTTGAGTTTTGCTTCTTCCATCACTTAAGCTTACTAGGCCTTTACCTTTGATAGTTCCTGGAGCATCATTTCCGAAGGTCACACTCCCTGATTTATTTTCCTTGAGTGATAGGAACTTACTTTTGTCACCTGTCATATGACTGGAGCATCCGTTGTTAATATACTAGGAGTCTTTTTGTCTTTGAGTTTACAACACCAATCCACACTTGTTATTTTCATTCTTCTTCCAAACCTTGACGTTTTCAGCTCTGCGATTTGAATCTGGATTATAGTTCTTTAAGTGACACTCTGCATCTTTATGTCCATAATTATGGTAGATGTAACATTCTGGTTCATTGAATAAAGGATCATAATGATTGTTATGCTTAGTCTGTGTCTTTTTCCCAGCCATCACATGATTTGCAGTCTGTGGTTGTTTGTAACTTGGCTGTCTCATTCTTTGTCGAGACAGGTATTTATTCCTTCCCTATCTTGATTGCTCATGTCTAAATCTTAGTGAACAATTTACAGCTTTGTGGTCAAAGTTAGAGTAGTAAAAACAATATCCATAGAACAAATCTTTGTACCTAGAAAATGGTTGTCTTCTTTAAGCAGGTCGATTTCTTCCATGCTGATGATTTTCTTGAGCAGAGAGTGTATTATTTCTTTGTTCTTCAGATTCCATTCTGGTAGCTTTTCCTTCACTCCTCCTTGGTGGATGATTCTCTTCCTTTGTTTCTGCAAGTTTGTTGTTGTCAGTAGTTTTAGATTTGACAAATTTGATGGATTCTTTGTTGCTTGGCTGACCACTACTTGATCCCTCTTCATAACCAAAACAAGTTTTCAACTTTGAATTCCTTTGTTGATTCATAATGGAGGCTAATCCTTCTAAGGCTTTAATACTTGTCATATTCTGATGATATAAGGCCTGAAATTTCTGTAGATCTTTTCTGATAGTCACTACTTTAGTTTCCAATTTTTCACCTTTTGTTTCGGCTTCCTTCAATTGTTGTTTGAGAATGTCTTCAATATTCTTAGCTTCTTCTAACTTAACCTTCAACATATTAATTTCTTCAGATGGTTCCTTGCATGTTTTCTCATACCTGAGCAATAACTATTTTTCTTTTCTTTTCTTTTCTCTAAGTCTATCAATCTCTTCCATGGCACTAACAAGTTCTCCTTCAAGATCTACTTCTGCTTCACAGTTAACAAACTCACTTCCTGTATCCTTGGTGTTTAGATATTCTAAATCTATTAGCATGATATCATTTATTTTATCTTCAATAGAAGAGTCACTGCTTTCATCATCTGAGGGATCATCATCATCATTTACATAGAGGATTTTCTTCTTAAAATTATTCTCTTTATAGACCTTTTTGTGTTTGTGCTTCTCTTCATCGTCATATGTCTGATCCTTTCATTTGTGAGGTCACTTGGATGAAAAATGACCTATCTTACCACAGTTGAAACATTTGAAGGGAAATTTACCTTTGTATTTGCCTGATCCTTTCTTCAGTTTTCTCACAAAATTTGCTTCAATCTCATCTATATCAGAGTCTGTGTTTTTTTCTATTATAAAAGATGCCTCTCTTGTAGTGGATTTACCTTTGGTGATTCTCATTTCATAAGCAATTAGGGTTCCAAGAAGTTGATCTAGTGTCAACGTTTTGAGATCAACTATTTCCTCTATAGCAGAGACCTTTGAGTTAAATCTATCAAGAAGAGATCTTAATATTTTCTGGACTAGAAAATATTCAACTATCATTTCATCTAGGCCTTTCATAGTGCTGACAAGTTCTTCTATACGTAAGAAGTACTTACTGATAGTTTCATCTTCATCCATCTTTAACTTCTCAAATTTCAGTCTGTGAGTCTGAAGTTTTGCGTCTTTCACCTTTTCCTTACCTTCATAACTACTTATTAGCTTGTCCCACATAACTTTTGTTGAATCACAGTGCATGAATTTGATAAACTTGGCTTCATACAGTCCATTGAGGATGGCATTCATTTATTTTGCATTAAAGCTAAGCTCCATCTTATCATCTTTTGAGGCCAATACTACCGACTTCACATATCCCGTTTCAACGAAATCCCAAACATCACCACCCAAAGACATTAAATGTGTTCTCATCCTTATTTTCCAAAAGGCAAAGTTTGTTCCATCAAACAAAGGAGGTCTATTAGTTGAACTTCCATCATGACTAGTCATGTTCAAGCTTATGGATCTACCTTTAATCAAAGGCATCGACTCTGATACCAATTGTTGGAAATATAACAGAGAGGGGGGGGGGGGGAATCAGTTATAATATAAGATTGAAACTTTTGGTTCTTTTCTGAATCTTTCTAAATTATTATTTAATGTGTTATTGATTACTTAAGATGCATAGATAAACAATATTTGATCTATCACAAAAAATAAACAGAGACACAGATTTCTCATGAGGAAACCCATAAAGGGATAAAACCTCTTCTTCTTAGGATGTCAATCAAGCTCCAACTTCATGTACATCATAGTCTTTGAGCTCCAACTCAAATATGAGGCTACAACCTCTGATAGCAAGCTACAACTTACAGAGAGCACCAACTCTTAGATTTATCTAGCACCAACTAGATGGAAGCACCAACTCCCAGGTTTCTCTATCACCCACTAGAAGGAAGCACCAACTCCCAGAATATCTTCTAGCACCAACTAGAATTTAGAGGACTGCAATCCTCCCTAACACCACCCTACCACCCTGATTGAATCTTACAAAAATTTACTTACTTGCTCTGTCTCTGATATGGTCTGTTACAACTCCATGACTCCTCTGCCTCTTCCACCTTCTATTCTCTGTTCCACTTCTATCCTCTATTCTTTCTCCTACTGTGCACATTGATGCTCCTGTTCAGATTCTCTTTCTTCTTTTTATACTCTGTGTCGCCTCTGCATGCTATACACTATGCCTCTGATCTGCACTTCGGGTACTCCTTTGCATCCCAACCTACACACATGCGTAACTAACCAAAATGCACACACTCTTCTATGTTCAGAATGTCTCTCACTCGCCGAGTCCTTTACCTGATCATCATACGAAATATTCGTCTTCTCTCGCAGTTATTCATAATTTTTTCATCATCAATGGGCATTATCCTGAGATTCTTTGGCTTCTCTAGCAGTCACAACTCTTCGTCTTCTCTGTCAGTTACAACCAATCGTATTTAGCTTATTTGGCTTCTAAGTCCCTTCCTTCATGTGACCTCTGGTGATGACCATATGCCTGCTCAAAAAGCACTTCGTGTTCTTGGTCTAGCGAGCACTAGCTCCCTATTTTCCGATATGACCTTGGGTGATTAACTTCACATGACTGCGTAATTTCGGGCACAAGATCTCTTCTCATTAGCCCCCTGTCGCATGTCACCTTGGGCTACGTTCTTGCGTAAGCGAATGATTGTGGGTGCGTCCAATAGTGGTTTGGGATTAACCATTTTTCTCCCTGTAATCTACCTCCAGTTGTCACGTACCCTTTCTCCGATAGCATGGTTTCAATTGCGACCTACTCTCAGAAAATTAACTTCCGAGAAAATTTCGATCCTGCAATCAGGCGTGATCGTCGATCTCATGGTCTCTGACAGATTCCCTCAATCAACGACTCAGATCTCTTGTCTTTTCCTGCCTTCTTTCCTCCATCCACGCACGATCCTTAGTCTCAACGACCAAGTGACATGTGGCCCTCCAAACCAACGAACGAGATCGATTTCAACTTGTGGGCTTCGGGAGTCTCGATTCTCAAACTCCGCTTTCTCCCAGAGCATTTCAACTGGAGTCCATAATCCAACGACGCATGTCCCTTTTGGATCGACGGTCACAATCCCTTTAGGTATTCAGGGTTTGGAAATCTCAACTTTCCGACCTTTCAATCTTCCTTTGCTTTTTCCTGGAGCTGACAATCCACTGATGTGTGTCCCTTTTTGGATCAATGATCGAGATCTCCTTCGGGTCTCCAGACTTTGGAGAATTCAAATCTCAACTTCTCGTTTCTTCTGACTTGATATCTTCTGAAATGGAAGATCTGCTGACAATTTTCCTTCTCGAATCAACGATCGCAGTCCCTTGGGGTATTCAGGGTTCGACAATCTCAACTTTCCAACCTTTCCTCCTTCCTTTGCTTTTATCCAGAGTTAGCAATCGACTGAAGTGTGTCTCTCAAAATTAGACGGTTGATATTGACTTCGGGTTTTCGGTGTTGGGGAATCTCAACTCTCAACTTTCTTTGCTCGCTTTTTCTCGGAGTGTTTTTCCCCGAACTGCACAGATTTCTGCCATGCGTCCTTCTGGCAATCGACGGTCTGGATCTTCTTCGGGTATTTGGAATTCGAGACTTCGGGACTTTAGGCTAATCGCTGGTGGTAAAAATCCCGAAGTAAAACTCTCGGAGTGACGTCACTTACTTACATCACTTGATGACATGTCATGAGCCTAATAGCTGCCACGTGTCACTCGAATTTGTGAATTGCACGTACCTGAAATGTTGAATCAACTTAACACTTGTCATTGTATGATTGTGCCACATGTCCTTGCTGATGTAGTATTGCTGACGTGGATCCTCATTCAATTTGGGACTTCGACCTTCGAGACTTCAGGTATTTCGAATTTTCAAGTCGCCAATTCTTTCGAAGTGAGAATCTCCGAACAGTAACCTCCTCGCAATTTTTAGATCCGAACTAAATGTTGTTCATCGATCATGTTCTTAGATTGACGACTCGATCTTTCTGCGATGCTACTTTTCTAGATTATCCTGTCCTTCCACTTTAAAATGCTCTGACGACTGACGTTTAATCCAGCTCTTCAGCTCTCCAGACATTGGGGATTTCAGATTTCAAACTGAAAATTCTCGAAGTGATTTGCTCCAGAGTTGTGGATTATGTGCCACCTATCAGTCTTGGCGATGGATGGTCCCTGCTTACTTCGGGACTTCGAAAAGTCTGCTCTCCTATGCTCATCCAAAGGCTTAACCTTCATTCATTTATTTATGGATCCAACGAATTTTGATCCTGCGCTTAGATCCAACGGATTAGATATGTACTTCTCCTCTGCGCTTCCTCTGGTCACTGGACGCTGATCTAACGATCATCGGGTATTCAGGATTGGTGATCCAATGGCCACTGTTGTTCTTCCTCCTGAGCTTTCTGATCTCTTTGGCTTAGAAGGTTTTCTAAGTGTTCAAAGGTCTCGACCTTTGCTCCTCCTGCGAGTCCGTCTCTTAGATCTCGTCTGCACTTTTGGAACTCGCTATCTCTTCTGAGCTTTCTCATCTTCTGCACTCTTGAGGTTTGGTTCACTGTTGTTCTTGCCATCAATGACAAGCACATTCTTCCTGTAAACATGCCAACAAAAATGGTACATGTTCCATTGATCACCATAAAAGCACACAGTA
This sequence comes from Picea engelmannii, assembly GCA_009831015.1. Lineage (NCBI taxonomy): Eukaryota > Viridiplantae > Streptophyta > Pinopsida > Pinales > Pinaceae > Picea > Picea engelmannii. Next base: position 158,391 of record ML804675.1, on the reverse strand, counting down.
CCAATTATCTTCATCTTCCAAGCCTCATTGCATGATCAACCAAATGCAATTCTGTCACTCCTTATTTCACTCAATAAATAAATAAATGAATTTGAATGATTTTGAAATCAGGACTAAGGGAGTAACTCATAAAAAGTCATTTTGATCCTAAGTATCCAATAGACCAACTAACCATCCTGTAACTCATCACAAATAATATGGTCTCAATTCCGTCATTTCTTTTATTTAGAATTTATCCTCAATTTCAATACACAGGGGGGGATATGAATGAAAATTTCAAGTGAAATGTGGATATAGGGACTAGGAATAACTTATGGAAAGTGCTATTTATGAGGGGAAGTGACCCCGTGCAAGAAGAAATAACTTCACACAACCATAAAAGAACAAACAAGTTGCAACACACATTTAATTTATTTTTTGTTTATTCCTTTTGCAACATTAATGTTTTCCAGATGTATTCCATTTACCATTGTGCAGATCTGAATACTATTTTACTAAAATTTATATAACCACAAGTATCTCCCTTTTAAAACATGACTTCTTTTTATATATATTTTTTCAAAGCTGAGTTTTCCAAATCAAATCTGCAATTGTCAAAACAATATATGCAGAGAAAAACAAAATCCCAATCCAACTTCCAATTTACTTTCTAAAAATGATGTGTAGAATCGAAACTGGGCAACACACCCATTCTTCATCCATTCCTCCAAAAAATCATTCAAAAAATAAATCTCTCATGACAATAAAGCTCTCATGATCGTTCAATATTCAAAGTTTTCAAAGTAATAAGCCATGACAAAATCGAAATACACACTTGTGGAAACACTTCAACGAAAACCCCACTCTCATATTTCAATGTAATTCTTGATATTAAACTAATTACCATTCAAATGACCCTGATTAAAAAATGGGCATATTCAGGCATGCATAGTATATTCTCAACAAACCCCAAGGTCAACAAGAAAATGACCTAGATAAGGTCTTTAACATAAGGTTGGCCAGGCTTCACTAAAACAAATATATGAATGTACTAGGGTTTGACAACCAGACTTAAATGGGGTCGACCCATCACTGCAATGGAGTAAACAATCTTTTTTAACTTAGAAAATACCTTTGAACATAATCTACGAGAGTAAATCATGGCTCGTATATGAAATATAAACAATGTCGACCAACAAGGGTTTCAAGTGCAACAAAATATTCAACCACAACCCATTGGAAACCACAACAGGATAGAGACCATGAACACCTGGGTCGTGACAAGAAAAGTTTGTTGTCTATGCAAAATGTCGAATGAGAGTTCATTTGTGAAGTACAAGGTGACTTTCCTTTTGTACTGAAAATAAATGATAGTTAAGACAAGCCACAGATACCCGTGTTTAGAAACCCAGGTGATATTCATTCTCAGTCAGACAAATCACACCATAAAACCTGCAAAAACCCTACTATAATCCATAAATATGAACACCAATGCAACAAGGAGAAACATTTCTTTTCTTTCCCAAGGAGAAATAAAACCATAGACAAACCCATTCAAGCAACAAGCACATTCTCATCAACAGAGCCATTGTCTAAATCATCATTGCAATTCGAAAAACATTTGATGTGTATGAACTAGGGTAACATACCTTTACCACAGACACTCTTTCCATTGCAAACCGAGTTCTTGCTGCCCAGAGTGACCGAGGCCTAGTGTTGTACACAATCGTTTTACCAAATCCAAACTTCCATGCATGAAAATGCAAAATGCCAATTCAATGAGGGTGGTAACCATACACAAAGCTTGCTCCATGTATTCAATGCATGTAGACACACGTTAAAAATAATTTACTCAGCCTTTCCACATCATATTTCCACTAAAACATCGACCAATAACATCCATGCAAGTCATTTCTAGGTAAGCCATAATCACGTGCTTTGCCAAAACATACCAACATAGAATATAAATCAGCGTTGTCATATATCACTTCAACTTAATACCGCATTAATACCAAGGCTTACAATGAGACAACATGTATCAAAACATTTGCATAGTACGCTAACAACACAACGGTACCACATTTATTGTGTTGGATCACCATTATAACCTAACTTGGTTGCGTCACCCTTTGCTAACAAGCCCAATAATATATTAACTCAATGTTAAGTTGTGTCATACCAAAACCTAAGACTATTAGTTACACAACTCCACTTTAAAATGTAATCCAAATAATAGTGCAAAAATGTCTTTATAAACCATTCAATATATAATGGTAATCATGAAACTTTATAGTGATCCAATCAAACCTTTAATTCATATATATTTGCACTTTGAAAAAGATACCAACGTTGGTGATAATGCGAGTGCCAATGCACTTATATTTCTTTGTTGATATTTCTGTGGTTTTAATCGTCAAGATGTCGTTTTTTTAAGTTCGTTGTGATAAAAACAACTCAATCATCTGCACGTGATGAACACTTTTGACTAGAAATATATAACGAGCAGAAGGAGTGTGCATTTATTTTCAATCTAAGGGGTCCCCACCTATAGTTTAGTATATTTAATCATTAGATAGCATAGGGTATACTTTTTTTTTTTAACAAATCTCATGCATTGCAACTATTTGCAGGTAGGTGGCTCATTGACCAATATTTGTGTCAACACAGTGTTGTGATGATTATGTACACGTTCCAAAGGAAAATAGGAGTAAGCTGGATAAAAGGATGAAAAGTGTATCTTTATTGGCTATAAAGATGGTTTGAAAGGTTATAAGCTTTGGAACCCAGAAACTAAGAAGGTAGTGTATAGACGAGATGTGGTATTTAGAGAAATAAAAAATGTTGTCAAATAGGAAGTCAAATGTTGTCAAACAAAAATTCCAACCAAGGGAGGAAGAACTAGAGAAAATAGAGTTTGAATTGAAGGATAATGAATCATACTCTAGAAAATAACAGGAATAAGAAAAATAAGAGCCTCATACTCCAATATTGAGGAGATTAGTTTAGGAAAGAAGGAAACCAGAAAGGTATACTCCATCTAATTTCCATTCAAATTTTTCTTTGTTTATTACTGATGATGACCCTAGAACTGTTAGGAAGGAAATGGATTCAAAGGATGGAAAACTCTGCAAAAAGGCCATGGTTGAAGAAATGACATCCTTGGAAAAGAATGAGTGATCCAGATTATTTTCGGAACGAAATTAAAGAAGAGATATTATAGTGAAATACACATAAATATTTCCAGAAACAGAGAGATACAACAATACATGATTTCTATTAATGAAACAAATGTACAAAGACTGTAAAAATATAGAGTGCAAGACTTGCTAGAATGGTGGCATCTTTATGTCTGAGAAGAGATGTGACGGCTATGCTCAATCGCAAGAAGATGATTACAATGAGGCTTTGAAGGCCTTTTTATGATATACATGAATGTCAAAACCCTAGACATCCAAAAACCTAACCCTAGGAGATGAAGCACCAAAATTCATGTGGGCCCCGTTGGGGTAAGTTAGTACATTAACTTCCTGGGGTTGTAACTTTTGCATACTATCTCCGTTTTAGGCGTGTGATATCCCGTTGGAAAGGTATTTTCGAGAACTAAGCATTATGCCGTCAAACTTTGGCTCTGTCTATAGTTTGACTGTGGAAAGCCAAAAAAACAATGTTTAGATCCCCAAAATGGTCTTGGAAGTACCAAAAGATGTACCGACATGAAAAATTCCAAAATAAGCTAGTTGGAATAGGTGGGCGGCCACCAATATCCACCTCGATGCTGTGTAGGGCTTTAGGATATCCCTGTAAGTGCAGAAACCACAATTAAAAAGAAATGTCCCCATTATAGAGAAACGTGCTAAATTGAAAACTGTACAGATGGATGTTGTGTAGGGCTTTAAGACAACCCCGTAAGTGCAGAACCCACAATTTCAAAGAAATTTCCCCGTTACAGAGAAACGTGCTAAGCTGGAAACTTTCCAGATGATCCAATTGGAAATTGGAACAGATGGGTGGCCACCAATATCCACCTGGATCAATCCTCACCCCTAAGGAAGCAATGATCTCCATTGCATTGAGTGCTCGGGGAAGAGGGGAAAGCATTTTCTGAATCTGAATCTTGGTGAGTCGTGTGCCTTGTTGGAGAAGTTTCACTGCTTGGTCTGTGGAAGGCTGTCATGAACTTGTTGTTGGTGGTGTTGAATTTGTTCCAGCAACCTGTTTTCTCTGGGCTTGATGGGGCATTGTGTAGGCACCATTGTAGGTGAAGAAACAATATATGATTTCTCTTCTGCAATCTACTTCTGCTGGATAAAAGGTGTTGAGCCTGCAGTGGTTGTAGTGGCCTTCTATGCATCCTTTGAATAGACTGTGAATAGGATGAATTTTATAGTATGAGAGATCACCTTGCGATAGTATTTTGGTGGAACAATAGTTTGAACTACCTCTGGTATCTTGTAGAGATGACCCCCCAGAGTAATAATGACACTACGAGGTTGAGACTCATAAACAACATGATGTTTCCACATATATGGTTGGCCCAAAATAACATCACAGACATCAAGAGGGGAAACATCACACACTACCTCATCCTTGAAGGGATGGATGCCATAGGACAGGTGGCACTACTGGTTGACATGGATATCTCGTCCCTAGTGAAGCCACTCGATGTTGTATGGCTACGGGTATGGTGTTGTCAACAACCCCAATTGTTTGATGACCTCAGCTGAGATGAGGTTCTTCTGGTTGTCGCTATCAACAATGAAATGCAACGAGGTCCCCTTCACCCACATATGTGAATGGAAGAGGTGCTCCCCCTCTTCAGGATCTATTGTTTCTTTTGGTTGAATTGTTGTGGTCATGACAATAGTAGTGGGGTCTGCATCGATGATTTGTCTATTTTCAATATTTTCTGGATTAGATTCTGAATCAGGGTTCGACTCCTTGTATTTGACCTTGGCCATTGATGAATGTTTCGAATGACATTCATCGGTGTTGTGCCAGGGGATTTTGTGGAAGTTGCACCACTTCCCAGTGTCATTATTCGTCTTTCCTTTACCCTTCTTTTCCCGTGTCTTGGATTGGTTGTCAGGAGGCTATTGGTTAGGGTTGTATTTACCATGCTTTGGTTGTTGCGTATTTGTAGACCCGAACTCCCATTTGTTCTAGTGCCTAAATTTCTGCTCGATTTTGATAGCATATCGATAGGCATCTCCCAATGATGAGATGTTTAGGAAATCCATTTCGGTTTGGATGTACCTATGTAGAGCCCCACGGTATTTCATAACCATGCACTGCTAGGAGTCTTTGATACCTAGCTTGGTGCAGAAGGTATGGAAAATATTTATGAACTCTGACATTGTTTGTCTCTTCTCTTTCCGTAGTGTGGTCCATCTCATGTACTGGTCTTCATAGTTATCAACAGGGTAGTATTGTTCCTTGATCGCATCCACAAAAAATTCCCAAGTGGGCTTGGCTCCAATTATTCCAAATTCCTTTGTTGAAATTTTCTCCCAGTAAGTTTCCCACCAATGTTTGACACATGGGAAAGCCTTGAGGAGCGCGAAGGTGATCTTTTCTCTGTTGGAAAAATTGTGAACAAAGAAATAACCTTCTAGTAGATTTAACCATTTTTCTAAGGCATCCGCATCTATCTGACCTTCAAATATAGGAATATCAAAATTAACTTTTACCTTAAAGGGAGAGGTTCCTCCAAAGTGATCGCTTGATGAATATGTGCATGTTGCTATCGAAAGGCATTGAAGGATGTGGGAAAAAATATCCATCATTTCGTCCCTCTGTCGGGTGAGAGCTTGCTCAAGCAACATGTTAATAGAATCTTCTACTCCACCATTTTTATTTTCTGCTTCCATAGAGGGTTTCTTGGGTCCGTGAGAGAGATTTTCCTCAAGAGAGACAAGCTCAAGACCCAACTTTCTGATGATCCAAAATGGATCCAAAAAGGCGAAAAATTCAGAGTTCTCAGATTCAGACGAAATCAACGCCATCACGTTGTGCTACTCACGCCGATTTTGGTAGTATATTCTTTTTCAAAAATGAACTCCATATGCGAAAGATATGGCATTCTGAAGTTTTCTCCAAACAGGTAAAAAGTCAAACGATCAAAGTCAACAGTTCGTATTTTTGACGTCAACAGTACGACCCACACATGGTAGATGACATCAATAATACATCAAAATGACACATGGTAGGGTGACATCAGTCGTACGGATCATACGGATGCTGACGTGGCAGCACCAAAAGTTGACATGTGTCATCCTGTTTTGGCATTTTTAGAGGCTGATGTGGCAGGTGACTCGACTGTACGGATGATGACGTGGAATTTCATACAATGATGTGGCAGGATCAGGTCATGACACGTGGTAGGGTACGAATGATAGGTAGCAGTGACATGGCAGGCTCCGGGCAGGACATGTGGCGGTAAAGGTAGTTGATTGTGCCGATGACTGGGATTGGCGGTCGAATACCAGGGTGCCAAGTGGACCAATCCGGTTGTGCCATGTGGCACCCCGAATCATGCCAAATTTGGGTCGGTTCAAAAATTTATTATAATTCTGCAGGAATCAAACTCCAAACCTCTGATCAAGCCAAAGACTTCAGAACTACCACTTGACCGAGCAGGCTACCATAATCCTTAGTAAACCATTTGTCAAAGAATGAATTTAAGTTTGAATTGGGTGTTGAGAAAGAGCCAAAAGGGGCGTTGGGAGAGTCAACCCCTGCAAACTCCGCTAGGCATAGCGCCTTCACCCACGAGCTATTACCAATGTGCCATGCAGTCCGACTTGCAAGGGATCGGAAAATTATTAGTTTTGTGGTGACTATTGTCGATTTTTGGGAAGGAAGCGCTCGGTCGGCGGGGCTACCCGCTGATCAGGGCGCGTGACCAGGGAATAAATCTAAAGGGGCGTGTGCCACAATATGCATACAGTGGGTTTTCAACTATATAACAAGATTTTATTAAATCTTTTAATATTTTTATGCCTTGTATTATGGGTTTATTACCATATTTTTGGGGATTTGAGCCTAGAAAAAGGACAAAACTTGGGGAGAAGTTGGGATTCAACCCCCCAACTCTTTTTCTACTTAAAACAAGCATACATGCCATCATTTTACAACCATGTTATTGCAGAATTTGTGAGGTCCAAGCCATTTTTTATGTAGGGAAGCCAGAAGAGTAGTTGATCTTTGGAGGTTATTTCTGGGAGTTCTACTCAACCTTTTTCAGTGCCTTCTGTTGCATTGAGTTCCCGAGACAGAGAAGAACATTATTGTTTCAGTTAGAGAAAAAATCTATGTAATTTTGATATACTTTTGAAGCATTGAAGATTAATAAAGAAGCCTCCCGCATTGAGACAAAAGGCCTGAAGACGTAGGCAGAGTTGCCAAATGTCGTTATCAACTTTTGGTGTCTTGAATCTGCTTATGGTTTTCTCTTTTTACTTCTTATGTGCTTCAAATTCTATTCTTAAGCTTCTTCTCTTTCTTATTAAGTCTTAACTGGTAAACTTTTCCATGCAACATACTTAACCAAGTCATTAAAAGATAATTTCGGATCATCTGATACCACTGATCCGGATTATTTTCAGAATGAAATGAAAGCAAAGATATTACAGTGAAATACACATAAATATTTCCAGAAACAAAGAGATACAACAATACATAATTTCTATTAATGAAAGAAATGTACAAAGACTGTAAAAATAGAGAGTGAAAGACTTGCTAGAATGGTGGAAACTTGATCTCTGAGAAGAGATGTGACGACTATGCTCATTTGCAAGAAGATGATTACAATGAGGCTCTGAAGGCCTTTTTATGATAAACTTGAATGCCAAAACCCTAGACATCCAAAAACCTAACCCTAGAAGATGAAGCACCAAAAGTCATGTGGGCCGTTGGGGTAAGTTAGTACATTAACTTCTCAAGGTCGTAACTTTTGCATACGATCTCCGTTTTAGGCATGTGATAGCCCATTGGAAAGGTATTTTCGAGAAATACACATTATGTTGTCAAACTCTAACTTTGTTTATAGTTTGACTGGGGCAAGCAAAAAATCACTGTTTAGAGCCTCAAAACGGCCCTGGAAGTACAAAAAGATGTACTAACATGAAAAATTCCAAAATAAGCCAGTTAGAATAGGTGGGCAACCACCAATATCCACCTGGATGCTGTGTAGGGCTTCAGGACAACCCCGTAAGTGCAGAACCCACAATTACAAATAAATGTCCCCATTACAGAGAAACGTGCTAAACTGAAAAATGTCCAGATGGATGTTGTGTAGGGATTCATGATAGCCCTGTAAGTGCAGAACCCACAATTACAAAGAAATGTGCCCATTACAGAGAAACATGTTGAATTGAAAACTGTCCAAATGAGCCAATTGGAATTTGGAATAGGTGGGTGGCCACCAATATCCACCTGGATCAATGAGGCTTGGGATCTAGTGGAGTTGTCGACTAGAAGAACTCCCATTAGCAAAAAATGGGTGTTTAAGAAGAAGTTGAATGTAGAAGGAAAAGTGGAGAAATACAAAGCTTGGTTAGTAGAAAAAGGTTATTCCTGGGTAGAGGGAATTGACTTTGGTGAAATTTTTTCTCCTGTTGCCAAGTTAACTTCTATTACATTTCTTTTATCTGTTGCTGCTACTTTTGATTTTGAAGTATAACATATGGATGTGAAGACAACATTCCTACATGGATATCTAGAAGAAGAAATCTACATGAATCAACCAAAATAATTTGTAGTGGAGGGAAAGAAAGATATGGTATACAGGTTGAAAAAGTCCTTGTGTGGGTTAGAGAAATCACCAAGGATGTGGTATAAAAAATTTGATACATATATATTGGGACTTGGCTTCACAAGAAGTAAATCCGATCACTGTGTATATTTCAAATTAGTAGGTGATCGTCTTATTTTTTTGGTCTTGTATGTGGATGACATGTTGTTGATAAGAAACAACAAGGAAATTATCCAGGATGTGAAAACTCAATTGTCCTCTAAATTTGACATGAAATATCTTGGTGTTGAAAATTTTATTTTGGGCATCGAAAATAAAAGAAATCGGGAAAACATGAAACTCTAGTTGAACCAAAGAAAATATGTTGAGTCAATATTGTGGAGGTTTAATATGAAGGAAAGTAAAATTGTCAAGGTCCCTATTCATGTAGGTGTAAAGTTATCCATAGATCACTGTTTGAAGACACATGAAGAGGAAGAGGAGATGCCCCATGTTCTGTATGCTAGTGCGGCTTGCAGTTTGATGTATGCAATGGCTTGTACTAGACCATACATTGCACATGCAATGGAAGTTTTGAGCAGGTATATATCAAAACTAGGGAATGAGTGTTGGGTAAATTATATGCAATCATTTTCGTTACATTTAATGTCAATATCGGGTTCGTAGGATTGTGAGGTGCAAACACAATATGTGTGGGACCAAAGCTAGACTATTCTATCCTAATTGTAAAATAATTGAAAACTCTTTGTGAAACTGGTTATTCTTCTTCAAGTTCTCTATTGGAATGATTTGGGCTCAATCTAGCTACATATGACAACAATCGAACATGATATATGATCATATGTTGCATGACCACTACGTTTCCAACATCCAAATTAACTTGCCGAAGTGTCTTTTAAAGAGTTAACAATCTATGCTAGAAATAAACACACATGCATTTAATGGAATCAACTATCAAACACTAAAATATTCAGACTTAACACT